>VYZX01019901.1:402513-607716 GCA_013401335.1 Brachypteracias leptosomus | reverse complement strand
AGACACTTTATCCGTAAGAAACAACAATAATTGTCTACCTCTTGTTTCAGATTAGGCTTCCCACCCACACATGAAGCTCAACACAACGGCAGCAACATTTCTAATTCATCTTCTTTCCCAGCCATTATCCCAAATGTTGGAGATAAACCAGAACCAATTCTTGTCAGTGATTTCACTTTTCAGCTCAGTCTCTTCAGTAACTGCACTTTCCGAAGTTAACGGCAGATTTTTGCAGACAGTGTCTTCTTCTAGTAGTGATAATGCTCCATGTTTTGAGTTACAACCAAAGGTTGTAGAGTTACTACCAAGGGTTGGGGTGTACAGAAAGGCTTTTGCTGAGCCCACTCTGGGACTTCCCCAAGTGCTTACTCCACAGCATCTGTGGTGATAATAATGTTTACCTGGTGCAGGTAAACAGCATGACATGAACAAAGGCTCAGGAAAGACACTTTAATATATCACCCTGCTCACAGTGTGGCTTAGTCCTGTTATAATCCTGCTCAGGGCTCACAACCCTGAGGGATTCACCTCACCAAAAACCCTCTTCTATCACACACACACAACTTTACATTCAAACATGTCATGGTCTTCTTTTGTCATGCATGCATTAAAATTCTGGAGTTATCAAATAATACTGCAAAGCACAGAAAACAGAGGAGGGGGAGCAGAGCACGAAGAAAATCAATTGGAAAGTCACTAAGAGCTTTCTTTCAGGTGCCAGCATGTTTCACAGNGGTAGAGGTGATAGTTCTAACCCACAACTAAAGCATTTGCCAAACTAAAGCGTCAACCCTGCTGGATAAAAACCAGAACGAATTAAGAGTAATGAAGCTGCCAAGCAGAGTTTAGATGGTCTTGCTTATCAGCATATCAATGTCTGTGAGCTTTCTGCTGGTCTAATCCAATTCCTTAAACAGTCTATTATCCCCAAAAGACAACAGGAATTCCTTTGCAGGTTGAAAAATTGCCCTGAGGTCTTACTGTGTGAAGAACAAAATAGTTTTTGAAAACATAAGGACTGTGGGCTTTAGAAAAATCAAAACTGTTTCACAGGCACAGTTTTTATAGACTAAAGTATTTCTACTATACTTTAGACTCTGTTTATCTGTCTGTACAGAAAAGTTTCTACTTCTTTCTTTAAATGCATTCTCTGTTGATGAAGTGTTAGGAATGGAGAATGAATTTTTCATGAGAAAACACAGATGAGGCCGTGACAAGGTCAACTCTTCCCCTTGAGCTCTGCCAGTGTGCCTTGATGTTCCCCTCAAAGCTCTACCCTCTGGAGTCAAATTGTGGAGAAATATTCAAACTCTATTCCTCAAATGTTCTTCCCTGATGAATATTGAGAAAGTTCTAGTTATCTGTGCAGGAACAGAGCCAAACACCTTTAAAAGCTCTACAAAAACTATCAAACTATCATTTTTGTTGTTATTTTTTCAGTAGCAGATACATTTGTAAAGCCTCAATTAAAGTTCCACTACCCTAGCAAGTACTTAAATTTTCTTGCAAGCATCTGAAGGAAAAAATCCTAAGCTTTTTATCTAAATTGGCAGGGTTTTTTCAGTGCCAAAGATCCACAGCAGATATGTAGACATGTCAGAAGGAAAGAGATAAAGGTGTCTTGCTTCAGGCTGTAGGATAGCTTACATTTTTTTTCCCCTTCTAATATATATTTTTGAAATAGATTTAAAGTCAAGCCTGCCTTCTAGCAGGACCTCTTCCAGATTTATCTTTGTTATTAAAGACACTGCAATTACTAAAGACTCTCCAGGAGATGAATGAGGGGCTTTAGACCAGTTCATATCATGCAAATACATTCCCCACTGATGATTTCAGCAGTGAGCCCAAGGATTCCATTTACCACAGACCTGGGGCACCAGTTCCTTCTCAGATCAGTACAAAACATCTCAGTGTGGCACAGATAAAGCCCAAGGATGTCCTCCTGCTCAAAGCTTAGAAGCAGGTTTCCACCCTCACCTTACCTTAAGTCTACCAGCCACTTCAAACTCTTTTGTCCAAAATTTTGCGTCCTTCTATTCTTTTAACTCCTGTGCTTCTGAATTCCTGTCCTCCTTTGATATTCTTCTCTTCATTCCTTCAGCAAGCTGTCACTCAGCTCTCCAGCATTCCTGGCATTTTGGCAGACACTTTATCCGTAAGAAANCACTTTATCCGTAAGAAACAACAATAATTGTCTACCTCTTGTTTCAGATTAGGCTTCCCACCCACACATGAAGCTCAACACAACGGCAGCAACATTTCTAATTCATCTTCTTTCCCAGCCATTATCCCAAATGTTGGAGATAACCCAGAACCAATTCTTGTCAGTGATTTCACTTTTCAGCTCAGTCTCTTCAGTAACTGCACTTTCCGAAGTTAACGGCAGATTTTTGCAGACAGTGTCTTCTTCTAGTAGTGATAATGCTCCATGTTTTGAGTTACAACCAAAGGTTGTAGAGTTACTACCAAGGGTTGGGGTGTACAGAAAGGCTTTTGCTGAGCCCACTCTGGGACTTCCCCAAGTGCTTACTCCACAGCATCTGTGGTGATAATAATGTTTACCTGGTGCAGGTAAACAGCATGACATGAACAAAGGCTCAGGAAAGACACTTTAATATATCACCCTGCTCACAGTGTGGCTTAGTCCTGTTATAATCCTGCTCAGGGCTCACAACCCTGAGGGATTCTCCTCACCAAAAACCCTCTTCTATCACACACACACAACTTTACATTCAAACATGTCATGGTCTTCTTTTGTCATGCATGCATTAAAATTCTGGAGTTATCAAATAATACTGCAAAGCACAGAAAACAGAGGAGGGGGAGCAGAGCACGAAGAAAATCAATTGGAAAGTCACTAAGAGCTTTCTTTCAGGTGCCAGCATGTTTCACAGCCCCGTTCACTCCAGCAGCACTTCTGAAAATTCAGCACTTTAAGAAAGGCAATAAAATATTTAGTGGTAATTGAAAACTTGTCTACCTCTGTGTGGACAACAGAGACGGGTTCCTAATCTGCTCCTAAACCAAATCCTTTAAAGTAGAGCAGACAATTTTTATAAAATTATGCAAGGAATGGATGCCTTGTATGAGGAAGGACCCATCAGATCGTTTTGATTTTATTTCTGGCTCTGTGTGTGTGGACCGAGTGCATGACCTTTGTTAAACTCAATAAACATCCATTTTCAAAGGAATGAAAGTTTTTAAATAATTCTTGTGCTTCAGTATTTGTGCTTAACCACTGCCTGGATACTATAAGAGCATCTTGGAAAAATACTGTTTACCCACTTTCATTCCACCACGTTGCCTTCTTCCAGGAATAACAAACATAGAGCTGGCTGCACTCAAACTGGGCTGCTGGCATGGGGTGAGGAGTGCTGACAGTAACTGTAGCCAGCAAATTCTGCGTGTGGCACCAGAAAAGCACATGCTGCTGGTTTAATGATGGTATCTGTGTCTAGGAGAGGGAGAAAGAAAGGACAAAACTGCTGGTGTTTTAGGAGGCAATGCCCTGACATCGAGGTGTGTGCTCAGAGTCAATGGACAAAAGTGCTGAGCAGCGATGAAGAGGAGAAGGGAAACAGCAGAGAGAAAAGAAGAAGAAAGAGGATGACTTTTGGAAGTCAGCTAATTGCAGAAGTTGAACAGATATCCTGGCTGGAGCTGGAACAGAACCAATTCTGGTCAGTGATTTCACTTTTCAGCTCAGTCTCTTCAGTAACTGCACTTTCTGAAGTTAACAGCAGATTTTGGCTTCTAGCAGTGACAACACTCCATGTTTAGAGTTACAACCAAAGACTGGGCTGTGCAGAAAGGCTCTTGCTGAGTCCACTCTGGGCCTGCTCCACAGCATCAGTGTTGACAATAATGTAACTGCCATTTGGGATTGGATTTTTATGTATTTGTATATATTTCATTTTATTGTTCTTATTTTCATTAAAGCTGTTTCAGTCTTCTAATCCATAAGTGTCTCTCTCTTGCTCCCTTTCTCTTCCCTTTGGGAAGGGAAAGGTGTTAGTCATTTATCTAGTGGCCAGCCCAGCCCAAACCCTTGACAACAGATTAAAACTTCTGTCATTAATACACAAAAAACGCAGCACAGAAAAGTCAACTCCTGACAGTTTGTAAATGAAATCCCTCCCTAAGCCTGTTCAGCACAAGCTGCAGCAACTGTAAATAAATGTGCCTCACTTTCATTTTCTGAATAAAAGACTTCTGATCTGTTCCATGATAATGACAGGCTCTGGCTTGGCAGCATCAAGAAGTTTTGTAACCCCTGGCAGGCCCAACCTGGCTGATGGCATCACGATCTCAAAGGTCAGAAGCAAGCGGGCTACATACTCCTGCAATTTCAACCGCTGGGAGGTACCTCGTGTTCAACGCTGTTACAACTCATTTCCATAAAGAGATGCAATTCCTCTGTGCTCCATTTGATTTGTTAAAGAAATTCTGACATGAGCATTTGGAATTTTTTTAATCCTCTTCACAGCAGAAACATGGATTTCCTCCCCGCCCTCCTCATCTGGGTCTCATTATCACCTCAGATGCTAGAGATGCAGCTGATAAGCAGCACATCGATTAAAAACAAGTCTCAAAGAAAAAGTTAATCTCAATCCAATTTATAAATAGTCCATTCAAAATTCAATTAAATAATATTTGGAGATTAAAAGGAAACATTTCAAATACTGATTATTGTCATCTTTACAAAAGAGACACCAGAATATTTTGCATTGGGAGATTTTTTTAAGTAATGTACTTCATTCATACCAGAACTTTTTGGAAAATTACCTAAATTAAAAGGATCAATAATCAAACTGAGTAGTTTAAAATATTTTAAAGAATGAGTTGACACACCACATCTCAATTCAGGGGTGAGAGCAGAACTGGTTTGGCCGAACCTGACACACCCTTTTCCCTTCCATTACTTTTTAGTTCTGCCAAACTCAAGGGATTTCTTTCTTCCTCTTCTACTACATGGTGCTGATCTACTTCTCCCAACTGCAGTGTGGGGAGCTACTGAGAGAATATTTACTTATATTTAGGCAAAGAGAGGGAAGCAGGAAAAAGCAAATAAGCAATTCCAGTCCCAACATCTGCGGTCCCCACAATGAAACGATGGCACAGACCCAACAGAAGCACATTCTGTTATCCCTGCCCGGGGATTTCTGATACTTCACATTTCAGAGCAGATTTCTTCAAGGTAGTAATTATCTCTTCCAGATAATGATGGGAATGCTACACCTAAACAAGTTTTAAAATCTACCTCTATTGTATCTAAACAAAAGATGCCCTTTAGTTCAGATTTCCTGGTCAGGAAGCGAGCGGTTCCACCACATTTCTCGTGCAGATCTCCTGTATAGAGGAGTTTTAACAGGTTTGATGTAACTTTGATGCACTGAAGTCATTGTGCACACACACGGTAGAGTTGATTTGCACACAGGAATTATTTTCAGAGGGAGTAGCAGACTAGTGTAAATGAAACCTGGGCATCTGGTCGTGCTGCTTATGAGGAATCACACCTTTAGAAGGACTTGTTAAGAGCCATCTCAAATGACTGTGGTACACGTTCTACAATATCAGTGGATTAGAACCAAAGTCACACTCTTGGGTTGTTCTCATTACTAAGCCATCATGGCAAGCGTTAAAGGACTGTCTGAAAGGAAGGCTGGAGTGGTCCTGCCATACCACAAAGCTGCTTTATGGTCAGGGCAGCTGAAGAACATCAAATAGGCAAAAGGGACCAGGAAACAAGTTCTGAGCTTTGTACGTCATGTAAAAAGGAGCAAAGGGAATGTGGGGTTTGTATGAGAGAACCAAAAGGCTGAAAAGTTTGTGAATGGTCTAAGGCTGAGGACCAATCTTCCTGTTTTCAAAGACTGAGATGATCATAACAACAGCAATTTGAGAATAAAAACTCAGGAACTGCAGAAAAATCTAGAATAATCTATCAACAAAGCAACAGGAAACTGAAAAATAAATCACCCAAACCCAGCTGTAATTTAGACAGGATAGATTAAGAGCTGTCATGACAGAGAATTCAATATGATGCAAGAAAAACACCTAGACAGAAAATCTGAGAAGCCCAAGAGCCAAAGTCCACACAAACAGCACATGGAACTACACATGCCGGGCCAATGCCAACAAAAACAATGCTTTTCTGTGCTGCGCAGGCAACCCACTCACCTTGTGCTTTATCAACATTATTCCCACCCCCAGCACTTAAGACACAAGAGCCCTCAGCCAGCATGTGTCATCAAACCTCTTTTCATTGATCTTCCAAGAAATATCTACCTCCTCCTCTAAATCTGTTCTCTCCGCTCCATCTCAGTCGTACACAAAAACACACCTTATCTGCTTCATCAGTCTCACTCATTTTAGGGTAAATAGGCTGTGCTTCATTTTCTGTCCAATCACATCTTTTCCACTCAATTCTAACAATTCCACACAAACAGGGAATTTTTCATATCGTGTTTACCTCGGGAGTTGTTGCTGCACAAGGACCCATCAATTTGGCCCATCAGCCAAACACACATGTGAAAAAGTCACTGTTTACTGTGTTTAAGGTTAGAACTAGGCAACCACGAACTGTTTTGTAGTAGGTCATTATCATGTCCGTCACTTTGATAACAACCCCCTTTTATAACTACAGTGAGACCTATTTTGGACTTGAGACCTCAGCTCCTGAGTATACTCAAAAATATTGAGTGAAGTCATAGAAACCAACCAACCTGACGGAGCAGGCAGACATTCACAATCTGAAAAATACTGTGCTACAGCTCGGAAACATGGAAACTTCCACTTGACTACCTGATCCTCTTTTTAAGAAAAACAACCAACCAACCCACCATGCTGTACAGATGTCAGAATGGTGACCTAGAACTTGGGAGGGGGGATACAGATGGGAAGAGCTCCCCTCCCAGCAAGGGTACAACACATCACTGAGTGCTTTTTGGACATGAAAAATCCCTTTGCTGGAGCTCTGCACAAATCCCTTATGTGTTGCACTCCATGAGAGACGCGGGTCTCAAAGTGAGAGAGGTTGCCCTCAACCCCCAAACAGCTTTAATTTGTAAAAACACTTAAACTAATAAGCTAATATGAAGTGCTCCCTTACCCCTTTATTTTCATTTCTTTACTGAATTTTCCACCAGGAATACATTCAGCTTTTTATGCGACTGTCAAAATATTAAAAAAACAGCGTCCTCCAAAAAGTGTCATGAATTGAATAGAGGACAATCCCTCCCCCCTCCCCTCAACTGCAACTGTTATTGCAATCTCCTGGTGCAAGTATCATGTTCTACTGTGTTGCTTCAGATCCTGAATACATACACTACTAAAAATTTAAATAACAGACATCATAAATTTGTATCAGTCTAGGCAAGTTAAAAATTAGAAAGCATACAATAAATTCATATAAATACAGTTGAAGTTAACCTCAAAAGCCATCTGTAATTAGAATAATTCAAAACACTCTAATGTCATTTATAGTGCAATTCTAATGTATAAGAAACTCTTTAAGACTAAGAGAGAGGGAAGCACAAATAAGCCACACTTGCCAGAATCAAAAATTGATGTCTGTTTTCTCCGCTTGTGTTCAGTTTTCAGGTCTTTCCACATTGAGGTACCCTAAATTTTAAGTTAGAGAAAACACTATTTCCCCACTTCTTCTCCTTAATTGTTCTTGCCCTAGTCCAGAAGCTCATTTCAGTAGAAGCGAATAAGACTAGTGGTTTCCAGGTTGAGATCTTTTACTGCTACTCCTTCCCAAAGCCCGTATGACAATCACTGGTATACTACCTCTGTTTGAAAGGCTGGCTTCTCAACCAAACCTGAGAAAAACCAGCACATTTTCTAGCATCTACAAAGATTCAAGAAGGAACACGTTACTGCTCTTTTCCTAGACTTGGTGAAACACTTCAGTATATCACTAAAATCCCAATACTCAATGAAGGCCACGAGTCTACGGGGCATGTCCCTGGGCCCCACAAAGCACAATGGGTTTAGTGGGGACAATGCAAGACCCCTGCTTCTGAGCACACTGTGATACTCAGGAGCATCTCGTATCGGCAGCATGATGTCCATGTGACACGAGGGATGTTTCATACCCAACGCCACAAAACAACATTACGCTTGTTTGACCCATTCCAGATCAACCAAACAGAAAGAGAGAAACAACCTCCTCATCACTGGCTTTGCAGGCAATCGTCCTTGGATGTTTGCAGTGCATAGCCCATGATAAAACTCATTAATTCCATTCAGCGAAGACATGCTCTGGGAAACAAGGACACGCCAATGTCAGAAAATCCCCAGGACTGTTCAAATGCAGCTTCCAGCACTCTTTTCTAAGCAAATAGCCAGCAGAAGATGAGGCTCCGAAGGGATGAGTGCTGTGACAAGACTCAGAAAAATGTGACATTTGAGCATCTTCTCAACGTTCACTCAGACTATGCAAACCCCTGGTATTTAAACGCTTCTCTCCGAAGTAAAAGTAGTAGTAGCAAAGCAAACAAGACCTTCCAGTTTCTTTGTCTACTATTAATCACATTTTAGTAGCAAATAAATCACAGTGAGGGCTCTCAAAATTCAGAGGACTCATGCTGATCAGAGTCTTGAAAGACAGAGATGAAAGAAAAAGGAAAGTTTCTCTCTTAAAAGATTTATGGGGTGGTTTTTATTTCCAAACTGCAATCTAGTTTAGAGCATAGGTCTCAAAGCAGTTGCAGTTGAGAGATACCAGCTAGCTAGAGAGCCACCCAGCTCTGAAATGTCAAATCATCTGTATTTGTTTATTTTAATTATTTTTTTTCAAAACAAAGGATCACAGCAGTATTCCAGAGGTGAAGGGTAAACTATTAGGAATGAGCTGGGAGTAGCTGGTTGGAGAAAGCAGCAATGAGTGAAAGTTTGATTGGCCAAAGAGAGTCCGTGTGAACATCACCCAACATGTCTAAATAAAAGGTAAAAAGACACTAGGACACACTGGGTCTGAACTGTATATATTAGGGTTTCTTTACTAAAAATGCAAAGTTTGGGGGGTTTTTTTGTCCGTTTGAGAAATATTATGATGGGACCATAGTATTCGTGTTGGAAGGAATCTTTAAAGACCATCTGTCCAACCCAGTAGCAAGATAAGTCTGGTGTGTGTCTAGAGAGGACACCATGGTCAACTCAATGCCTTTAATCAGTGCTATGTAAAACAAATCCAGGAAATTATAAACTATTACATTTTTCCATGTCCTGAGTTGTTTATCTGGGTCTTCTTAATGGTTGAACTGGATTTATATACATCATTTACCTTCCTCTATAAAACTTGCTTCCAGTTAGTTATGATAAACCACAAGCAGCCAGAATATGAGGTACTGGGGACTTCCCAAAGATTGACAGAGAAAAAAATTAGTTAATAGAAAATTAGTGAAGTGAACCATTGCTCAATCTGCCCCTTCAGTCATTAAGCTAAGACAGAACATACTGATAAGCAGCTTTTTTCCTCCTATTAACTCATAGGTTAATGGTACACTATTCAACTCTTCATTAGCCCGTCACAAAAATACAGCACTTTTGTGATGAGGTTTGGTAATGGGCTAAAAAGTGTACCTAAAAAACATTTGAGTTTCACGATAATGAGCAGTATTAAAATAGTATGAGCTACTAAGAAGTTCCAACTGCTAGGCCAACTATTACCTGTCCAAAAAGGACAGGTAATTTTTTTAAATCATGCTCACATCACAACACCATTAATTACCCTCCACTTGTGCAGATATTCTTCATTAAATGAGAAAAATGGATTAAACATTTTTGCCCAACAGTAGTCACCTGCCCAAAAGAAGAGCAATATAAATCCTGGGGCATCATCTTAATGGACAACACAAACTATAGGGATGTAGGAGCAACTGTCAATAATTAAAGATACAAGAATCTTTATTACGAACAAACAAATAACAGTTAAAGAAGTTACCAACTTCAATCCCATATGTTCAGGGAGGAATGGATGGAGGGAATAAATGTTTTGCCCTAAGGTGAAATTTCAGAGGGAACTGCCTTTATCAACTATTAATCAGATGGTGTAAAAATAAGCAAACATTATTCATGTAATCGTCCTAAATTTCAAGTTACAGAACATAATATCTAAAGGGTATTTGTTTTTATTAATGAGAATGCTCCAATAACAGGCAGAAGACTGACAGAAAGTGAAGCCCTCTCTGAGGCACTGACAGCAAGGGGATACACCACCCCACGAGGTCCTATCCCTGTCACCACCAGATGAGGCCACCACCCCATAATTCTTCCACAAACACCAACAGATTGAACTCTAACAGCAAAATATTTCTCATTTACCTATGGTATCTTGTCTCCTGTAACTCCCAAGATACTTCTAAATGCTCCTGTCCATAAACATCAAGAAACTGTTACATTCTAAGAGCATCTTTCCAAGCATCCAATATTCCTCACAAGATGATGTAAAGACTTATTAATTATTACTTTACAGACATTATTAATGAAAATACCAAATCAAAGGAATGAGAAATTTTTCTGCTTCTTTAATTCCCAGCAATTCCTATCAGAAGGTCATTGCTACTTGACAATTGAAGCCCACAATGCTTAGCATTAGATACTGGGGTTTGGTTTCTTGGATTTTTGTTCTATTTGAGTTGGTTTTTTTTTTAAGTATTCCCAAAGCTGGATCAATGTGAAGAATAGAAACACCCAGAAGCACAGAATGGCTGAGGTTGGAAGTCACCTCTGCAGATCATCCAAATTCAGCCTCCTTGCTCAACCAGAGCCGCCTCACTAGAGCAGGTCCTCCAGGACTACATCCAGGTGGTTTCTAGTATCTCCAAGGAGACTCTACAATCTATCTGAGCAACTCATTGGGGAATCAATCGTCTCACAGTTAGAAGATTTTTCTTATGCAGAATAAAAAAAATCAGCATTTCAAATTTGTGCCCATTTCCTCTCATTCTTTCATGGGGCACCACCCACAAGAGTCTGATTCATCTTTGTTCCCACCTATCAATAATTCTACATATTGGCAAGATCCCCAATTAAGGAGCTGTTAAGAAAAGTGACTATTTTGTGAGTGCAGAAAGAACACAGTGCAGCAGGCTCCATGAAAAGCACTTGCCTTCATGCTCACTGTCTGTTTTCAATTCCCGTGATGATTTCCATTTTATAAAACTAATAGAAAGTTTATTATTTGACATTGTGTTCAGTGCTTGTGAAATCAAATTCTTCTTGCGAGGCTCTTCCTGTATAAAAAGTTGCATTATGTGCAGGTTTGGGATTTTTTTATTTGGCTCATTTGAGCTTTATATGACAGAAACATTGGAGGAGGATAAAAAAAATCATATGTTTTTTCCTTCCAGATTACCAAGCACGCCCACACAAAGCAATTTAAAGACGTTTTCCTAAGCAGGTCCCTGTGACTTGAGGATCTCTGTGAGATCTCCATCATCTGAAAGGAAAGAGGAACCCTTTGGCACCATCAATCCCTTTTCACCCAGAGACATGCAGACACCGGGTCTGGCCTCTTGCGAAAGTTCCCGATACTTCAGGCAGGCACATGGCAATTAGAGACTGCAAAATTAGCCTTTAAAATGCTAAAATACATAAAGGAGATTCCGTTCCTTCAGCACCTTTGATAGTCACTCATACTTCAAGAGATGATCCCAGCATGACATCTAGTGGCAGCAGCACATTTAACCCTGTCAGTGCCTTTCTAAAATACTAATATCTGCTGATAATCAAATATCCAGCGACTATTTATTTCCTTATGACTTTTTAAATTCTTTTTCTGGTTACACTCTCAGGAATTGCTCAGCTAAATGATCTTAATGAAGCTGCAACCCCCTCTTCATGCTGAGGTTTAACGGCACATATGGACTTCCTAAATACTGCTCTGCTACCAGAACGTGAAATGAGAGCTACAAAAATATTTGGGCAATTAATTCTCCCGGTCTCCCTAAGTCAGGAGATCCTGACATGCAGCCTGAGATACAGCACACTTATACAGGTATGTGAATATAATATCTATAGAGGGTGTTATAGGTGGAACCTGCAGCATTAACAGGTGTTAGAGAGATTATTGGTAACAGCCAGTCTATACACGCACACTAAGGGTTGTAACCTTTTCAACACCATTTCATTTTAGGGCCCAATACCCCCTTTATTTTGATTTCCATTTTTAATCCACTCATAGGAAAAAAAATATAGAATTAATGTGGTGGTGTTCATTTACAATGAGCATAAATTCAGCACGTCCACTAATGATATGAAGGGGAAAAAACTTATCCAAAACCTGCAGGCTGTTATTATTTGACAAGCACTAAAAATTGCATTGTCTGTTGTATTGGGTTTGCATGGCCAGGTTTTGGTGGGGAGGTGGGTGGCTTCTCTGAGAAGCTACCAGAAGCTTCCCCCATGTCTGATGGAGCCAACACTGTGGCAGGCACCAAGGTTAGTGAAGGAGGAGGAGGAGGAGGAGATGCTCCAGGTACTGGAGCAGAGATTCCCCTGCAGCCCATGGTGAAGCCCATGGTGAGGGAGCCCATGGAGGTCCATGGTGGAGCAGATATCCGTGCAGCCCATGGAGGACCACACACCAGAGCAGGGGGATGCACCTGAAGGTGTCTATGATCCTATGGGAAGCCTGTGCTGGAGCAGGCTCCTGGCAGCACCTGTGGCCCCTCAACAGAGAGGAGCCCACACTGGAGCAGGTTTGCTGACTGGACTCGTGACACATGGGGAGCTACTGCAAACACATCAATTCTGTTTCCTACAAATAAAATTTTTTAAAAAGCAACACCACCAATCACAGCAGCACTAAAGCAAGACTCATTAATTTCATTAAATCTCCAGGTGAGAAGAGGATCTCATAATATCACTCTCTCTACAGCAGCCCAGGACTTAATATAAAAAACAATTTCAAACAACAGATTATGGGAAATAGAGTCTTAGACTGCAGTTATGTCCTTGAGGCTCAAGGTTCCTTATTAGTATATGCAAATACATTTATAGAGCAGAAAGAAAAAAAATAAACTAGAAATATTCCTAAAAAACCAACACTTTGCTATTTTTTTCATTAGTCTACACCAACCCTCCAAATGTTACATACACCAAATAAACCAAGTGACCCAGGGGGTATTTTTTGAGTGGTTTGGTTTGTTTTCTTAGAAAACAGAGTTGCAATATCTACTAGGCTCTAGGACTGGGACCATCAGCCTTATTTAACCTACTCTGGGACTCTACTGTGCAGCAGTAAGTGGTTCAGAGGAACCCTGTGTCTCCTCAGACTGGTTGTGTTCTGGAGTTAATGTGGCTTCATTTCCTCAGAAGTGAAGGGAAGAATCATAGAACCATTGAATGGTTTGAGTTGGAAGGGATCTCAAAGATCATCCAGTTCCAACTTCCCTGCCATGGCAGGGACACCTCCCACTAGACCAGGTTGCTCAAGGTCACATCCAACCTGGTCTTGAACACCTCCAGGGATGGAGCATCCATAGCTTCCCTAGGCAACCTGTGCCAGCGACTCGAGTCCCCTTTCAGGACCTTCTATAACCTCTGAGAAAGGCTTAAAAAAAAAGCAAAGCAGGAATATATCCCATTTGCCAACAGTCTAGTGATGTACAAAATCAGAACATTTGATATTACAAAGCCTCTTCAGACTGACAAAGAAAAACATAAATCTTAAAAAAAGAACAATGCAAATTGATGGCAGAAGTGAAAGTACTTTGAGATAGATTCCTGAGGAAATAAATCAAGGTTGGCTGGCTAAATAAGGTGCTACAAGTGTCAGGCACGCAAGGTGCATTCACTGCAACATTTTATAAACTGGAAAGAGGATGGATATTCAAAAGGTTTTTTAATCCCACGAGAAATGAGATTCTAAAAGACTTCCAACATAAGTGCTTAAGCCCCCACTTTTTAAATTTGATACATATACGAAACTTTTCAAGAAGCTTATTATATAAGAGCAAGAACTGATCTTCATGACAGTAGAGGTCCTCTTCTTGTCACATACCAATGACTTTAAATTTATTTATCTTCTTTTCTTGAGAAATTACAAAACCCAGTAATTATTAGGAAGGAATAATTTTGCTGTTGTTATGGATATTGAAAAAATTCCTCGAGACTCAAACAAGCATCACAACCCCCAGTGTGAAATACTTTGCACAAGCAGCATCTGTTTTCAAAGTATTAAAAAAAAATAAAAATAGTAGGAAATAAAGGAAGAGAGAAATAAGCCAGGAGTCCACAATAGCAATGAAAATATTTGGCTTCAGGTCACATATTAAGAATATGAGAACAGTTTTATGTACCCTGTGTCCTATCTCTGAACAGTAGCCAAAGTCTGATGCCTATAAAAATAATAATCAACTTGAGTGATTCCTCCCCTTAAAACTCTTTGCCTCCAATAGAGAAAAGGGAAGTTAGGAACAGAACCCAAATCTTCTCATTTTTGACCCAACACTTTAACAGCAAGATCTGCACAGCACACACAATTTAATATAGAACAAGTACCTACTGTAGGAACAGTCTCATATAGAAGATTTTAACTCCAGTAAGACAGAAATGTTGAAATGGGATAATTAATGAAATAATAATCTTCAAGAAATTGGCTATTGCCACCATTTAAGACTATTTTTAGTTCATTATTTGAGCTGGTTAACTCTCTAATAAACTCACTTAATTTCCT
This sequence comes from Brachypteracias leptosomus, assembly GCA_013401335.1. NCBI lineage: Eukaryota > Metazoa > Chordata > Aves > Coraciiformes > Brachypteraciidae > Brachypteracias > Brachypteracias leptosomus. The sequence goes on along the minus strand of VYZX01019901.1, from coordinate 593,027 downwards.
TAATTGTCTATTTTTAAATTATAATTTTAGCAAACTACTGAGCTGGCAAAGCGATACCTACTCAGATCAATCCCTTTTACTCGAAGTTACTGCCAAGTGATTTCACCATCTGGACATGTACCTCTCTATCAAATGAGTCACCACCACCAAAATACTTAATTGGTGTCACATGAAGAATTGCTTGAAGAGAAAAATAAGTAAGAAAAAGTCAATTTTTCACAAGTCCCTAAGCAAGACATGAGCTGTTAGTCCTACTTTCAGAAGGCATGGTTCATCTCATTTGCTTTAAGTGAAGCTTAAAATACAGACACTTAGTCTAAGTACAGTAGCCGACCTTTTAAGATCATCAAGTCCAACCATTAACCCAGAACACCCAAGTCAACCATTAAACCATGTCCCTCAGCACCATATCTCTACAGCTTTGAAAACCCTCCAGGGATGGGGACTCCACCACTGCCCTGGGCAGCCTGGGACAGCCCTTCACAACCCTTGTGGGGAAAAAATTGTTCTTCGTGTCCAACTTAAACCTCCCCTGGTGCAACTTGAGGCCATTTCCTCTTGTCCTGTCGCTTGTTCCTTGGGAGAAGAGCCCAACCTCACCTGGCTCCAACTTCCTTTCAGGGAGTAGAAGAGACTTCTTCAATTAAGTAACATATCAAAACATATTCTAGGTGGCAAAGTATATAATTTATAATTAAACTTCATGATGTCAATTGTTAAGTAACTCTGCTAGGCATGACGTAGATGGTATAGAATAAGTGGTGGATCATGTCCTGGCTTTGGCCAGGATATGGTTAATGTTCACCACTACACGTAGCTGTTACCAGTAATAACCAAGCTTTGCAACTACAGCTAAAAGCCAGACTGGTATTTTCTGTATTTATAGATGATAACAGTGAAATTACTTTTTTTTTTTTCAAGCATTTTCATTACTCAGGTACAGCACTGAGACAACATTAAAGACAAAAGCTTAATAGACATAATTATTAATAATGAGACATAAAAATTTTAAAGGCAGCCTTCTGATCCATGTAATATAGTAGTCATTAATAGATGGGGTTGCAATAATTACCTTAATTTATTATCACCTTTAATGAGATTATTTTTCTGACTTGAGATAACAGCTCTAAATCAGAACACTCAGAAGGTGAATTGGCTCCGATTCACCATGGTCACCTGCTCAGGGCAGGAGGTGCAGTAAGTCTAGATAGTAGTGCTGTGAAGACACATCAGCATAAAGACTTTGTTAAAAAGTTCAGATATGACAATGACAAAGTGGAGAATTAGAATGAGAATATGAGAAACTTTGGCTAGTTGTGAATTTTAATCCGAAATTTGAAGATACATTATCCACTTTGGTTTTATTATCTATTTAAAATAGAGAATATTCTATGTTTTAAACCCAGAACTGGGATGACCTCAGAGCTGTAAAGGGATTAAAAGCTGAGAGTTCACGGACAAGATGCTGAAATAATTGGGTATCACACCCTCAGTACTCCTCACTGAGGAGCTGAGATCCTGGGCTATGGTGATTTTCTCCATGCTCCTAGCGCTGCCGGACACCCAGCCCATGAGGACCCAGAGCCAGGGCTGCCAGGGGACCTGCTGCAGAGGCAGGAGCCAGGATTCCTGCCCACGGCCCAACCCTGAGATCTGAGAGCATCCCCCTGAAGGACAGAGGAACGGCTCCCAGATCAGAAAAGCTCTGGTTACAAGGAGCGAGAAAAACCACATCAGACTACATGAAGGGATCTCCTTCATGGTTTTCTCACCACTTTCTAATATCTTAGTGTCGATCTGGAGCTTAAAAGCCTTGAAAGACCATACCTGGATTTCCAGGCTAAACAGAGTCCTCACTCTCCAGCAGAAGGAACTATTTATTTGCTTGGGGTTGGCTGCTTCTCCTTTGACCCAGACATACTGAAACTTGGCATGTTCCAGAGTCTGGATCAGTCCAGGCAGCTTTAGCAGGCAGGTTGGACATGGTATCTCCAGAGATGCCTTCCAACCCCTACTACACTGGGATTGTGTGACAAAATACTCTGGGGCCAAGTTGCAGTAATCCCCAGAGCCAGCAGGGGGACTGGAAGTACCTCAGGGGGACTTGGTAGCTACAAGGTCAAGTCTAGAAGCAAACCCCAACCTCATAGCCTGCACAGAAGCTACTTTGAGAGGTGAACTCATTTTACTACAAAGAAAAGGAAACTGAAGATCCAAGAAGAGAAATGCCTTGGAGTTTTGAAGACACAAAGGGAGTCTGCTGTGGAAACATTTAATTGTTATGGTCCCTGCGCTTGGATAAGACAAATACAAGAGGAAAGACTCAATATTGAAGGTGTCACACCACCTGGGAACGTCACAGGACTGGACTTGGAGTTTAATTTTAGCCTTACTGCACCATGCCTATCAAGTGCTGATGCTTTGCGTGCTTAGAATCCATCTGACAGAACTATTTAACATCAGTGTCTAAAACAATAAGAAGCCAATGAAAATTCAGACAATCATTTCATCCAAGCAGATTTGGTTCACACCACCAGTCAATATTATACTGTTGAATTTATTCTCTTTCTCTGTTTTCTTTTCTGACAAGTATCTGCATGTCTGGATTCCAGTCAGAACTGTGTGGGATTTTATACAGGACCCATCACTATAGTAACCAAGCACAAATTATCAAGTGTGAGGGCTTTTCTGTTTCCCTCTTTTTTTTTTTTTTTTTCCTTTTAAACTGACAGTGAAGTGGGACACAGAGAGATGGCTGAGATTTTCAGAAGCTTACACAGAATACCAGTGACAGTTGGGTATATAAGTCCTCCAGAACCCAGCAGAAATCCCTGCATAAATAGAATTATGTAAGAAGTCTCTGCAGTGCTTCAAGTCCATGACTACAATAGGAGTAAAACACTGTTCCTAATAATTTTATTAATAGGAAGCACAGGGCAGATGAAAGGTTGTACTTGGAGGGTGTTTCTAGCCTCATGTTCCAGGTGAACATGTGGACTATTTTGAAATAAGTCACAAAACATATCAAGGACCATCAATCACTGTTTAAATAGATTATAAAAAGCCTGAGCCCAATAATTTGAATAAAAGCCAAGGATAAATATTGCCTGTCCTTTGTAATCATTTCCAGAAAACATTTTGAGCAAAACAATAGATTTTTTTTTCCTCACAAATACATTACTATTGTGGTGGTCCTCAAAATTCAGACATAACTCAACCATTGAAAACAAGTATTAACTGAAAGAACATATTTGTATGTGTGTGTGCGCGTGCACATATTAAATAAGTTTGTAATAAAAGATTCATGAAATACGGAATTGAAAAATAGAATAGATAAAATGTGGGCCTGGTGATCAAACTTCAGTCAACAACTCTATCAGCTCACATTGTACATGCACAGGCACAGAGAAATAACATCTGAACTATCCTAACAAGTTAAGTTTTATCTTGAGCCAAAACTAGATTGGACCTGCTCATATAGTCATTAAACACAAAGGTTTAAAATGAAAATGTCACAAAGTGGTTAATCCCATTATTCAACTTCCACCCTTGACTAATTAGAATGTTTTCCTCCTGCAACCTTATCAGCACAGAAAAAAAATGTACTAGGGTAGGAAGACTTACACGTTTATTTGTGCAGGCAAGTAAAACAAAACAAGACGATTGTGTTAGTCGAAAGAATCAGAAACAGAATGATAGAATGAAACTAAGGGTAGAGCTGTTGGGGTTCCCTTAACCTCATCCAGTTCTTTACCAACAAAATATTTGAAGAATTTCCTGACTATTGGCTCATGTATGATGAAATTACTTTGCCAGATGTAGTTATTTCAAGGAAGCCGCTCTCCACATCCTGAAAAACAAAATCATGATACGTAACACCAGAGCCTGCTTACAGGAGTGAAATCTCCTGATGCTGATTTATGGAAGCTGAGGATGGAGCGTTCAGTCCAGCCTGACTTTCTGTCTGTCACCACTTTGGCTTTACACTGAGCTCATCAATTTGTATTTAATGAAAGCTTAACTTGCATTTGGCTAAGACATATTTTCTAAAAGTGATATAAATGACATCAAAAGATGAGAAAATACACCTTCCATGACAGTTTATTCTAGCAGTTAATCATGTCAAAAAGCACCCCTTTCTAATTTAAATTTGGCTGGCCTCAGCCTTCTAGGATAATTATCTCCTTTTATCTCCTTATAAAAGGAGAAAGCAGTTGCTCCCTTTCCAAGCTTGATTGGAAAGCCCCACAGTATTTTGTAACAAGGCATTTCTAACTGGAGTAGTTCAGGATTGGTTTCTCCCCTCCCAATGAAAACTTCTGACCATCAATATGGATTCTACTACCCAGAAAGAAAGATACAAATCATGCAAAATGAATGAAAGGACATAAAGAAAGAAAAATGATGAAAGACTGAAAACACACCAAAACCTTACATATTAAATACTGTACTTAGAGATAGCCAAGATGAAAACTAACTAAAAGAACTCTTCTTGAAATGAGGAGATGTAGGCGAAGCATCATCTACAGGTTAGATGAGATGAGCTCAGTCCTAAAAATGTCCCTTGAGTGAGTGTTTGGGAAGGAAAAAACAAGCAGCATATGAATAAGAAGTTTCAGACCACACGAGGACACGGAGATAGAATAACCACCCCTTCCTAGGAAGAAAACCATGTACCTGAGGAAATGTCTTGTGAGGAACTGCTGAAAGATGCAGAATTGAGAGGCTACATTCAGCTCCCCAAAGGCAGCAACAGGCTGAGATGACACTGGCTGATTAAAATGGATTCTCTATTTTATACATAGAGAAGCTACAGGAAGAGTAGATTGGGGTATAAGACTAACGGAGCAGAACAGCTAGAGCTATAAAACCACTGTAAGGCTGAATTATCACCCCAAGGATCAACCCATAAGGATGCAGAGTTCTGTCACGATAAAAAATAAGCCTATGCTCTATCCTATGAATTTGCCACCTCCTATTTGTGGAATTAAAAACAAACAAAAAGCTTATTTTCTGTAGTAGCATTCTGGGAAAACAAACTTTACCCAGCATCAGGATATATAACTAGAAGAAATTAACGAAAGCACTGGCTCCATTATCAGCCATGCTCATAAATAAGAGAATTGCACAGGAAGAATCTCTCACTCAAATACAGAAAGTGTTTGATTAAAAGCGGCATCGCCCCTAAATAAAGCACCTAATGAGGGCAGATCTCATTTCTGTCCACAGTGACAGGTAGATCCACTGCTTCTCCAGAACATTTTTTCAAACTGGTTTCTGTAGCAACTGCCAACTCATACTCCTGTCCCTAAGGCACCAAACATCTAATAAAATAATAATAATAGCAACAATAACACCACTACTCTCTAATTCCACGACACCTATCGGGAGAGTAGGTTAGATTTCTGCTGGGAAACAAAGTTGGCTCTTACAGTGGAGATTCAATCTACTGCAAACACATCCTAATGTATTTGTTAGTATTTCTTTTGTTTGATGAGATGGAACACCCAAGTACACAACCCTCTCGAAAATTAAATCAGAGTGAACTGTCCTTTCATTCCATCCATTTGCTGCCATGGCAGTAATGAATCTCAGGAAGGAAAACAGAGGAACATATGAAAGAGAAAAAGGAAGCACAGCAAGGACAATCAAATAAGCTATAATTTTCACTTGTTGGTTGGGCTCTGTCCATTAGGAATTGATTTAGGCAGTTCTCCTGACAGGTGTTGAAAGAACTAGGAAAACCTGTTAACTTTTCAAGCAAGTGATGCCCACTATCGAGATCAGTGACATCTATTCTTTCTGTGGCAGCCGTGATAAAGGAGTGTGCTATTTTCTGGCCCTCTGAAAATTCCAGGAGAGTTGTGAAAACAGATTCTTTGCTACAACTACCTCAACAGAGCATATGATTTTACCAAGGAGCACATCTGGCACGAAGCCTAGCAGAAACACTCCTGGATGATACCATAATAGTACCTTAGGCTATTGTAATGGGTCTATTTCCTCACGGATTGTGTATGACCCGTAGATGCTTCACCACTGTAAACCTGCCTAAGTCTTCTCTCACAGGAGATGGATTAAACATAGATTCACAGAGGTCTTATAAGGTACTTATTAAAGGGCAGATATTCTTGAGTTATTCCAAACAGTGTGCTATGGAATTAGTCAGTGCAGCTCTATTTCATATTAAAAAACTACAGAACCAAATACATACAAAAAATATTTCCAGGTTCAGTCTCAGGAGAGTAAAAAATGAGACTGGACTACACAGAATATATGCTACAGAGATCTGAATATCAAAATTCTGCAAACAACCTTCACCCCCTTCCCCCCATCCACATACTTTTTAAGACAACCTGTTATGCTCTAACATGATGATCCTCAGGAAACTCAAGTTACTGACTTCTCCATAGAATTATCTAGACAAAATTTAATAGCCTATAAGAAAGCAAATTAAAAGGCCAACTAATCCCTTCCTGTTTTAAATTACACAACTTCTTAGAAATATTGCAGTTAAAATAGTATAGCATGTCCTTAACTGCTCTGGGGAGACCCCCCTGCAGTGCTGGGGCCAGCTCTGGTGTCCTCAGCACAGGTGAGACATGGACCTGGTGGAGCGGGGACAGAAGATGCCCCAGCAATGATGGGAGAGCTGGAACACCTCTGCTGGGAGGCCAGGCTGAGAGAGCTGGGCTTGTTCAGCCTGGAGAAGAGAAGGCTCTGCAGAGACCTTCTCGGTGCATTTCAGATGGGGACAGACTTTTTAGCAGGGCCTGTTGGGACAGGACAAGGGGCAATGGTTTGAAACTAGAAGAGGGAGATTTAGACTAGAGAGACAGCAGACATTTTTGATGCTGAGGGTGGTGAGAGCCTGTCCCAGGTTGCCCAGAGAGGTGGTTGATGCCCCATCCCTGGAACCATCCCAGGTGAGGTTGGTCGGGGCTCTGAGCACTGATTCGTTATGAAACCTTGGGCAAGTCATTTACATCCCTCTAACTGCTGGTCTATCATCTCTACAACCCAATACTAAAGCTTATGTTAAAGCTAATATTAAATGCTAATGCTAAATTCATTATAATATTAATGGTTATATTCAAGCTAATATTAACACTTTCCTAGTAAGCGTTTGCAGGTCTACTGTGAAAGTATTTTAGTTAGTTAACAAAACTTTGCTCTAAAAATAGGGACAACTTGCAACAAGTGACAATAAAGCCCTTTTGTATCCATCTTGTTCTTGAACTTATTTCCTAGTAAGATAAACTTCACAGTACCTTTTTATATAGTTCAGATAGAGTAAGGAAACAGTAAAATTCCAACAGGCAAGTTGTGCCAGTTTATTACATTTTAATGCTAACACAGTAAATGGTTCCAAGATCACTTTTATTATTCCTGCTTCAATAGATTAATTATCTCCATTGTCCCATCAGGGTGGCAGTTTATTGCTTTGGGGATTTTTTAAAGGAGATAGTTAGGAAAATATGCAGTTCATGAGAGAGACTGGATTTCACCTTCTAGCAGAAGGAGATCCCAGGAAGAGGGGAGGTCAGTGGCAGTGCTGGTGTCATTTCAGCTGGAAGAGATGGCACGGAGCTGGGCGGTGGGCATTCTCCTTGTGAAGAAGCATCTACCCCAGGAGCTGTGGCTTGCTGCCCAGCCCTGTGCAAGCCTTGCTCCTGGCAGGAGACCAAGCGGCCCGGCTCCCCAGCCTGCCAGGGCATCGCTGCTGTGGAGCCAGGCAGAGAAAACAGCGGGGAGAGGAGGAGCAGGAGGAGGAAGAGCAAAATTCCAGCTGCACTTGCTCACAGAGGAGCTCCCTGTTCAGCAGCCTTGGAAGCAGCCACGGCACCAAGTTCAGAGGAAGCCTGAATGGTGCCAAGTTGGCACCTGCTGGGAAGGAAAGGAAGCTGCTGGGGAAAGAAAAAAAATCTAGAAAGAAATAGAGTGGGAGAGAGTCACTAGAAAAGTCAAATATTTAAAAGAAATATGGAAAATGGACATTAAGTGCTGCTTTTGCCCTAAAGAGTGCCGTTTGGCAGGAAAAGTTAGGTTTGAAAAGCTGAGAAAAAGGCAGCCCCAGGTATTGGTCTGGCTGAAGGATACAAGCTGGGCACAGCAGAACTCGGTGGGCTGCTCTGCAAGGCAGATGGAAGGTTCAATTCCATTACAGGAAGCCATGCCAAAGATGAAGAACATGGTTTTCTCCATCATTTAAAAGCAAAGAATCTCACTGGCAGATTTATCTTTTCATATAGATATAAAACAGAATTAAAACTCTCCCTCTTTATTAAAAGGTTCACAGAGTTCAAGACACCTTCTCTACTGCCTTAAACCAATTCAAACACTAATTGTAATTTGCCTCCCAAAATCCACCAGTGATTACATGGGTGTAGAGGACTTCTGCTCCCGCAGAGGTGGCTCAGAGGTGGCTCATGAGAACCCCAATCACAATGGTTTTCACTCTGGTAGCCAAAGGTTTTATATTTATAATCATTAAAATTAACTGTGTTTGAGCATTACAGCACTCACATACCTCCACGCATTAAGAACAGGTGCTTTAACAGGTATTTGTCAATAATGACTTGAGCCAATTAAATGCTATACACTTCCTAAATAAACATCGAGCCACAATTATCAAAATTAACCACCTGCAACCAACCAGCTCTGGACAGAAGAGGACAACAGAGTATCTACTAATGGGGTCAGCAGAAAATCCTGGTGTCGAACAATGCCTCTAAAAACTCTGTCAAGCCCTAAGAAAGCAAATTTCAGAACATTTGAAGCTGTGTTCTAAGTATTTGGCAATCACTATAATTTAGCCAGTGTGATTGTTCGGAGGCTTTGCTAATTTGATCCGCAGGGTTTTTTAGCGCTAATCCCAACCTTGAAGCCAAAGAGAAGCTTCTGATCTTTGATGGGTACAGGCACAAAATACTGTTTGTAAGTAGGAAATAAAATATGCCCCTTTGGTCATTTTATTCTGTCCCACAAGACGTTTTTTCAATTATTTTGCTGGAGTTCCTAAATATTTTCTCTTCTTGGAGGCTTATATCTGCTTGTTACAGCCACGAACAAAATGGCTAATATAGATTAATGTAAAAGAATCCACCTAGGTAATTAAAAGTTTCTGAGAAGTCATTTAAGGATGGTACAAGTCCTGGTATTTTTGAGATGAGACCAGAACAGGCATTTAAAAAATTAAACAACCAAACAAAAACCAAAATTAAAATTTCCATCATGGAAAAATAGATTTTGTTCACCCCAAAACAAAGTACTGAGGGAAGCCATGAGTAGCTTTTTTTAAACCAATCAAGTAAACTTCTCACAGAAAAAAAAAATTACTTCAAAAGACAAAAGCATAAGGTCAGGGTTTAAACATTTTTTTCCCCATATTAAAAACCACTTAATTTCTCAACTTGCTCTGGAATGTTTTGGTCTGTCCTAGTTGGAGTCAAAGCTCTGCATCGTTCAATTGATTACACCCTGTTAAGCCTCTGTTCTGCAGGTGCTCCTGGACAGTACATGTGATAAGAGACAGCCAAAAGGAGAAAGATTTAGATAAGGTTTGTGTTAGATAAGCTTGGGCAGCATCACTAATTGTAACTTTAGAAAGAGCAGAAAAATTGTGTCTAGGTTTTATTGGCAGAAGATGGCAATATAACCTTAGAGTAATTTTTAGAACCTCAAAAGGTACATGAAATAAAGAGAAAAAGAGCTTAAATGCAGCTATGGCTGAGTTGGAGATAAAGGCTGTAAAACAGTTCGAAGAACTAAGTTTAGGGGAATAAAAAAAGATAATATAAAATATGAGATAATAACTCAAAAATCGTACAAAACAATATACTAAGTAAATATTGATTTAAAATGATCTGTTATCTTACTTCCATTAAAATATTTGGTAATGAATGCTCCCACTGCAGCTTGTGCACAAATCACCTGATACAAATGAGTACCTGAAATGTGGGTTTTATTAATTTCCATTGACTTCATCTCCTGTTATTGACAGGCCTGTTTCCCACCAGCCATGATTCTGTTGGCCTCTGAGGTTCTGAGGTTTGTCTCTCCAAAATTTTTGCCCAATAGCTGCAGTCACTTTGAGGAAAATTCAATGGGAATTAATACATTTCTTTGGAAGGCTATACTTTCAAGCAAGCTATTTTTAATTGAATTAGGTTTTATGGAAAAAAATGTGCAATAGTTTCAGTTGAATCCCTTTTTAAACAGCTAAGTTGGGCTTCTTTTGCATTATTCAACCACAAAGCTGCACTTAACTGTTCACTGGGCATGAGAATATGGATTTTCATGGGAGAAGGGGCTGTATCATAGCAGAAGGTTAAGGAGAATAAATACAGTAGGGAAACGGCTGGTGCTGAGGTGGATGAACTAGTAGGACAGGAGAAAGCAGAAGCAAAATTTGGTTTTGTTCTCATCTCCCAAGCGATCTTGTAATTTCATAGCAGCAGCAGCACAAACCACTTTGAAATGGTGGGAGGAAAGGTCCCTTAGTGTTGTGGAAGGAAAGGAGGTGGGAAGGGAGGGACACTCCATTCAGGATCCCAGAAGGATTCTTTTGTAGGGAATGCACACTCCAAATGATTTCATTTGAAGGTCAAACCTGGTGCCGTGCATAAGCACAGCGGAACTCATTTTGCTCCTGAAAACCTTCCATTGCTTTCAACCATTAAAGTCAAAATTAATATATCTACTAAATGAAACCTGACATGGTTTCAAATGGGAGCCAATCTGTTTTCAATTCTGCAATCATTCATTGCTCCTATTTTATTAAACCCAAAGACAGAACAAGCATAAAATGCATTAACTTAGTTAAACAAAGCCCGATTTGATGATGCAAATGTCAGTCTTCACAGTTCAGTAAGCTCTTTTAAATGTTATGCCACTTGTCTACATTACCTCAGCTGACAGGGTTTTTGTATTGCTCTGGTTTTGGCTTGTATCAGTGTCCCTGCTCCTACCACCCACAGCCATGCTGATCCAGAAAGTTAGGCATATTTGCTGCTCAAGAAGCTCCTACTCTGCAGGTAACCACCATATTCAGAGTAGCTTGCAGGAGACATCCTGCACAGCCCTTATGAAGGACATTTTACTCCACAAACATCACATGGAGATATGTACAACTAAGTACCCACATTTTAAGTCATTATACATCAACTGCCCCATGTATTTGTTTCCTATCTGGGAACAAAGGCACCATGAATTACATCATCCTCCTCCTCTTCATTAGCTGGGGGATAAAACCTCATACATGGATTAACTGGTCTGATTTTTCACTGGCTCAAGTGAGCTAATGAATTAGTCAATGTTCAGAAAAAATCTTTTTACATTACTAGGAGAATATATATAAACAATGAAGAAATGAATTATTCAAAAGCAGTGAGTCATACAAACTAAATACTGTATTTTAGAGACACTGGCACAGGAACTAAGAGTCACAAAAACTTCCAGCAGACATACAAAGCCAGGTATTGGTAAGGGAAATTAAACAGCCCATTCCATTAAAATGCTGATAATCCCTGTGAGTGTATTTAAAGCAGCTCCTCATTATGTAAGAGATGCTTCCAGTTTCAGCCACACCAGAGCACTTTAACCCTTGCAGCATAGAGAGACGCCTTCTTCAGCAACAGAAGAGTTCAGTTAATTTCATTCATTTTTCTTTTGCTGAAAGACAACTGGAAGGATTTAACTTTGCTGTAACACACCCAGTATAAAAGAGGAGACCACACTAAATAAGGTCAGCATGAAGCAGGACTCGATACTTGAGTTATACCACAGCCCAGAGTAAGCAAGCAGTGGATGGATGATTTTAAATCATACCACACAAACAAACAATTCCCCTAAAGAGACAGTTTACGAACGCTAGAAGTGCCTGGAGAGTTGCCAAGAAGTATAATTAGCTATCAGTCATATATAAAGCAAAACGTAGCAAGCTATGATAATTTCAAACATCCAGAGACTTAAAAGTAACTCCCATAATCCACCAAATATTTTGTGTTAGTATCTACCCATGTGGGTAATGTTACAGGCAAAATGCTATTTTTGTCAAGAGGGTGGTTTATGGTTGATAAAGACTACCCGAAGAGTTACCTGGCCTACAGTACTACTGAAAAAAATATTTCAAGATGTGAGGAAGCACCTGAGCTAAGGTGAGTCAACGAAAGACTGAAAGAGTTGAAGCAAAGAAGCATCATTTTTGATATAAAGATGCTTATCAGTTTAAAGATTTGATAACAAAACATTGACATAAACAGCTAATAATAATTTTAAAAGCAACAGATAATTGGAAGATGGTAGAAGATTGGCCTGTTCAGGTAAAAATACAGGCTGGCTTCCTCAGGTCACTGAGGACTGAGGCCAGCAGAGACTTATCAGCCTTCCCATCAGCGGCAGTAAATCTAATAACGCCTTCTGTTTATTGGTCACATTAGCCAATACATATTTGCTGCTATTTTATATATCTTGACCCTTTCCCAGTGGTAAAAGTATCTCCACAGGAGTAACAAATGTCATCCTCAGTACAAAACAGCTTTACAAAGCTAGTCTGTTAGGCATCCAAACAGAAGATCGTAGTGAGAAAACATGAAAAAGAAGTAAGTAACGTAGTAGGAAAATTATTTAAACTGAATTAAACTCTTCACCAGCTAAATGCTGAAGTGCTTGAGCTGAAAACATGACGTTTCTCATTGCACGTTTTCTCATTTAAAGCGTGATTAACAAGCTCTGAGCATTTGACCTCTGGAAGGCAGTTGACATTTCGCTGCTCTCAGTAGCCATGCGATGAGTACAGGCTGTGATACCTGGTGCATGTACACAACATCGCTAAAAGCCATCGTGTGCAGAGTGAAATCCAATACAATTCAGGCATAAAGGCAAGTAAGGTCTTAGTATGAGTAGCTTTATAGGTGGGATCACCAATATCTCCTTCCAGATATATCTGTTAATTCACATTTCATGCAGTAGTGTTTAGAAGGATTTGGTTCAAAGGGAAAATTAAGAGGCCATGGGTAAAGAGGCTGGAGCTCTGCTCGAGTGCTCCTTGGTCTTTACACGTTTGCAGGGAACAGCCCAGAACAACTTTTTCAGAAGCTCCAGAACCTCATCATGAACAAAGTGCTTCACAGGCCACATCCTCCCACCCTGTTGGAACTAGACCACTCAGAAAATGTCAGCATCCAAATATCAGAGACAATTATTTTTTAACTATTTGTCCCACTAAATGGTAAAATTCTCCTTTTTGTACCCTTTTCACCTAATCCCAGATGTCCACTCGCAGGTATCTCACACCAGTCCTTAACACTGATTGCTAGTAACTATCACTACCTTTTTATCAAGGCTGAATATACAATGATACTAGCTTAATGTTCCTGAAAGCCCCTGAACAGGCAGAGTTCAGGCTTATTCTTTATGGAGCTGAGTTACAGAAAGAATTGAACTGCACTCACAGTCTGTTCATACAATGACATCCTGCCATTTCTTTGGCAGTCTTATTTACCTCCAGCACTTCAACAGCTCTTTCGTGTAATAAAAATTCATTACTACAGACTAATTCACAAATCCAACAATAATTTAGGGATATTGATTAAACCTTAAAACATGAATAAAGCACAACTGCTCCAAGTCATTTCTCCATTCTGCAGGCCAACCTGTGATGCAACAAACCTGGATCTATCAACAGTAACTATGTGCTTTAGGAGTGTACCACAAGTCAACGTTCACCGAATGCTTATGGTTCTTTGGGAACATGCTGGGAGCTGCTAGGTCCAGTTCTTTAAATTCACACAGTAGGTCACTACAGCTGCTGCTTCTCTGCTACAGTAATCACAGGCAATTGCTTTCAGGAAAGCTTGCAAACCCCAACACCTTTCTTTGTATTATACTTATTTAATTTAGTGCCAGTGTTTGCCATTTATAGAACCTTTTGACTTGGACTTCTCTCAGCAAAAGCACACCTCAGGAGGGAGAAAAATAAGAAGTGCTTGGCTGCTGGTAATGGAAGTTTTGCATGGAAGCTGCTTGCACTTTAGATCACTTTGGACCCATTAACCAGTTCTTCTGTTAGGCAGATTCTTGCCTACCAGACATGAAACCTGCTGTCCCCTGAGCAGAAAAATGAACACTAACTATCATCCATTGTTTTAATCAATCATAGAATCACAGAATGGTTTGGGTTGGAAGGGACCTCAAAGATCATCTAGTTCCAACCCCCTGCCATGGGCAGGAACACCTCCCACTAGACCAGGTTGCTCAAAGCCCCGTCCAACCTGGTCTCAAACACATCCAATGTTGGGGCATCATCTATAAATTTAAGTATTTACCTCATTATATTATACCTGTAAGAACAACCATGGGAGATGAAACAAAATGCAGGAAAGGGGGAATTGACACTTTAAAAAGGCAGGGCATTCTGCCAAGTCATCCTAGTCTTGTAGTTCTATCAGGGCTCTAACTTCAGATGCCCTTTAATTTCCATTCCTGTTCTTCATCTACACTTTTCTTATTTACAGATGTACAGGTTCAGCCCATGCGATTCTTCTATACAAAATTATCTCTATCTGATACCTGGCACAGCAGGAACATACCAAAGGTCTTTATCAAATGATGAAGAGTTCTGCCTATTCATGAAAACAGGGATCTTTTACTTTCTCATCAAAATTGGGAATTTACACATGCTTGACATAAGAGACCCTCTTTTTACCTTAAGACATAAGCAGTACGCTGACTAAGAATAAATATCATAGTCAGCTCGTTCAAACCAATCCCTTTTGTCAGTAACTGTAACTTGATATACTCAATTACCCAGCAGACAGAGCAAAGAATTAGTGATGAATGTTAAATTGCAAGGACCACTGATGATGGGGACTTGAAAGGATAAAGAAACGTTTATTTCTGTGACACGGAAGAGTCAGAAAACAGACATTTGTCTGATGTGGGACCAGGGTGGGAGGTGACACCAACTGTTGTGTTCAAACTCCACGAAGAAAAACAACAAGAAACATTTTTCCAGTAAGCAATTTCCCCATAAGATCTAGTCTGATGATCTGATATTCAGATACACTCAAAGCACCACAAATCTCACAGCTAACTCTTAGATCAAGGATAGTAAACAAGTTCCTCCAACCTTCAACTCAAAACCAGGCTTCTTGGAAAAGGTTTCCTCAAGTGGAGAAGGGTCTTTAAGTAAGAGTTTTCTACCCTCAAAACATTAGGTGCGCATTCATCACCTATCAGTCTGCTGAAAACAAACAAAAAAAATGGAAAAAACCCAGCAGTCTATTAACCTTAAGTAGCTTCTGAGGATGTGTTTCACATGGATAAGTTTAATTAGTACTGTAGGTGGCAGAGCTCCATTACTCTTCTCCTTCATCTCCTGTAAAAATTACCCAATTGCAACATGAACCGTATCCTTTAAAGTGCTCTGTGGTTCTGTTCAGAAAATAGACATAAGGTCCAAGGTGCTCCTTCTAAAAAACATAGGTAAAACCATAGAGAGCAAGGTCAACCTATGTAATTGTCATCAACACAAGGTCTGAAGCCAACTGTAGTCCCCATCAGGTATCTTGGGAATGCTCCATATGCGTCTTGTTACTTTAAATCTAAAAGAGTTTCCGGAAGTTGAGAGCATTTGTAGAGAAATAAAAATGGCCTTTTTAGGCATGACGCTTTGCATTTTGTATCAGCAGGAAAAGTCATTGTCTTCTCTATTTGCTGTTCTCTGAGCAGCTGCGTTCACTGCAGAAGCATTAACCAAGCATATTCTAGCCACAAAGGTAAAAAAAAAAATATATATACATCTATCTAGGGTAGGTGCTGCTTACGCTTGTACCGACACTCTGTGTGGCACCTTTTATTCCTCCCATGAAAGGATTTCATACAGAACTTCCCTATCTGCTTTATACTGTTAGCGATTCTAATTATAGATACAAAATCTCTTCTCCATCACAGGCCACAGAGAAGGAACACTCCCTTTCTCTGAAATTCCAGCCAGAAACAGCTCAGGAGTTTTTTAACCAGACCTAAGATGGGCCTAAACTTGCTCCTAAGCCACTGCATGTGCCTTGTACATAAAAACCAACCTAGAGGTACAGTCACATGTTTAACTGCATTTCTTACGTTATATAAAAAGTGAAGTAGGAAGTGGCTTATTGCCCTCAATCCTACTGATGGGTCCTTGCCCAGTGAAGGAACAGAAACTAGAAACTTTTTACATAAGGAGGAAAAGCTCATCAGGACTTTAGCCATAAAAGGCTTTAATAGGAATGATCAGTTGGCTACTACAAGGAACCCATCATCATCAGACATCCCTCTAATGAGATGTGGATCTTGATTTCTATTTGATTGTCTCTTGAATAAATAGTAGGGTCATTTGGGCTTTTTTTTATTTTATACTCATGCATACATCCACACTTGTGTATTTATAAATAAGTATAACAAACTGGGCAAAAGCCCAGGAAGAAACCCCCAAATGCCATAAATTTCATTTTATTTTCAATCTTCAACTTCGGCCTATCTAACACATTTTCTTGACTTTTCCATGAAAACCAAGTTCGGTTTTCCTGAATTCACAACGCCTACCGCTGTTTGATCAGAATTGAATTTGCCATTAAGTCTCCCTTCTTTCCCTCCTGGCATACACATCAGAACATAAAAATAAATGACAAAAAATCTTATGCAAGACAAAAAGTCCTGCAATATCAGTCGTTACTAAGTTAATTCCCCCAGTTCTTTTCAGAATACATATTTTCTCTAACGTTTGGTATTAGGATTTCCAACGTTGTCACGTTGTCTGAGCAGGGCTGGAACCAGCTCCGTGGAATTTGCCATGATTAAATAACTTTAGCAGATTGGTCAGCCAAGGAGTTTAAAATTTCAAGACACCTGAAAATATGGAAGCTTAGTTTGTAGGGGCTTAATGACACCTACCTCAAGTGCAACGTGGATATTCCAGTTCAAGAATTCAAACAGTGAAAAGTGTCAAGACAATGACAACTGTAGTATCTCATTCAATTTATTTACTCAAGTATTAGCAGTCATAATTTTACAGCTCCAAGATTTCACAGTCTCAGAAATATTTGTTTACTTGATTATCTTGAGAAGCTGCTCTCTCACCCTGGAAAATTGACTCCAGTGATAGCATGGGAAGTCAACAAGGGCTTTGCTCCGCCAAACCCAGCCACCTCCAGCAGCCCAGGGAAAAAACAAGTCCAATGAATGCATAGATCGTATTTTCAACCAATACTCTCCCAACTTCCAAATATTTTCACCTGAGCCAGTTCCAGAAACGAATATGATCCCAATATATTAAGTAGTCTCCATTTAACCATCTTCTGTGAATCCATCCAACCTACTACTGAACTTTATTATGTTATTATAAGCTCATAAAGCAGATGAGACTGGCTAGAGACAAAGGAGACCCATGAGCTCATCTTGCAGCAAACATACCAAGTGTTTGCTTTAAAATGGAAATGCAGATATTGGAAATTTACCTAATCCTAGGCATTTTTCAAATATGTAAAGATGCCTCTTTTCACCAAAGTCAGAAGAGCTTTCTGGAACTGTCCTTGGGCCTCTATCTATCAGACTGAAAACAGCAACAATATTTTCTCATTTCCAGTCATTAGTTCTCAGATGTGATAGGAGAAAGACAAACAAAATCCAACTCAACTCTCTGCAGAACTGGGTAGGAAGTCATCACAACTTATTTACCAGATAAGCCATTAACATTTTGCAGACTTTACCTGCATATTAATGAACACCCCCTGCTAAATCCACAATATTTGAAAGTGAGAAAGGAGGACAACACAAAACAAGGAGAAAAATTACACCTTCCAATAACATTTGAACATAGTTTGAAAATTTTTGAGAGAGATCTTTTTAAGTAATCTCATCCTTCTGATAAAAATGAGGAGACAGCACACAAGTCTTGTCTCTCACATGAAGTACAGGCCATAATGTAAGTGTACATGATATTCCTGGTTTTCCTGAATACTGCAAGTCCCTCCCTCTGCTTTCCACTCCCTCTCTGTAAAGCAGAACAGCAAATTCATTACGTAAGATAATTTATCCAACCCCGAAAGAGGGATCCAGCATGAAAGGAAGAGCTATTGACTGCGGGATCCACTAGTCTAGTGGCTACTAAGTGGCTAGTGGCAATAATGCACAGGAGTCCCAGTCACAGAATGTCAGGGATTAGAAGGGACCTCAAAAGATCATCTAGTCCAATCCCTCTGATGGAGCAGGATCATCTAGATGAGGTTACACAGGAACATGTCCAGACAGGTTTTGAATGTCTCCAGAGAAGGAGACTCCACAACCCCCCTGGGCAGCCTGTTCCAGTGTCCTGTTACCCTCACTGAGAAGAAGTTTCTTCTCATATTTAAGTCCCACTGCTAAGAATCAGACAAGGGGCAAGAAATTTATAAACAGGTTTTCTAAATGAACAAATAATCTTCAGTGTGATACAGTGATTTGTAAATACCACAGCTGTTCTTCAGTCTGTGCAAATAAAGCGTTTCATTAACACCAAAGACACATAAAGACACTGTTCTTGACAGGTATCTGTTCATATATATGCTGGACACAGGCTATACTGCTCAATAAAGTAACATCCAAGGTAAACGTAGTGCTCTAGTTGAGAGAATTAAAAAAGTTTTTAAAAAAAATTAATCACAGGGACGGAGAAACCTGGTCAATACTCTTGTTTCTGATCCCTTAATGGTTAGGTCATGGTTGACTTTACTTCTAAGGTTCAGTGTTTTTCATTCACAAGATCAACAAAAAGACATCGAGCTGACCTGAATTCAGGTTTCCTCATGCAGTACTTTAGTTGTGTGTCTTCATGTTGTCACGTCACAGCACACAGGAATGCTGAATGCTGACCCTGTTTGATTTTACATGTAACACTAGCTTCTAAGTGCTTTACTCTATTTTAATTTCAGTACCAACGTTATCAGAGCAGCTTTCCTACAGCTATGGGATCTCCCTACATTTTTAATATAAGCTATTCATCAGCACTTTTATAATTAGGCAAAATGTTCCAAGAAGCTAATAAGAGCAAAGAAGATGCATTACCACATATCTTGATCTGACACTACACAACAGAGCATCATTAAGAAGAGAGAATAAGATAGGAAGAGAAAGATCAAAGTGACAATAGCAGGATGATTCTCAAAGACAGCAATGCTTCTGCAAAACACTTCTCAATTGTTGACTTTTTTTTCTTTCACTGTCCTTCTATTGACTAAACAGCAGAACGAAGTGTTTAGAAATGCATGATTGTGATAAATCAATTTGGCATCAAGTTTTAAGCTTCAGGGTGTGCTGGGGAGGACACAATGAGTCACTGCAACAGAGGAAAAAACAGAGGAAAAAAATTGTAAAATTGAATTAGAGCTAGACTACAACAGGGAAAGGACAGGAAGGATCAGACTTTGAATTCATTCTAATTATATAATTCCTGGGATAGATACAACTTGGTCTTTCTTGCACTATAATCCAGAAATTTCTGTGTGAAATTGAACTGAATCAGACAGAAACTGCCCAGAGAGATGGTCGATGCCCCATCCCTGGAACCACTGCAGGTGAGGTTGGCCAGGGCTCTGAGCAACCTGCTCTAGTTGCAGATGTCCCTGCTCCCTGCAGGGTGGTTGGACTAGATGACCTTGAAAGCTCACTTCCAACCCAAAACATTCTATGATTCTGTATCTAAAAGAAAAATACAGCTTATGGAAATAGTGTCATTTACTGACAGAGAGGCATTATTGGAACAAAAGAAGTTAAAGATTAGAATTAGAGTTGCATTTAGAAGCATTCTCATAGTTTAAATACATTGGTCTGGGAATAAACCAAAAGATCACCATAGAGGGGTAAAACAAACCTCGAATGCTGCAGAGCATGAAAGCACTGACTGAAGTGGATGTGGGCTGCATCCGAGTCATTGAGTGTTAAGTAGAAACTGAAGAGTAAATTTCTGCTAGGATTACACACGCTGTCCTCTCTGCTTCACTACCTTCCATCCATCTCACTGCTCATTTGTAAAGATCTGGACACAGACTGTGCAACTTTCCTTCTTAGCTCAGAAATAGCGCTACAGACAGGTTAGGAAAATGATACACTTGACACATCAGTGAGAACTGAAATGAAGAACAGTGTCTTGAAATCCTGGAAGTGAACTGAATGACTTGTGCAGAAACACAGAAGGAGGAAAACACTTCAATAAATACCCTTAAAAATCTTACACTTTACCATCTCTTCTCCCACAGGAAAGGTAAATACTATTACTGATATTAACAGCTGCTAAATACCTCATGGGATCAGATCCTCCAAAGTTACAGATTCATGGGTGGTAAGACAGGTGGAGATAGATAGTCTCCTGTAAAGTAACGATGAACAATGACAAGAAGTCTGGTGAGGCATCTTAACAACTACCATTAAACTGTGATAAACTGGATAGCTAATAAATGCCAGCTTTAGAAACTGCTGTTAGAAGGCATCTAATGTTAGAGGGAAAGACATCATAAAAGTCTTATAGGTACATCCTGAGCTTTTCAACTGAGGTCCCATTTATGCAGATATTTGAAATGAAGATATAGGAAAAATACAGTGATCAGAATTCAATGTTTTCAGACTAATCTGGATCAAAATTTAAAATTTCAAATACAAAGTCTTTCCTCTTAAAACAATTTTAAAACTTGGCTAAAGAAAGCATTACTCAATATATTTTCCATGAAGTTCTTACACAGCTTTGTCGAATTTACCATCAAGCCTGTTGGAGCAGGAATTAAATCCAAGACTGACCTGAAGACATTGCATCACCTACACCAAATCAAAGATGCAGTTCTGGGTGATTAAATGCACTCAGCCTCAATGTACAATCTTAAGTCAGTCACACAAACATCTGGAAACAAAATCATGTAAGCAGCAGCCTTGTGCCTGGGTTAGCCCAATACTGGGAAGCTTTCACAAGTTTACACTCAAATGCTTATTTTCATTCTGTTTAAGGCATTGCTAAAATAACTGCATACAGTAAATGGCAAGATTCTGGTTTTGTGGAGGATTTACTTTTGTTTCTGTGCACTCCAGGAGATATTCATGACCAGCATTTGGTACGATGGTCCCCTCTGCTTTTCTTACGATTTGTAACAGAATTTCTTGCCTTTCTTTTCCTAGATTAACATAAAAGTGTATATATATAGACATATAAATCACATGTCAATTCAATAACCAAGCAGACTTTGAATACCTCTGCTCTGTTCTGCAGACATGATGCCTGTTTCTGAGCTAGGAGCACACACTAGTAGGAACAAAGTGGTTCCCTGCTTACACCGTGTACTGGGACTCTACATGTTGTAGTCCACCTGCATGCTCTGTTACTCCTCAGTTATTTCCTTTATGCATGAATTATATTTTTTCTGAGTTTTCATCTAGCCTGACAACACTAGGTGTGTACAAGTCTTTTATTTTCTTTTCCCTGGATAGAACACACGCACTGTACAATAGCTATTCTGTTTAGCTAAGGACCCCTTAGGAAGGAACAACAAATGATTTCTGTGCATCCTGGTGTTGGTATAACATCTTTACAACCAGTAGCCTGAGGAGCAAAAATCTACCTGTACCCTAAGGCAACAGGAAAATAACAATATGGGCTAGAACAGAATATCTGAGAAATTGCTAAGGTCTAGCAACAAGTTTACTTGTGGTTCAGACTGAAGTCCAGCATTTGAGTAGTTCCACGATGAGTGTTCAGTAAGTCTGTATTTCTGAAATACAGCATCCTCTCAAAGCCAACTGGAAATAGCTAGTTCTGAGATACTTTGTATTACTGGAATCAAATATACTCTTCAATTAAAATCAATTAATAATAGCCACAGGATTAAAAGCTCTAAATCTTTGTGTTATCCTTCCACCCCTGGGGAGTTTAAAACTTTGTTTAAAATCTTGTCCAGCACTAAGAATGGTGGTCAAGCTTAAGGTGAGAAATTTATGCTCTTGCTTCATAGGAGACTGTCACATAAAAGTCATCCCACAGCTATGTTCAAAATCCTCACCAGACATCCCACAGAAAAGGAAGCCACTCTCCTAATATCTCTGTCAAGATTAATTTTGATAAAACTTTCTCATAGGCTGTGTAAATCCTGTTGGTTCTATCCCTGGTCGGTTCATCATAGCCTTCCAATAACTCTAATGAGGGTTTGTGAACTTCAAAAGAAAATAAACTCATTCATTTCTTTTAAAATGTCAATGCTACAACCACTGCCTTCAAAGTCCATACCAAATGCCCAAAGGTGGCCTAGAGAGTTCCATTATTTTATTATAACTTCAAATTCATCTTTCTGTGAGAAAAATCCAGTGAACAAATGATTTAGAAAGGAAAGAATTTGATTTAAGAAGAATTTGTGTCCCAAGAACAACCTGCAATGCAAACACAAACGTGTCTGTCCTTTGGCTTTAACAGGAGTAACTGGACTCGCAATTTCCCAATCATTTGATATTTAAACATGTTTAGAGAGAGCAGATCAATCCAGGGTTTCTGCTCACAGAGAACTGCTGCTCTGCTGGGGAAATGAAGCAAATCCAAGCTTTTTGAGACCCATTTTTGAGGCTGCAGAGCAAGGGCAGCTCGCACCCTCCTCACAGGCAGGGAGAGGTGTAGGAGGTCGATGTCGCAAACAAATCCCCAGATTTTACTCAACAAAATATTAAAGCCACCAGATTCTGTTTGCAAACTGAAAGCGCCTTGTTAAAAAGCGCGACACGTCCATGGCTTTATGAAAACATTTTCTTGTATTTGCAGCGAGAAGTCAAGTTATCTCAGATTCCCTTCTGCTGAATGAACCAAGTCATTAAACTGGCATTTGCATCGAAAGCCTTTTCACTGGGCTTTCTGTCAGCCCTTCCAAACAGGAACGAAATGAATGAGGGCCAGCTTACAAATGATGCATTGTTCCCTGGATGTGGGAGCAAACAGGCACCATTGTGAGTGCAGGTGGGAAAGGAACATGAATAGACAAGGAAGCTCACGGAGAGGGAGAAGCTTATTACTGATGGACTATGTGCATGTCTTTAATGAAGTTTACCCAATAAAAGATGGATTTTCTTCTAAGCCGCCTCTTTAAAAATTAATTATGTTGAAAAATATACAATGGTGAAAGATCTCAATGATTATGTGTAATTCTAGTTCCTCATTGTACTACTACAATTGAAGATCTAGAAAGACTCTTCCCTTTAGGTATTTCAAAACTTAATCTCTTACAGAAACATGCCTTAGTTTCCTCATCTGAATGAAGAGCCATGAGAGGAAGTTCCAATAGCATGCAAGAAGAATAACCTAAAAACTCAGTATTTAACTCCACTCCTTTAACTAAGGAATTACACATTAGTCTTCATTTTATCATCTCGAAGGGAGGATGGGACAATGTGCCCTGATGCCAGAAGTTTAAACAAAACCAGAAGCAACAGACACTTCAATGCCACTGCGTGGCCAATATTGTCTCCCTGCCGCACTGCTCTCTGGAAATAGTCTCAGGTAGTCTGCTGCATTCTGCACAGCTGCTTCATCACTTTCCTCTCCCGTTCTCTGGTGGCAGCTTTTATCTACATTTTCCTCAGTGGAAAGGCACTTCAAGCCTCATTTGAAAGCACTTCTTTGCTGTTCTTTTGTCTTCCCCCTGCTTTTGTTCTGCAATGGAACACAAGCAGCACTTTGCACTGTAGTTTCTGTACCATCTACTATCACAGTCTCTCACCACTGAATTTTGTAAGACTCTGTGTTACTACTTAAAAAATCCTTAATTCTACTAATTTTCAACTCTCAAACTATCTCCTTTTCCTAAGGATATCACCACCCTCCCTTGATTCTGAAAAACTGCTTATTTTACTCCTCAACCTCCATATCACCAGATATCTTAACTACTGTATCGTTTCCTTCCAAGTTAACACCATTTAACAGTGTGGGCTCAGGAACTGAGCCCCAGTGGGCTGCAGCAGAAACGAATCTGCAATAACCTTCAGAGACGATTGTGTCTTTCTCATGGAATCAACATGCACCATGTTTTGTATTTTTTAATTTTTCTATTTAAAATGTAATAGAAGAAACACCCTAAAATGCCTTGCAGAACTTTTACCTCCACTAGAAGAACCAACTAGTCCCTGAAATCAAAGCCAAAGCCAGGAAGGGAGCACAGGCTGTGAATCCCAGACTCACCCATCTCGGGTGGCTGAAGGGCCAGGGTTCAGACAGACCTCTGCACACCTCTTACCTTTGGGTTAATCATCAACCTCATTTGCTGCTGATCATCCTGCATGCCAGGGAGATTATGCAAGGCTCCAGCTGGGACTAACAAGTGAGTATTAGATTTTGAACCTAAGAAAGTTCAAAGTTAAAGATACACTATCAGATACACTTGGAATTTAATTAAAAATACAAAGCTAGCTTGAAAATAGTTTTGCTGATTAGAAATAATTATATTGCTTTGTACACTTAAGTTCCAATTATTAGGTTGGACATTCATCCCCCTCTTGGTTCTTTTTAAATGTTGATAGAACACTCTTAGCCTTCTGCTGGAATTTCCCTAATTCTCCAAGATTTATGATACACCAGTGTTACAGATGATTTGTCCAGATCAGTTTTCAAATAGCTGCAAGAAATTCATTCCAAGTATCTTGCTGGAACTCAAAGGTTAAAACCATTTAGCTCCAACAAATACACCACCTACTAGGAAACGGGAAAATAATTCATTGTCAGTTAAGTTTATAAATCTGTACTTTTCCAAACCAAAAATATAAGGCACATTCATCTTCTTGAATTATTGGTAATACCACTGGTTTCATGCTGTTAGATTTATATCTTCTGATATTTCCTTTTGTCCTTAAGACATACATGCTTATTTATAAAAATCTGCAATATATTGTATAACATGTATATTTCAAACACTATTTCTCTACATCATCTTTCTGTTTATTACCCTGTAATACCTTTTGTGCCATCTTATTAGTTCCTAAAAAAGTACAAGTAATTTAAAATCAAATTTAAAAAAAAAAAAATTCATTTTCCCCACAAACTATTTACTTAGACTCACAGAGGATGCTTCTTAAGATCATAATTATAAAACATTCTGAAAACAGGTCCCAGGCATCAGTTTTCTCACAGATACCCTCTCTGAGATGCAGGAACTGTGTTTCCACCCGTACCTAGAAGCACTGAAAACCTGATGTGAACTTTGCTTTTTGTATGTAAGTGATAATCCTATTACATCACATACTTTAGTCCTGTCATGTTTTATTCTGTCAGATTTATGCCCAACATAAAGCTCCCTACATCGGACGTAAGGAGCCCGAGCATTTTATATTTGTGATCTGTAAAAGTGCTCACGCTGTTTGGGGTGGGGGGACAGGGGAACCTCCAGCACATCCAACTCCAACTGAAGCCTTCTATGCCAAAGCATTTTTCACCCATCATCTTAGAGATGGCAAAGAATGGAATACTCCATTTTCTTGTGATTTGGCAATTGACAGGACAGTAATAAATACTACTGTAGTGGGTCTGAGCTGATTTTCCCCATACCGCCCTCATGCTGCATTACTGGTATCCAGCTGGTGTTGATAACACTCACCCTTGTTATGACTATCAGTGCCCACACAACATCAAAGGTACGGGGGGGGCCAAGACCTGGGAGGGGATACAACCCGGACAGCTGACCTGAGCTGACCAATAGGATATTCCATACCATATGACGTCAGCTCAACTATAAAGGGAGGAGGACGGGGGAAGATCTGGGGGGAAGACGTTTGTCCTCCGAGCAACCGGTACGCGTTCTGGAGCCCTGCTGCCCGGGACAGGCCCGACACCGCCTGCGCATGGGCAGTAGAGAGTAACGGCTTTGCTGCTTTTGCTTCATGCGCGCACGACCTTGCTTTCTCTGCTGTTTATTAAACTGCTTCTTATCATAACCCACGGGTTCTTCTTCTCCATCTTACTCTCTCCCCGCTTGCCTTGCTGACCGAGGTTTTGGTGGGGGCGGGGGGAGTGATAGAGGGACTAGGGGTGGGCACCGGGCACCCAGCCAAGGTAAACCCACCACAACTACGTTTAAGTTTTAGATCATGAACATGCAAGAACTCAAGATCACTTGCTTCCAGTTACCAGGAATTTGGAAATAACTAACGTTGTTTTACACAAGCGCAACTTTAGTTCTTTTTCGCCCATTTAGTCATTCTTAATAAGGTCATAAATATTTATTTTATCATTTCAATTCCAGGGACTGAAATAAGTCATATTTTAGTTACCACTTAATCAAGTTTAAATTTGGAAATGAGCAATTCCAATTAATCTTAAAAATAATAAAAATAATTACACTCCCAACACGGAGTGTGGCTGTTAGATGGTTTCCTTTCACATTCCACCAGCCTGATCATCGTCTTTCTCCATTTTGCCTCTGTGCTAAATAAAGCATCTTTCTACCCAATTCCAGACCTCCCCAGCACTTCAGTCATGAGTTTAAAAAGGTGTTTCTGAAAGACTATTATACACTGCACAGATTGCAAACCAGAAGTTATGACCTATGCTACAACTGTACTGAGTGCAGACACGTACCTGAACAAGCCTCTCACACTTCTCCTTCCAAACATCCTTCACCCTGCTTCCCTGGACATCCTGTTGGCCACCTCCATTCACCCAGAACCTGTTGGGTCATGACCTTTTCTACTCAGCTCCCCTCCATAATATCATAACTTTTTTTTTTTAAAACTGTTTGAAAACAACCACTTCAGCACGCCTGGTTTCAGCCAACACTATGTAGGCATCAAGATGCCAACAGTACTGGTTTGTCTGTACTATTCAAGGCCAGCAAGGCTTCAGCAAGGTCCAGCTTCAAAGAGGAAATATTTAACACTTTGTAAACTAGATGTAATATTTTAATATCCAAATCAATACCTAATAAAAATTCATTGGAAAAAAGTATGATGGGAAATTTGATGAAGACACATCACAACTTAAGCTCTTCAGTTGTTTTGTTCGCTATTGAAATATTATTTCAGACAGACACAACTCATGTTTTGTATTATGCTCCTCGAGCTCATACACACACCTCCTTTACTGTAACCTCTGTTGTCAGGAATTCAGTCCAAATTATTTGTTTTATATTACAGCTTAAATGAAAAGTTCTGTTTCATTACTGTGCATAGTCCAGAATGTAAAAAAAAACCCTCAAAATTATCTTAAACTCTTTAATAAGCATATCATAAGCTCTTTCAAGTATGCCACCCACCTCAGAATCACAGGGAGTAGCTCCAAAAAAACCAGAATAAATTATTAAATCAAACGTCTAGCTCTGTTACATTAACAAGCAGCTAAACTAAACTGTAGAGATCCAACAGCACCAAGAGCAAGGAGCTCCGCTTCAAGGAAGAAGCAATAAGACATGAGGAAACAGCCTCAAGTTGTACCAGGGGAGGTTTAGGTTGGACACGAGGAAAAATATCTTCCTTGCAAGGGTTGTGAAGCGCTGGCCCAGGCTGCCCAGGGCAGTGGTGGAGTCCCCATCCCAGGAGGGGTTTCCAAGCTGTGGAGATGTGGTGCTGAGGGACATGGTTTAGTGGTGCCCTGGCAGTGCTGGGTTAACACTTGGACTTGATGATCTTAAAGGCGTGTTCCAACCAAAACAATTCTATGATTCTAAGTGTTAATGATGCAGAGACACCCAAGTTCAGTTTGCTGCAAATTGTTTGATGCATGACTCTGCTACTGGATTAGCAAATTAGTCTGATTATTTGTGCAGCCACATAAACTTAAAAAAACCAACCACGCCCTCCCCAAAGCTTACACAAAAGCAGCAGTAGAAGCAGTTAGGTGAGAAGGAAGGAGAGCCCGCCATCCAGCTGCGTGCCAGTCTTGACTCAAGTGTGCAACCATGGTACTTTGTTACTTTAACCTCACATAGAACCTGTCAAGTAGTAATCAATGTATGGCCGCTACTTTGGTCTTGCCATATTTATAGCTACAAAAGATATAATAATTGGAAAAAAGCCCAACCAAAACACCACAAAACAACCACCCTTCTTTTATGACCTTCCCTCCTAAACATTTATAAAACATTCAAGGTTTCTATTTGTCTTTTGAAAGGGATGTTTTTAGTGCTATAAACACTGTGGTTCATTATAGTTATTAAAGGTTATTTTAACTGAAAAGCAACATATAAAACAGTCATTGCATATAAAATATTTCCATCAGTTTGGTTTTTTTTTTAACATTGTTTCAGTATTTGTCCTTGTTGGGATACAAAGTGAGACAAGGATCATTCCAGACAAAATAAAAAGCTACTTCACAGGATGAAAGCTCAGCCAGACACAATTGTGCATGGAAATAGAGAGTAAGTTGAGCTCTCCTAAACACTTTATCATTATTATTATTGAATTAGACTTCATAAAAAAAATCCAACCCTTGAATTTGTATTTCTTTCTATTTTTAACCAAAGATCCAATCATAAGCAAACACAATATATTTGTATCTGACAAACTTCAAAGCATTTTAACAGCCAAAGTAATAAGTGAAAAACAAACAAAAAACCAAACCCTTTTTATATACGACCTATTTGCTCTGAACTTTGCTTTGATTCTTATTTGCCACTGACTCAATCCAGCTGATCCTCTAAGTTCTTCAACACAGCATTTAACTTTACTACCACAAGTACACTACTTGGCAACTGAACCAATCAATTTAAAAATTAACTCACAGTGCTATTGCTGAGTGACGTTACCTGCAACGTTAAAACTGTTGTGTCAAAGTGGGAAGTTCTTTGTTAATGGAAATTTAGCAAGTTCCTTGCTAAATACTGGACTAGCACTCTCAAAGAACTCTCAGTAATGCTGAGCTGTATTTGCAGGTAGTGGCAGATGGCAAAGCAGTCATTGAGTTTTGACTGGTTTAGTTTTCTCAAGCTTTTAATACTTAAACATGCAACTTAAGTTGATCCATTACTGACTCATTCTGAAATATTAAAGCATCAGCATCATACTTGAACTATTCTGAAAATTCTAAAATATGAAAATATCAAGATTATGCTCAAACTGTTCCTTTTCTAGTTAAATTACTGCATTTAAAAAAGCAAGTCCTTGTTGTAAGAAGAGACATGTGGGTTAGAATACCTTAATGCTTTGCAGGGATTCTCTGCTGCAGCACAAACCGTTGACTAAGCAGAAGAGGTGATTTAGTGGAGAACCTGAGAAATGACCCCGTTCCACCATTTCTCTGAGTGGAAGAGAAGGGATTTTCATCATGCAGGGTCAGCTGCCTCATTAGCACTACTGGTTCTCTGGGTTTATTCCATCTGGAGCACAGCAATTCCCGTTCTTTTCTACTTTGCAGCGTATTAGCAGTGACTACATCATGCTGTTAGACACGGGCAGGTGGCTCTTCACTGGCAGGGTGCTCAGAGCCCCAGCCATCCTCATCTGGAATGGTTCCAGAGATGAGACATCGACCACTTCTCCAGGTAACCTGGGCCAGATTCTCACCACCCTCAGCGGAAAAAACTCCTTCCGTTTCTTCATTCTGAATCTCCCCTCTTTTGGTTAAAACCACCACCCCTTGTCCTGTTGCAACCCTTCTTGGGTTAGATGACCTTTAAAGGTTCCTTCCAACAAAGCCATTCTAATTTTATTACTGCAAATTCATTGGCTACACTGTGACAACAACAGCAGGTTCCATCTCAGCTTCCACATTCAAATTCAGAGAATCTCATCTTCACAGCTGGAACACCAGCACTTTGTCATTTTTTAGCTTTTCCCTTCTCCCACAGATAAATTTCACGGACATAAAAATGTGGATCTGAACAGAGATTCAACTGAGAATGGACCATAACACAGGCAAAGACCATATAATATAGCCTTAAACTCCTCACAATTCTTTTAACACATGCAAATTGGAAAAAAATCATCTGCTATTCCAACCCTGGCTAAATGTGGTATTTTATTGCCATAGTATAGTCCCAGCATAAAGTTTCTGTCCATACAGTTGCCTCTTCCTCATTCTCCCACTGTCCTAATTTTTGGTCCTCCTTAGCAGCAGACTCAGCCAGCCCTGTCCGTCCCAACTCTAGCACACAAATAAGTTTTATGAAATGCAAAATGCAGCATAATGAAATAGGGGTGGGGTGCTCCATTCTTAATAGCAATAAGTGATAACCTTGGAGCAGTATCAACGGCTATGCTTGGTCCTCTCCTATTCATGAAAGGAAGACTTAGTAGCCATCAAAGCATTCTTCTGTCCTCACTGGGGGAACACAAGTGATGAGAAGTCAACAAGCAACCCATTAGGGTTCCTAACATGCTTTAAACATTATCACATTGAGTATTATCATTATGATTCATTCTTCCTATTAATTCAAAGGCTAAAAGAAGGTTTTAATTAAAAATATATATATATATGATTAAAAAAATAGTGTTCTTAGCCATAAGAGTCTCCACTAATGAATCTGTTGACAAAAGCTTCTGTTGGTTTTGCTGCTGTTAGTCAAGCGAGCCAGCTGGACTTTTCTGACTCATGCAGCTTTGTACCTAATTAAGTTTCATTTCTAGAATCCAACTCCTCCAGTGGTTATCACCTTGCAGAAGGCAGAGGGTCTTTGACTTGTAAATATTTTTTTACTGGTACGCATGATAATGCAAAATACCTACTTTTACTGTCCCTTTTCAAAGCAAACATGCACTGCTAGGTCATTCAACACAGTCATCCTACGACATAGAATTATTCCTTAATATTGCCCTATAGCTTCCATTCTCTTTCCCAGATACTCCTTTTGGCACAGTAGTTGGCCCTTGCTGTAGATGCTCAGCAGCTGGTATGCTGACAATTGGAGAGTTATTAGAAAACATTAATACAAGAGGTAAAGGTGCACATGTTATCTGAAATGCTGTAAAATGCTCCTAGTCCTCAATTCATGAGAAACAAAAAGGCAGCAATTTATATTTGCACCAGAATTTGGTTTTAAAAATGAGCTTTCATTTACATTCTTGGAACAAGCACTGGAAAGCTAGTTTTAAATTCTAAATGGAAATCTTCATTGTCCATTTGTGACCACAAGCAAGCTATACATATATTTCTGGTGAAAAATTTCAAATAATTAAGTGATAACATTAACACTACCCATATTATCACAACATCTCTCTGGAAACTTTCAAAACCCACCTGGATGCAATCCCAGGTACCCTGCTGGAGGAGGGGGGGTTGGGTGAGACGATCCTCAAAAATTCCCTTCCAACCTCTACCATGCTGGGATTCTGTGTGATTCTGTGACATTTGCTAACTCTTTAATTCTCATTCCTAAATTTCTTAGCTACAAAAGAGTGAAAAAATAATTGGTGGCTAAATGTGTGCATTTTATGTAAAAAGAAATTACTCCAAGGATATCATACAATAGACAGAGAAGGAAAAGAGGAGGTAATAAAAAGCGGTAAATAGTCAGATAGATCTTAGACTTTAAAATTAATTTTATCGAGACATCCGCAATCCCTGGTGTGCTATTATTTTCAATACTGCATGGAAAAAGCAAATGATGGAAAACTCCAGAGTTCTCAAGTTTCTAGAATTATCAGTATTTTTTAAAGAAAACAGACTCACCACAGCATTTAACTCAAAGCCAGTTCTAAAATCCATTTGTCTTCAAGGAGAGAATTAACTAAACTATTACATAAATTTAATTTTAACAAGTTGCAACTGTATAGAAACTGGTAAGAGTAATTGCTAAATTTGGGCCCTCGCTGATGAAGTTTTACACAAGTAATTGTTCTACTTTGAGTTTCACCATCTTCAAAATTAAAGTGCCCACAATAAAGCAAAAGTGATGTGAAAAAAAGATCTATGAAATTTTGTTGATTAATGTTTGTACATCTCTTGACATCTTGCTAAATTAATCTTATCATCCTTTGCTAGATATAAATAGACATCAAATCAAAAAAATCTATGGATATTTGAAATCATTTCAATGAGGGATAGGTTGCTTTATTCTCTTTTTTCCATTCCCTCCAGAGGATGAGCTGAAGATCAAATATAATTTGTGGTAATAAAAGGACTTAATATCTCAAAATCATATCCTTAATATATTAACAGCATAATCCTTTTACATCCCAGGCTATACATAGACATTGAAGTCATCTGCTAATTAACCGGCGATTAATGACAACACACACATCTGAGGGAGCCGAGCGACCAGCCAACCCAGTCCCACAGCCCTTATCACCTCCCTGCAGTCAGTGCCAGTGACACAGGCTCCCTAAGACACAGCAAAGTGTCATGGAAAGCTACATCTTCTGACTGACAGACAGACCAACAAAAATCCCACATCCAAATATATTTATACATTCTTTTTGAAAGGGCTAAGATTAGTCATGGCATGATATATCTTCATGCAGGGAGTATGAACTGAATTGGGAATCTGCAATTCATATTCTGGGGTTTGATTTTTATTCTTATCATTGCCATTATTACCTTCAGAGGAAATTCTGTGTACGTCCCCACTTTGGTCTTCATAAATTCCTACTGTTTGATGCAGCCTAATTAGAGCACCCACTTTAATACTTCAAATAAGAAGCTACATCTTATGGTTTAGTTAAGAAATATCCAGAGGCATGAGAAATGTTCTTACACTTGGAGTGGAGCTGTTTGTACGAGGGCTGATTTACCTTCCTTCCCTCATGTCTCTGCACAAGTCACTCCCTTCCCTTTCATCATTTTTCTGGTTTAGTTTTATTCCAGGGTCTTTAACCTCTACAAGGCAGGATATTAGAAAAACATCTTTTTTTGTATGTTTATTTATATAAATAACCCAGAAATACTTGAGAACAGGCTGGATGGAGCAACCTGCTCTAGAAGAAGGTGTCCCACCCCATGGCAGGGAGTTGGAACTAGTTGATCTTTAAGGTCCCTTCCAACCCAAACCATTCGATGATTTTATGCTGGGCACAGAGGGCTCTCAGGAGAGTCCTGCATCCAGCCTGCTGCCAGAGCTGCACAGGCTCCTTCAACAGCCAGGAACCCAACAGATTCACGTGTCCAACAGCTGGAGCTTGGGAATTGGGCTTAGCTAGATCAGAAGGCAGACATAGAGGGCATCGTCCATGGCAGAACACACAAGACTCCTGCATGCACATTTCAAGAGGCATGTGCTGTGAAGACAGGAGGCAACTTTGACATCTGTGTCACAGGGAACCAGAAGACTGGTTTTGCCAGAGAACCACTGCTACTGAAGAGACACCTGTTGCACTCAAAGTCAAGTCATACTCAGCAAGACATAATTAATATTCACATGCCTTAAGCACAGGCATAAGTACAATGGTTTTAAAGCAGAAGTATTAATTCCTGATTGCTTGAACTTCTCAGTGAAGAAACAAACAGCATCAAAGTGAATGATAAAGAATCAAGTGAGCAAAAAGAGTTAAGAAATAACTTATTCTGGATGGAAAAAGCATTCATCTTTATTTGGGCTCCAAAATGCTCCAGCCGAAGGGGAAAAAAACCCACACTATTGCCTGACAGCTGTTGAAGTCCACGGTCAGGCTGTGACAGACCTGGATTGAAAGTGCTGCTTTGTCTCCATCAGAGCACAGATTGCTCAGATTCTCTCAGAACCCCCAAGCCAATAAACCACCCCACAGACAATGAAAACATGGGCTGCTGACAGATGAAAGTGGAAAAAAAGCCTTCATTCAAACTTTTTACTTAACCAAGAAAGTTTATCGACCAAGTTCATACAATTTCTAAATTAAAGCAGGAGCTTCAGGTACTGACCACTGGAGAAAGCAGTGACTGATTTACAACCATTTTTCTCTCTACTCACCAGCCCATAGAAAACTTCAGGCTGCTTACAGGATGACTTTTCCTAAACTGCAGCTTTCCCCATCCCAAACCTGTGCAGTATATTTAACATGCTTGATTCTATAAATAGTCATACACCAGAATAGTGATAATTAGGTGGCCAGTTAACTTATTTTTTCTAATTTAGAAGTAGTTAGAATTTAACGAAGGAGTTTAGTTGTGGTTTTTAGTTTGGTTTTTTTGTTTGGTTGGGGTTTTTTCTCCTATGAACACTGCAAGGACAAGACACTTTTGGTTCCTTTATAGTCTCTATCTGTGCCTGGGAAGATCACGGAACAGATCCTCCTGGAGGATATGCTGAGGCACATGGAGGACAGGGAGGTAATCCCAGGTAGTCAGCATGGCTTTACTAGGGGCAAGCCTTCTACAGTGAAGTGACTGCAGCAGTCAACAAGGGTAGACCTGTGGATGTCATCTATCTGGACTTCTGCAAGGTCTTTGACACAGTCCCCCATAACATCCTTATCTCTAAGTTGGAGAATTATGGGTTTGATGGGTGGACTGTTCAGTGGATAAGGAATTGGCTGGATGGTCACATCCAGGGAGTGATGGTCAACAGTTTGATGTCCAGATGGAGGAAGGTGATGAGTGGTGTCCCTCAGGGGTCTGCGCTGGGACCAGTGTTGTTTAATATCTTCATTAATGACATTGACAGTGTCATTGAGTGACCCTCAGCAAGTTTGCAGATGATATCAAGCTAGGAGGTGAACATATGAAGGCACCGGTGCTGCCAACATCCACAGCTCTTCCCAGGTAGTTTGGGGGGAAGCGCCAGGCAGACATGGGTGAAGGAGGAAACCTCGCATGCTCCGATGAATATTCATTACATCCTCTAATTTATTATCATGTTTACAGCCAAAACTGCAGAGCAAATTACATTCTACATAAGGTCCCGAGGGGCTTCTCATTTCCACAGCTTGGACTGGTACCAAAATAAAGCACGTTAGAGAGAAATTGCAATAAGAGTCATTAATATTTAATGGACTACTAACAGCAGTGCTCCTCATGACAAAGAGGCAGGGAAGGGGTGGGAAGGATCCTTCCAAACTTTGAAACTGCCCATGTGCAGAGAGAAAGCATCGTATGGAGAACACCCCAAATAATCAGTGATTGGTGAGTGTAAACAAGCCCATGAACACGACAGTTCTGAAATTGCTATTTCCTAGCACCGGAGAAGCTACAAACTGCCAAATACCAGGGGATGG
This sequence comes from Brachypteracias leptosomus, assembly GCA_013401335.1. Classification (NCBI taxonomy): domain Eukaryota; kingdom Metazoa; phylum Chordata; class Aves; order Coraciiformes; family Brachypteraciidae; genus Brachypteracias; species Brachypteracias leptosomus. The sequence goes on along the minus strand of VYZX01019901.1, from coordinate 557,948 downwards.
AATTAAAATACAGAGAAAAAAGCATCCAGCAGAACTTTTACAGCACTGACACAAAAGGCAGAAGCTTTTCTAGGGATTCAAGGAGGATGGCAGAAGCAGCACAGATGCTAAGGGGGTGGCAGATAAGGGTACTCACAGGGGTCTAGATTAATATTCAAAGCAAAAAGCAGATATGGGAGGTCACTTGCTTAAACCAGCGTTTGTACCCTTCTTGCTCATCGAGTCACTGAGGAAATCCCCAACCACCATTCCTCCAACACTTGGTGAAGTGACACCCAAGCAGATACAGTTGCACTTTCAGACTGCAACTACAGCTCTCAGTCAGCCTCTGAGCATTGACCAAGGACTGTGGATCATCACCTCCTGGACAACCTACCTTTCCTCAAAAAAAACCTCTGTGGTTTACCCCTACTCCATTATTCCTGCACTGGCATTTTCAACAGCTTGTTCATTCTGATTGCCTGGCCCCACACAGACTCACTCAGACATGCTGGTTTAATACCTGCTTAATTCAATCTCCCACTCCATAGTTCCATAGGTAGATTACTTTTGAGACACCACGGCCAGTTTTCATCCACAGCTTATCTCTTCCCATCTACTTTGTATTTCTCTGTGGAAAGAAGATTGGAGCTGTAGGTCCTTATCTGCCTGCTGGTCCATCCTTCTCCCTCTCTGACACCTACAGAGGGAAGGTTCTCCCCATCAGAGCAGGCATATGGCTATGACAACCAAGGTTTCACCCTGCAATGGGTATCACCTATTTTACCCTATCTCAGAAACTTCTGTTTAAAAGCCCTCACAAACCCAGTCCTGTTTCTCAGGGGATTGCACAGACCTCAGAGAGTTAAATAGTGGGAACAGTGGAAGACATTCTAAATTGTGACAGTCTAAACAGCAATTAATTTGTTTCTTAAGCTCAAATATCTTCTAGCATGGCACAGATCAGAAATCACATCACGTTGCTGTCTTATGTTTTTAATATCTTCTCTAGGACATAGTTTGGCAAACTGTTTGGAAGCTTTCACAGCTGCTACAGCTGCCAGGGGAACTAACCAAGATAGCTACTAAATACATACACACAGGTCACTACAAATTAAGCAATGTAGGTACTTGGGTTTTTTCGTCATACATTTTCCTGATCATACAATAAACCACTAAGATGTATGAAAGAGCATTAACCGTTAAGACAGTTGTTCCATTAACCTTTGTATCCAATGTCTCAGTGCATCATTACGCTATTTGGTTCTTGAAATATTCTTCCAGATGGAATTTCACCTCACAAACGTATTTAAACTCTGACCTCTATTCAGTAAAAATAACAGAATAAATCCCAAAGCAACACATTGGGGTTTTTTTATTCACATTACAGAAGTGTGCTTTGCTTTTGAAAATAATTACTTTTGAAAGAAAACAATATAAACATCAAAGCAAAGGTTTTAACATTACTTGTAATAACTCAGGTTTTGATTTACAAAAACACTTTGTGGAGTCCAGAGTAAAAGTCCTGTCAACTCTCATCACCGAGGTAGTAACAGAGACAACTTTATCAGCTCCCCAAATTGATGAGTGTAGATTTTCATGTTGCTGCAGCTTTGCATTGAACCCCAGCCTTTATTATCAACCTCAGGGCCAATAAGGGCCCTTTCCTGTGGCCACCATTGATATGAAATAGTCTCTGAAATGGACCAGTCCTTTTTCACCCAAGTCCCAGAAGTCAAAGAGTGATTCTTTGATCAGAGGAACCGATACAGACCAAAGTCTGAGGGGCTAACTCAAATGCGGTTTACAGACCCCGGGCAATATCACTGCCTGTGCTCATCCCCAGTCAGAGACTTTAAAAAGCACCTGGTCTGAAGACAATTAAAAGATACCAGAGACTCAAACCTGCGACTGCCCTCAATCAATAGCTGGAGAACAGTTGCTCATGGGATATATTCTCCTGGAAAGGACCAGGCAGTAGTGGACAGGCAGCACAGGCATCAGCATTCAGCTTGTGTGGCCCATACCCAGACAAAAAATATGAATAATGCAGGAAAATGAGAATATTCAAGGCAAGGGATTAGACCATTCATCTTCAACCTTGTAATTATCTTTCCTTCTGACTTAGTTTTTGGGAAGGGGAAAGAGCTGGTGGCTGACATCCAGCTCTTCAGACAGCCTCACATACAAGGATGCAGAGTAACTAACTTAAATCCTGGGGAATCATCTGGGCATGAATGCAAAGTTGTGATGAAGATATGCTGGACTTGCTAGAAGAGGTGTTAGATGTAGCTACTGGATCTGATTAGAAATGTTAGAGCGAGTTACAAGGAACACAGTGGCTTTTGGAAATAAACTGGTTTCCCATTCGAAAAATGCATCAATATATCAAATTCTTAGGTTATAACTGATCAGCAGTAAGTTAATGGATAGAAAAATAGCCCTTCAGAACGAGGGTCTTATTTGCCATTCACTTTAGACAGGCCCAGCATACACAAGGAATGTTTAAGATGTTGTTCCTGGATGAACAATACCTCCTCGGGAGAGCTGGACAAGTCCAGGTCAAGGTTATGAGTTGGGAAAGCATATGGGAGCAGGTATGGAATGGAGATCTTTCCCAGCTCCACACCGAGCTGTGATTGAAGGCAGTCTGCTGGAGCCTGAAAGCAGATCCAGAGGGGGAACAGCTGTGACAAGGGTTCAATCCCGAATCAGGGCCAGCGACACAACCCCAGCCAAGTACGTGTGGAGGACAAACTGCCATTCATGGCCAAAGTCAAAGCTGACAGCAGCTATTACAGAGTGGATTACACAGAAACCTAACGTAATATCAGCAGGCATCTTCCTCAATCAAGCCTCTCCTGAGCGCAGCGATCAACGCTAATCCCATTCCCAGGCTATTCTATTAGTAGGCTCATACACTTTCCGTTCCCCCACACCATCTAAATGCACAAAGCTGATGGCTCCTGGCTATTAGGAACATCTAAACCATAGGGACAGTTCAGACTTTGCTGAAGGTCCTTAACATTCAATTCATTGGAAAAAATCTTAAACAGTATATCCCTCAACATTTGCAGCTGAGAAAGCACGGAGTCTTCTCCATGGACCCTGAGCCAGCACATCCTTCTACAGCAACATGACAACTACCTTATAATCACTATTTTTACAGCACACATGCTTAAGGAAGCACAATTATTACACTGACATCACTCCATTGGCTAAATCCAAAGTAGAATTTGTGCAAACAAGCGTTGTCTAAAGAGTTTTTACTCCAAATGGAAGTTTTATTATTTTGCCTGGTCATATGCCAGAAGATGCTGCAAGAGAGCTGTAAAAAAAACATGACAAATGTTCTGTAGCTAATATTGTCTAATGAGAACTCAAATAAAATGTACCCAGTGTCCAAATGCCAAACATCCAGAGCTCACAGGCAAGTATTTTACTGCTTTTTCTCTTCTGTTTTGTTCTTAACGATAAGATTACTCTTTCAGTAATATCTAATCATGCTACAGAAGTGGTATTTACTAAGATCAGATTTTTCCCCTTCTCTTTCTAAAGTTGTCCAGGCCACAATTAGAAGCAAATGGACTTAGAGATTGTAATTCTCTTATCAACTTCTCCATTTGGTTTGACTTTTGAAATTACCCAGTGAAAATGAGCAAGTTAAATCACACACAAAAAATTTAAAATTATTTCAGAAAGAAAAATGAAAAACATTAAAACCAAAAAGTTAATGGGATCCATACTAGTAATTTCTGTTTACATCCTTAAGAAACCACTTGCGAGATACTACTTGGCCTGCATGTAAAAATCAATTTAGAATCCAACTGATTTCAATTCAGTAGGCTAGACAACTAAATTGTCAAAGCTACTTTAAGTAATCAATTTCTGGGGATATCTGCTGCCAAAAATATGATTCACCATACCCTAAAATTAGGTGTGTAAAAAAAAATAAAATAAAAAAAGTAAATGGTATGAATCATTTGAGAGAAGTAATCTCTTCCCTACCTTGACTTTTTGAATAGGAGGGACAACACCACAGCTTCAGCCAGATGCTAAAGTCTGAACTAGACACATTTAGATGACATCCATCACACCCAATATCATAATGATTTTGGTCTTGATTGGCAGCTTCTGCCTTCAGGTCTTCTGTATCACAACCACCATATTACGTATCATAGAATCATATACCGAGTTGGGTTGGAAGGGACCTTTAAAGGTCATCTAGTCCAACTCCCCTGCACTGAGCAGGGACATCTGCAAGCAAAGCAAGTTGCTTCGAGCCTCGGCCAACCTCACCTGGGATGGTTCCAGGGATAGGGCATCAATCACCTCTCTGGGCAACCTGGGACAGCCTCTCACCACCCTCAGTGTTGAAAAGTTTCCTCTTATTTTAAAACCATCACCCTTTGTCCTATCCCAACAGGCCCTGCTAAAAAGTCTGTTCCCATCTTTCTGACAAGCCCCCTGAAGTCCTGAAATGCCCCAAGAAGGTCTCCCAGGAGCCTTCTCTTCTCCAGGCTGAACAAGCCCAACTCTCTCAGCCTGGCCTCCCAGCAGAGGGGTTCCAGCTCTCCCATCATTGCTGGGGCCTCCTCTGGCCCCGCTTCAATAGCTTCATGTCTCTCCTGTGCTGAGGACTCCAGAGCTGGCCCCAGCACTGCAGGAGGGGTCTCCCCAGGCCAGTGTGTGTGATGTTATACGTCTCCACAGGGTTAAAGTAGCTCAGTCAGATAACGAAGGCACAGCAAGTTAGAAGTGAACCTAACTGGAGTAAACAGCTTCAGCAACTGACACTTATTTCAAAGATTTATTCCTAACTGCATCAAGAAAACCGGTGAGAGGGATTAACACATTCTCTCCCACAAGTACTTCAGAAAAACCCTTGTGATGCAGCACCAGCTGTACCGAACGCACACTTAAATCAGCCTTTTGCAGTGAAGTTACTACATAGCATCACCACCAGGAACAAGAACCTCTTTGTCACAGCAATTTATCAGCTTCCAGCAGCCCCCACCTTCCCATGACAGCAAAGCCCAGAGCCCCAACTGCTGCCAAGTGCACAAGCACCTGCCTCAGCCAGGCTCTCCAGGGCAGGCTCAGCCCTCTCTCAGCCTCAGCCTCACTTGGCCAAATGGATCCTGACAGCCTGCCAGGGGGGAGGGCTCTTCCACACTTCCTGACACGCTGGCTCTTCTCCCCACATCTGCCAGACCTGCAGCCAGCCTCATGTCTCCAGCTGCTCCTACCTCTGCTCCTCTCACCAGCACTTGAGCAGCCGCAGGGCACCCACCCTGCCTGAGCTGAGCAGAGCAAGCCCAGCTCGAGGCACTGCAGACAGCAAGGCCTCCAGAACTCACCGACTCCCACCAGGCATCGGGCCCTCGTGAAGAAGAGGAAAAAGGACTGGGAGTTATACAAGTCTTCTACTTGTATTCCCAGTCTCATTCCTGTGGAATGAGCACCCACGGGAGTTTACACCACTCGTTACCAATCATTTTTAGAGCCTACAATAATCAGATATCCTTAAAATGCTGGGAAAAGCCAGACAGCCCTCAAACACAATCCTGCAACTACTGCATGCTGCTCAAAACTAAGCTCCTTTCCTCATTCTGCCTTAATTTATTAAAAGGCAACTTCTACTGCTTGGGTTTTGGTTCAGAACTCTTCAAACACTGTCACAGTTCTGGATTTCCCAGCATTCACTATGTTTCCTGGAAAGCATGGGATTTTTTTTCTCTCCATATTACTTTCCATAAGCACTCCCATATTTTCTCACCAGGAGTGTAACATGGGAAAGAAGTAGGAGATACTGTTCCACAGATGAAGAGAAGTGAGCCCAGTAAAGATCTGCTATTCTGACTCATTATATGGGTACATCCTTACAGTTTTCAGGACACGAATTTTTGTACCAGTATGAATTTTGACCCACTCTCACTTCCCATGTCACAGGAGAGTGAGTTTACTGCTGACGCGGGCAGCTCAGACTCAGACCTCTGCAGATGATGCTCCAGGAATATTCACAGAATCATGCAATAGTTTGGGTTGGAAGGGACCTTTCAAGGTCATCTGCAGGGAGCAGGACCATCTGCAACTAGAGCAGGTTGCTCAGAGCCCCAGCCAACCTCACCTGGAATGTTTCCAGGGATGGGGCAGCGACCACCTCTCTGGGCAACCTGCACCAGAGTCTCACCCTAAAACAATGTTTTCCTTCTCTCTAGTCTGAATCTCCTTCTTTATTTCATATCCATCACGCCTTGTCCTGTCACAACAGGCCTTGCCAAAAAGACTGTCCCTGTGATTTGTCTGCCTGATATCAGGCTGCATTGATAAGGCCAAAAGGCCTGATCAGACCATTCTCAGCTGCACAAGCACAGACGGGTATAAATATTTATTGGGGTAGAAAAGCATATCAAAATCTCATGGAGCTGCAAGCCTGCCCATGGCCTTTCAACACCCTACAAGACAAGCTTAAGCCAAGCCATTTACAGTTCATTAACACAGGCCATGCTGCATTTCTCAACCCAGTAGGTACAGAAAGCCACAACAACTGGTATGATCACGCTTCTGTGTGACAAGTGTCAGGGGACATCAATATCACTTACATAAGCATGCACATCCTTACTGGAAGGTTTGAAACATGGAACTAGAGATGGTGCCCCAGGGCATAAATCATTTGTCTCAGTAGGGTTGAGAATTGTGCTGCAGCTATCTTTGTGTTTTCATATAAAGATCCACCAGCCAGTGCTTGAAAATTATACAAAAGCAGTGCCAGTATAACAAGAACTCTGGGGGCAGATTTTCTTATTTCCAGAATACCTTGCTAAGGAAGACACTATTAGAACAGTGGGTTTTGAGTCAGAAATTCTCCAAACTTGGCAAAATCTTGGAACTAGGACACAAAGATTTCACCCATGTGTGTAATGCGACCATTTCCAAAAAGAAAACTTTAAAATATTTAGGGCATAGAAGTACTCAAGATTACAAGGAGATTTTTAAAACATCATATATAGGTACTACATGGAAATGCTCAAGGCAAAAGAAAAAAGTTATTCCAGATGAAAATTCAATCATACATTAACTTTCTGAAGAGGTATCACATACAATAAAGAACTCTTTATTAAGTCCAAAAAGAAAGCAGAAGGTTTTTTTCTCATTATGAAATGAAGTATAGTTTAACCTTTAAAAAGTTTAAGAACCTCCAGTATTTCTAAGGAGGTTAAAAATATTTCAGGATGTTTCATATAAAAAAAGCACTGATACAGAAGTGCTGTGAAATATTTGAGGGGCTTTGTTTTAAAGGAGGTACTTAACAAAACCAGCAGAAACCTTTAGGCCCTAAAATGGGACATCCAACAGCAGCACATCTTTGTCATGTTTGCTCTGCTTTGGAGATGTTGGTCTAGTATTAGGTCAGAAGCAGAAATGCTTTAGTACCATTACCCTCACAAGAGGGTTCCTGTAAATAAAATACTTCACTCAATGCTCCCCTTCAAGCTATAGCTCTGCTTACACTGCCTCCAGCCTTGTCCACAGGTACAACATCCTCTTTACTTCCCCATTTTCCCTATTACCAACCTTTCACATGTACAGAAGAGTAACCTTAGCACCCATCCATAGTAATATCCCAGTATCTCTTTGATTCATCAATTCTCCTTCCCATTAGAAGAAAAACCATCTCACATGCAAGCCCCCTCCCTACTGTGTGACACCTTCTGCCTCCCTCACCCCATTGGTTTAATAAAGTTTAGTCCCAGAGTAGCTCCACATTGCTCAGCCCTCTGAAGCATCCTAGGGAACATGTCTCGGACAAAAAAAATACCTTGCACAGTGTTTCACACTAACTTCACCAGTTCCTGCTTAGCTTGCAAGAACTTACGGAAATAGCACACAGTCCTGTGCCTGCTGAAGTCAAAGTGTTCTCTCAAGAAAAAGAAGTTACTCCATTTGACTCCCTCCACTTAAATGTCTTTGATCTCTGTGGTGGGTTTACCCTGGCTGGGTGCCCGGTGCCCACCCCTAGTCCCTCTATCACTCCCCCCCCCACAACCCAAACCTTCGTCAGCAAGGCAAGCAGGGAGAGAGTAAGATGGAAAAGAAGAACCCGTGGGTTATGATAAGAAGCAGTTTTAATAAGCAGCAGAGAAAGCAAGGTCGCGCGCGCGCGAAGCAAAAGCAGCAAAGCCGTTACTCTCTACTGCCCATCCGCAGGCGGTGTCGGGCCTGTCCCGGGCAGCAGGGCTCCAGAACGCGTACCGGTTGCTCGGAGGACAAACGTCTTCCCCCCGAATCCCCCCCGTCCTCCTCCCTTTATAGTTGAGCTGATGTCATATGGTATGGAGTATCCTATTGGTCAGCTCGGGTTGGCTGTCCGGGTTGTATCCCCTCCCAGATCTTGTCCCCCCCTGTACCTTTGGTGCCATGTGAGCACTGATAGTCATAACAAAGGTGTGTGTTATCAACACTCTCTGGGTCCTAGGGCTGCATGAGGAAAATCAGCTCAGACAGACCCACTACAATCTCCAAGCACAGGATTACTGAGCAGAGTAGTTGTTTCCTTGGCCTCGCTAGCTCAGCTGGTTTTGTGACTTTTTCTGGTGCTGATACCCTAACGGAACACAGCAACCATCAGGGATTATCCACCTGCAAATTACATTTTCACTCAAAAATTAAAGCAGATGGGCTCAAGGGATTATTCCACCCCTTGACCAGAGTATTAGAGTATACCAGCAAACAACTGCTATCCTAAATTTACCTGTGTAAGTTAGGTTGATATTAAGGTTCTCCACACTATGGTTTGATAGCACTGTATCAATGTTAAAATATTCCAAACTTATTTAGGGAGAAAAAACAATTGCTAGGATTTTTCTAGCCATCTCTCTAATTAAGGGGGAAGTAGTCAATTAAAATTGCATAAAGAAATACTGAAAACCAACAGGAAAAGTGTGGCGAGAGAAAAGGAAACACACTGATTCAGCAAAAGGAAATTTAAAGAGGAAACAGAAGTGGAAAAAATCAGATCTTTTCCACTTAAATCAATAAATCCAAAGCATTACATGACTCAGAGAAAAAATACCTTCCATCCACAGATTACAAGACCAAAACCAATCATTAGGTCAAGCGCTTCAAGTCAAAGAGACACTAGTAAGCTCAACTCAAACTCACTCCCAAGTGATCATCACTTAGATCACTTAGGCTGCTACAGGAGTTAGCAATCTTCGGCTTTGGTGCCAAAAGCTACACTTGTGCTGGCAAGGAGTGTCACTAAGGAGCTACAAACCCATAAGAGCAACTCAGCCTTTGAGTGGTCCACATACCAAAGATGAATTTCTGATTAGTCCTAGTCCAATGCCATGAACCAAGCCCTCATTCAGGAGGGGCACACAGGACACGTGCTCACCTTGGGTGGGCTAAGTGTCAGCTTTGGTGCTTCACGAGCAATATACAGATAAGCCAAAGCAAGGCAAGTCCTAATGCTTGGGACATCAACATCAAGAGGATGTTCCTGATGTAAATCGGCTCACCAGTGTGAGCACCTCCCTTACAGAAGGCATGTGCAAGGTTCCAACTGACACATAGCCAGCTTCTGCAAGGCTCAAAGTCAGAGCATCATGGAATGGATACTTTCCAGAGCTGCTGCCTTGCACAGGCAAGTTACTGGCAAGACCTCACATTCCCCATCCACTCTGGAATATCAAATTATACAGGTATGGTCTGCTTTAGGAATAAATGAATAAATCAGTCTGACTCAGCAGTGCCAATACATGCGTTGACCATCTCCGTTGTGAAGCTGCCTTTATAAGCTTAGGTTTAAAAGCTCACTGAATCAACAATATGACCAGGGAATTTTTTACTAGCTAAATTTTTTTTTTCCTAGGAAGCTATGTCCCTACTTTTTATTCTGGACTTCTTCATTACACACCTTAACTTTCCCTTATTCCATGTTCTAGAGGATATCTGCGCTACTTAGTGCAATCAGCCCTATGGCTTATCAGTGAATGCCATGAATCAGTCTTCCAAATATTTCACTATCATCACATCTCACAAAAGATGGAATTTTACATCTATACAGACTTGACCTTCAGAGTTACTGGGGGCCACTAACGTAATCTCTGATTTTATAAGCATCTTTTTTCCTCTCCCTTCCCCACCATGCTTCCTCCATTGCTTCTTATTTTTCCCCATTCAAAAGGCAGTATTGCACATATTACAAACTGAAATTGAAATGGAAATAAGAACTAATGAAAGGATCCTCAAGCCATCCAAAAAGAAGGGAGAGAATTCTCAACATTCCTGTTAATATGTCCTAAGAAGCAAAAGAGAAATTACCTAAGTCAAAGAAAAAGGTTATATTGAAGAGACAACAGAAAAGGTGGAGATGCATGAGCAATAACTTAGGTAACCACACCTGAATTTTTTGTCTGGTTGCTGATGCTGGTGTTATTTATGGAAACCAGGAGCAGTTGCAATGCAGCGACTAGAATAATGCCTGGCAATAATGATATTAAATCCATGTTGTTCTAATTATTCTCAGTGTGTAATCTGGTTCTCTCCTCAGTCTTGCTGTCTAAAAGCAGCTGGGCTTCCTTCATTCCAGCAGAGTAGAGCATGAAGATGAAAGTCACCTTTCATTTCTCTCTCTCATTCACCGGGTCACTGAACAGGAGGACACCTCTGGGTACAAAGAGAGGAATGAAATCGCAAGGCAAGTCCTTCACCTCCTGCATGTCTGAACAGCAGTTCTGAAGCGCTTCCTGCAGCCTCACATCGCAACAATGCGCTGCAAGAACTTCGCCAGGAGTGAGACAGCCTGACTAGTGAACAGAGAAGAGTGAAGTCACCAAGGCAGGCAAACTGACACATTCATGGATTTAACAAAATACTCTGTGACAGAGCATTCTTACAGATTCAGAACAGTTCAATACACAGAGAACAAAACACAGGCTATGAGCATGCCTGTCTCTAATGACTCCCAAGCTTTGATCTGAGCTTCCCCTAACAGAAATATAAAAGTAGTTATATATTTTGTGACAGATTCTCTTCTATCTAATATGTTACACTTCCATCAATACTCAATTTTATTCAGTCTGGATTTACCTGTACATCTGTCCCACTCATTTTCACATTAAAAAAAAATAAATTCTATTAACTAATACCTTTGATCTCTCTACTCTTCTCAATTCAATACCAGTGATGAGCAACCAAAAGAGTGAGAAGTAGAGACACAGAGACATGGGAAGGAGATGCGTGCTTACCCTAGAAAACCAGGCTGAAGGAAAAATCACACTGGCTTCTCCTCTTTTCAAGAGCGCATTGAAGCAAAGTGCAACCACATGATGTTTTAGCAATTCAGCTCTAATTATGGCTTAGTGGCAAAGGTCCACAAAGCCACAAGGAGAAAACAGGGCAAGTCATTCCTTGGCTCCACTTCTCTCAAACAACCTGGGGGGAACCCAAAACCCACAAGCAAGAAACAAATGTTATAGGAACTGCAACTCTTTTGGTGATGCTTTCGGTGGAACTCAAAGATACATGAAGGAAAAAAATTCAGACAAAGGTGGTGAAAAAAATATGAGCTTCCACCTAGTATTTAAAGGGGGTATATAGGTAAGATGAGGACAATCTTTAGAAGCTTTACAGAAAGGGCCAGAGGTTGATCTGAGCACCTCAGTTGGACTTGTACACTTCCCAGCTTTTAGTAATTTCATTCTCTGAAGTTAACTTTTATATTAATATAAATGTTTGCAGTGAAATGCATTTTTTAAAAACTAAATTCACTATATATTCCCTACATCTAATACATAAATCCCCAGTTTATCACTCAACTCTACAGTTTCACTCAGTTCTGCCAAAAGAATATTTGAGCTACGTCCCCTCCCTGAACTAGAAAGCAGAAGAAACAGACATTCAAAAATTTATACACTGTCATGAGCAAGTAAATTCAGAATATGAAGGATCCATACAGCCTGTCATGCTTGCAACAGCTTGAAGACATTAGCAACTGTTACAGCAGCATGGATCCTTAAACCAGGTACAGCTAAGTAAAAGCACATACAGAGAACACACCATCACATGTGNTGTGTGTTATCAACACTCTCTGGGTCCTCGTACTGGAGCATGAGGGCTGTATGGGGAAAATCAGCTCAGACAGACCCACTACAGCTAGTGAATCTTAACTTGTGTGTCCCAGCCCCATGTTATCTTCGCTTCTCAAGCTCTGGCATCACCTTCACATAACTCATTTATGGACTGGAAGTTTAAGTAATTTATTAAATGCAAATAACATTTGTCTTCATCTGTGTTAATCTCTAAGGTAACTTTTTATTTACACAATCATATACAGAATATATTTAACTACTCACTCCATTGAGCAAAACAAAATATTCTAAAACCTTAAAATCTCAGATGACTATATATATATTACTTCGGTTCTCCATGATCAATACACAGCATTTGCTCATTGACAGATAAACAAGTTTCAGAACACAATCCTGCACTTGCAATCCTACAGAAGAGATCTAGATAGAGGTAAAAATGTTAAAAGTTGATAGGATTTATAGAAAGTTTTCTTTAATAAAACATTCCATTGGAAGAATGTGTTTTCTGTCACGTTTAGGTACAGTAAAACAATATTTGGTGGATAAAGAGTCTGTGGACAGATGCTTTTATGAATCATTTGTTACCTAATTTCATTCAGACTTTTTACAAAGTCACAGTACAAAGAATTACCATCTTAGTGGCAAAAATAAAAATGAATAAAAAATATCAGTGACAGATAAGTGGAGCAGGGAAAGAATAGTGAAAGAATTTGCACAAAAAACACACAGGGAAGTTTAATTAGTTACTTTACCCTAGCAATTAGCCATGTTGAAGTAATACCATTCGGAATGTCGACCCCTGATCAGACGTGTGCCGTAATCGTGTATGGAGAGAGACAATTAATTGGAAATATTATTTTGCTAGAGTACAACTGTTAGCACTCACTGCTGTTGTGAACATCTCTAATAGTGCTCACCACCCACATGAATACATTAGTCAACTAAAATATCTTTTAAAAATTAGCATACGTGTCGTATGTAATATTATACTCATAAACAGAAACACTTCAAGGTAGGTTTATGTGCCCGTGAGTTAGGCAAGAGTGGAGCAATAAACCATGCAGCTCGTTTGCTCTTCTACATGCCCAAGAATTAAAGCATATTGGAAAGTGCATTTTCTAGACATGTTATTAGGGAACTATATAGGATTTCCATTTTTAGGTTCCTCAAGGCTGTACACATAAGTTGCCTAGTAATGATTTTCTTCACAGAAAATAAAGTAACATGTAGAAAAATCTCATTTTCCTATTCTATCAGACCTCCTTTAGTACTATATCTTCTGTGATCTCTGAATTTCACAGTCGTGCCCAGCTGTGAGTAAAATACAGTGAAAATCCCTTCTAAATAGTCACAGGCAATAGAAAGCACTTGACAATTATGGTAGAAAAAGTAATATAGTGGGAAAGAATAAGAAAAGATTATAGTAATCCTGCTTAGAATTCCTTTCTATCTAAAACAGTTTTGTTTTGTACTGTACGTTCATGTTTTTTCCCAGTTTAGGGTTTTTTTCTTTGGTTGGAGTGTATGTGTGTAGTTTAAATCTGTTTCTGTAACACTGAAGTTTTGAGACTGGCAATATCCATGTATAAAAAGCACAACTAAATTGTCCTCCAAAGAGAAAGGAAGAAAAAAACCCAAGAGACAAATGAAAATTTAAAAATCCCAAGGATACAGCTGTCTGAAAACACATGTAACAGCCACCCAACCCATAAGTGAAACCAACCCTGCCACTGGCATAAAACCCCCACAATACTAAATAACCTGCTGAAAGCCTTCTGCTAATGCTGGAAAGCAAATGAATGAGTATTCTCACATTTTGTATTCCAGAAAACATTGCAGATTTATACTGCTGACAGTCCATCTGCAGTCATTTCAATGCCTACAATGCTGAAATTCATGGAGTTCTTCAGCACAGAGTTACCCCGCACACTGAAGACTGCAGCCCTGGCACACTGCTGGAACACACTCCTGGGGTGGGCTAAATTCATTATAGGGAGTAACAGAGCACAATGTTGCTTTAATACAGACCAGCCAAATAACAGTAGACAAAAATCATATATATACACATATATAAATAGGAAATCGTCACCAGAACTACTGATGCGCAAGATGTTGCTGTTGACCCAGGCTTCGCCTGATCCAAAAGAAATAAGGCCTTTAGACAGTCTTTTTAGCAGGGCCTGTTGGGACAGACCAAGATGGATTTAAAATAAAAGAGGGGAGATTTAAACTAGATGAAGAGATTTTTGATGCTGAGGGTGGTGAGAGCCTGTCCTAGGTTGCCCAGAGAGGTGGTCGAAGCCCCATCCCTGGAACCATCCCAGGTGAGATTGATGAGTCTCTGAGCAGCCTGTTCTGGTTGCAAGATGTCCCTGCTCCCTGCAGGTGGGTTGGACTAGATGGCCTTGAAAGGTCACTTCCAACCCAAACCAGTCTGTGATTCTGTGATTAAAGCAGAGGTAGGTTGCAGAGTTGAATCTCCCCCATGACTAAACAAGGAAAATAAGGATGTGGTCTCACCTATCTTCCCAAAAGCAGCACCCTGCCCAAAAGGAATTTCAGATAAGAGGTTAATCCCACTCTTCCCCATCTTTGTAAGGAAATTATAACATTGCTTTCTTCATACACATTTCTTCCCTGATTTTAACAATAACTAAGCAATATTGTCTGTGTGAGGAAAATACCTTTCTAAACCCAGTGGTCAACAGTTGGAATGTCTGAAAGCACAAAAATGGGTCTAGCAGAGCTTGCTCATAGTCCTATTATGATTATACAATCGGTGCACCTAGGGATAAAGTTCTTCTTTTAGGAAACGTACTCTCTTCAATCAAATCCTGTTGCAGTCACTTGTGTTTTAATATCAAAGCTATTTTGTCCTCTTGGAGTGAGATTGCTTTAAAAGCTCACAAGAAAAAACAAAGCCACAACAAACAGAATGGAAAAAACCAAACATCAATCTCTTGATTTTTCTCTAGTTCTCCAATTTTGGGAAGAATTGGCTTAGTCTCATTTATTCCAACTGGGGGGGTGGAGGGGTATACAGGAGAAGGAAAGAAAAACAACATCCTTCTTCCCTACCCATTTTCTTTATTCGCTTTTTGTTGTTGTATTTAGGAAAAGGACTAGACAGAAGAAAACAGATTCTCAAACTTTACTCTTGCATGAGATTTGATGAAAACAGTATTTTTTTCACTCTTCTTATTAAACAAACATGTTACCACTACTACTTATCCAAAACCAGAAATCTGTAGGTGATGTAATTTATATTGTTTTACTTTTCTATATCTTGTATCTTCTGATCCCTTATGAGCTCACTGTTCTCGTTATCTTTATTCTTCCCTATTTAAGAAGGCCATCATAAGTCCCCCTTAACCTCAATGATGTATCCACAGAGTGAAAGGAAGCTTTCCCACTAAGACCAGAGAAAAATCCTGCTTTTTTTAATCACTTTTCAACTTTTTTCATTAGCACTTTTTCTCTTTTCATCTCTGAAATGAAGAAAGAAAACAAACGAAAAAACAAACAAAATTTATATATTCTGCTGAAACAGCAATTCCTGATAGATTCCCAATTCCTTTCTTATTAAAAGGCTATTGACAACTAGCATTCCTTAGGCAATTTTGTCCACACTGAGCACTACACAGGGATTTTCAGGAAGCCAGTAACAACAAAGCCCAAGAATCTGCGTGAGTGAATAGCAACATTTAATTTAGAACCCATCAATGGTTCTGATCATTTCCAACTGCTCCTTCTAAAGTTCATTATCTCACACTTCTCTGCATGGGATTAGCTTTTTAACAATTTCAGCAAGCTCTTTAAGAGCCACTTTGAACTTAAAAAATACTCAAAACTAACAGTTTTGTTATTTTTCAATGCTTTGCCACTTCAGACGCCTTTTGTCACTTATGCCCTTTCTTCCATTTTCCTCATTCAGGAGGATAATGAAAAAACAGGGGAAGAGTTTGGTTTGGGGGAAGGTTTACTGAAAACTAAAACTTCAGGTTTCAATTTTCTC
Organism: Brachypteracias leptosomus; assembly: GCA_013401335.1. Taxonomy (NCBI): domain Eukaryota; kingdom Metazoa; phylum Chordata; class Aves; order Coraciiformes; family Brachypteraciidae; genus Brachypteracias; species Brachypteracias leptosomus. The sequence continues at coordinate 541,856 of VYZX01019901.1, read as the reverse complement.
CTTATTTTCAGACCTTTAGAAGTAAGAAAATAATTAGAAATAACTCCTAATAAGCATATCCAACAACACGCCTCACTGGATTATACAATTCAGAGACAAAACCCTGCCAGCAGCTGTTTTTTGTTTATGAAAAATGATCAATTCCAAACATTATTTTGTTTCTCAACCAGCTTCTCATCAACAATCTTATCCTTCAACACAAGTAATTTGCTTTCTCTCATAAGCCTTTATAGAAAGAATATTGTGAAGACATTTAGTCCAAAGTATAACCCCAAATTCCATTTTCTTTAGGTACTGATTCTGAGGGAAGCATTATAATGGGCTTGCTAAAATATTTTTCTTGACACTAACTATGCCGGTTGATCTAGATCGTGTTGAATTAACTCAACAGTTTCTTTATGTACCTCAAAGGTTTACAAGAGGTGATGGTGGTCAGCCAATGTAACAGCGCTCTCTGAGCTACAAAGAAATTGTGCTTTGCTATTCCAGTTTACTAAAGGACAATTCTACAAACTTTGCTAACCTTAAGCATAAATTTATCAGCACACAGAAATCATCTTTTCATATTTAGAGATAAGGAATCACACCAATAAGATTAAGAGACAGAAAACAGTAAAACCAGAAATCTTTACGCAGGTAAGAACAGAAGATAGTCTGCAATTATCTACAGAAACTTCAGCCAGTATTTTCAACACTAACACCTTAGAACAAAATCCACAGAGTAAAAAAACCTGGAGGTGCTCACATAGATCATATGAGGACCTGACAAAAACAGTGAGCTGGTGTATGATGGACAAGACCAATGCTAGAGCAGTTCTTGCTCCAAGAATTGGTTTGAGCAACAAGCTCCAAATTCTTCAGCATACTGAAGAAAGACAGCGGTGTGATAAAGCAATGTAGAACCATAGAATGGTTTGAGTTGGAAGGGACCTTAAAGATCATCTGGTTCCAACCCCCTGCCATGGGCATGAACAACTCCCACTAGACCAGGTTGTGCAAGGTCTTGTCTAACCTGATCTTACACACATCCACAACTTTCCTGGGCAACCTGTGCCAGTGTCTCACCACCCTCAGAGTGAAGAGCTTCTTCCTAATTTCTTATCTGGATCTACCCAATATCTGGTTAGGATCTACAGATGCTATTTTGAGGTCAAAGTAGCTTTATCTAACTTGATTGAACCTTCTGCACACTTCTGCACTTCAAATTTAAGTGCAATAAAAGAGACTCCTATGAAGCAAGCCAGCATCAAGCCTACCTTTAGCTCACTTAGGTCTTGATGAGACGACAGCCCCACAAACATGTGCTCATACATACAGAGCACTCAAGTGGAATTCAATTGATCATATACAACAGTAAATTTCATCCTCAGAGTGTCTGAAGGGAAACAGCAGAAGTGAAGCTTTTTATATTAATCCTGTGATGCCTAGAAGCAGGAAACAAAAATTAAATACACACTCTGACCTCCTGCAATTTCTGACACAATTACAGTTGAGAGATGTTAGAAACACTCTGGTAAGCAATTCCAACTGTTGGAGAAAGGAAAACACAAAGGTGCAGCCATCTCAGCAAGAGGCCACCTGCGAGAACCATGGCACAATATTCAGACTGTGGTCCTTGTTTTGCCTAATTGAGGCCAGCACCTTTCATCTGCCAAATTGCTCTGTAGGAGACAAAACAGGGACCTCAACCTGCAGCTCCCACACTCTATGGCAAGAACTTAATCCCACATGGGGAGAAAGAGGAAGGCACAAACATTCCACGGTACCTTCAGTTTTTGTTCTGAATTGCTGTCTCTTAGGTTTTCTGCTGGTCAGCTCTCCACAATACCAGCATTCAGTCACCTACACAAAAGCACAGGTTTGATTCTTTGTTCAGGCACTGGTGTTAATGGGAGTAACATGCTGCCTGTGAGGGCGTGGACTGGAACACGCACATGAAACTCATAGTACATTGTAAATGGAAAAGAAAAATTGCCTTTAGGGTGACAGGCTATCCCTCAAGAAAAGCCAAATCATTTATGCCTGCAGAGGTGCTGCAAGGCTCATATTTTAGCAGACAAAATTCTTCTAGATAATAGCCCAGGCACTGCAGGAAGGATCTATTAATCCTTTGTATACTCCACTATTGTTTATTGAGCCAAAAGGCGACATAAAACTAATGCTGTTTTCTCACTCAAGGATTTCACTCCAAAAATTGAGGGGCTTTACTAATCAACATCTAAAAACTGAAAGAACAGAGGGCTGCCATACAGTGACCACATACTTTGCCCAAAACAAAGCAAGTGTCTGTTCTCAGGTTAGAGAATGATGGGTTTGCTCCAGTTCTTCACACAATTAAAGGTCTGGGACTCACATTAGCCACAGAAGTTGCATTTACATCAGCCTTTGTGAGTTGTGAGAAAACATTTCATTTTTAAGCTCCGGTGCTTAAAATATTGTGCAAGATGCCTATTATTAATATTCTTCCTCCAAAATTTATTGCCATGTTTCTCCAAAACTTCACAAAGGCCTCACAGTAGCATCAGTCCTGCCCCTTTATGTAGAAAAACAAACATTCAGAAAAAAGCCAGATTCTTCTTCTGCACAAAGTCATCAGCTTTCATATCCATAGCTATTAAAAAAAAAAGACTCATATAATCTTGTCTTTTTATTTTGGGTCCCTATCTGCTGCCTTCCAAACTCCCTAAATGCTGTGGGGCCTTTCTAGGACACTGATGAGACACAGCCCCTGGGAAGCTCGCTGTTCTTCATCAATTTTAATCCAGATCCATCTCCATCATAAGATATGAAGGTGGCTGCAAATTTTAGAAGCAATCATTTTTGAATACTTTCCAATTTTCCAGAAAGCCACCAAAAGCCCCTCCAAAACACTCCATACATTTATTCCTAAAATTTAAAGTCAGTTCAGCCTTAAAAAGAACAATTTCTTCACAAGGCAACAGTAAGGGAGTATTTTTAAACAGCAGCTATTTTCCATCAGTTTCATAGTCACTTCGTTTCTGGTTGTTAAAGAACTAAATATCATACAACTATTGGTGTTCTCAAGAGGAAGCAATGGGAGATTGTAACCAGCCCTGGCTAAGCAGCAGCAGAGGAAGACCAGTGACCAGTCCCACATGGATACTCTTCCCACTGAAGTGCTGGGGCCTGGGCTGTGGGCCCCAAGTTGGAGTTGACCTATGGATGAGTCACAACCCAACAGTATATCTTGTTCCTCAAGTGGTTCCAGGCCCCACAGACCTGTGTAGGGCCCCAACTTCCCCCAGGTGATCATGATTGGGGTGGTGCATGAGGCTAGAGCTGTATCAACCAGGAGCCAATGAATTTGAGAGAAGCAGCAATGAGGAGCTGATCAGTTTGAAGAGAGTTCCTGGGTAAGAGTCCCTGCCGGGGGCAGCTTGCTGAGCTCCCAGTGGTGTGTTCCCCCTCGGCTGATTGGAGACCAAGAAGAGCAAACAGATGAAGAATAAAAGGTGAAGGTATGTTGAGGGGATGTTGCTGAGTTTGGTATTGGCCTGAGGAAGGAGAGAGCTAGCAGCACACCCACCCAGCCATACCAATTGACTATGACAAGGCCAAGGAATCAGGGGTTGAAGGATTCACCCAGATTCTTTTGCTGCAAGGCAAGTGTCTCCATGCTATTGTTGCTTCAGCAAAACATGGAAGGAAAACAAAAATAAATGTATAACAACATTCAGGCAAAATATGCCCAAGTGACAAATAACTGATCAAATACAAACTGGACAGCTTCTGTTGCTGGCAGAAACTTGAAAGCAGTTTAGTTTTTAAAGCAGGAACCAGTGGCCGCATTGTGTGACTGTGAGATTTAACTATCACAGGGGGGCTCGGGCAGTGTCAGTCGGTGTTTGGGTTTGTTACACTCATCGCTTCCCTTGATCTCCAGTGTATTTATTTGATCTGTAAAAGAGGATCAAATAGAGCATTGCCAAAGGGAAATTATGGCTGTCTGAGCTCTTAACCTATTGTAAAAACCTCTCCTTCGGAGCCAAGCTATGAATACACACACAGCACTTCTGCAGCAGCAATAAAAGATTTCTGGTGCATCATGAAGATGAAAAATGATTCTCAGTCAAGAGGGAAATTGCCAGAGGTGTCAGAAGACATGTTGCAGTGACGTAAACGGTGACACACATTAATTTCAATAACCTGACAGTGAAACGGCGCATACCTGAGCTACCAGATTCTTCATGATCTTCCTTCTTTCACAACAAGATTTGGGCATTTTGGCTTTTCAAAAGCCTTGCCTCCATCTTTCCCTAAGCTCTCCTAGACCTTGCAGACCAACAGGGACCTTTTCATTATTACACTAAATAGAGCACTGACCTGGAAAGGTCACACCAGCCTTCCAACATGCCCTCTCTCCCAGCTAAGTACTTTTAAGGACAATTGATTACCTCGTCTTGCAGGTTTGCATGATTCCACCAAGCAGCAGTGCACGTGGCATCCATAACGATCCTGATCCTGTGAGGAGCCACATACCAGCCACTGCAGACTCCATCCCACAGCCTATGGTCCTTAAATGGCACTAGAGGCTGAAGCCTTTAGAGTTACATCCCATCCATTCCCAGATGGTACTGGGGAGAACTAGCACAATTTTTGGTATTCCCATGGTCAACAGCCAGCTGAAGACAAGCCAGGGTGTGCCCAGGTGGCCAAGAAGGCCACCAGCATCCTGACTCAGATCAGCACCAATGTATCCATCAGAACCAGGGCAGGGACCATCCCTGGGACTGGGGAGGCCAAATCTCGAATCCTGGGGTCAGTTTTGGGCCCCTCGCTTCAATAATGACATTGAGGGGCTGGAGCAAGTCCACAGAAGGGCAAAGCTGGGGAAGGGTCTTGAGCACAGGTTTGGTGAGGAGCAGCTGAGGGACCTGGGGGTGTTGAGCCTGGAGGAAAGAAGGTTCAGGGGACACATTCTCACTCTCCACAACTCCCAGAAAGGAGGTTGGAGCCAGATGGGGTCAGGCTCTTCTCCCAAGGAAGAAGCAACAGGACAAGAGGAAACAGCCTCAAGTTGTACCAGGGGAGGGTTAGGTTGGACATGAGGAAAAATTTCTTCCCCGTAAGGGTCATCAAGGCCTGGCCCAGGCTGCCCAGGGCAGTGGTGGAGTCCCCATCCCTGGAGGAATCTAAAAGCTGCAGAGATGTGGTGCTGAGGGACACGGTTTAGCAGTGGACTTGGTAGAATTATGTTATTGATTGGACTTGATGACCTTAAAAGTATCTTCCCACGAAAACAATTCTGTGACATTTCCCCATATCAAAGATACATGACTTGGGGGAAAAAAAAGGGTGTGGGGGTGTCTGTACATAGGGACAGTTGAGGGCTGAGCTTCCCTGTACTGTTAGTTCAGCAGGGGACATGGACAGATGGTCACCTTGTGCTGAGCCAGCTCAGAAAATGCTTTTTCAAGTCAAAATATAAATGGGCCATGTCACTTTTAAAGTCTGAAATATTCCACTGGCACCAGTTCAACTATCTCTTAGTTAAGAGGTTTTTGTACAATAAATAAATTTGCAAAAGTGCTAGGTCAAAATAAAACAAACCCAGTCAGCTCCTTCTGCCCCCATTTCTCTCATCATTACAAGGCACTCCTGGAACTTTCAACTTCAGGCAAATGCAAATCCTTCAATAATGAATTATGCAAGAAGAAGGAAATACATGTGGGTATAGATACGACAGAAAAATCTCTTGCAGCACATTGGGGATGACAAGGTACAAAGCCAGTGCTCTTCGCTCTCCTGCAGCTGAAGAGAGAGTGGTTAGATTATACCTGTAGTGAGGTTTTACATCCAGCCTTAAGCAACTCCTCTCAGAGCACCAACACCACAGTAAGGGACATGTGACTCCTGAGCCCGTGGTTGCAGGATGATGGAAAGTGACCTGGATACATGGATACAAGTCCCACTCCAAGTTACATTGGTCCTTCACTGCAGACTCTGCCGACTTGGGAAGTCCTTGGTCAAACACACACACTTGTATCCTGCCCATTCAGTACCCAACACAAGTCACTAATTGTCACTGTAGCTGTTTGTTTCTACACAGGCTTTGTACCACTGGCCTACACCACGTTGTAAAACTGCTCTTCACTCTGCATAGCGTAAAGTCATCAGCAAGGGGCAGGAGGTGGTAGTACTGAAATAGAATATATTTTGGACCAAAACTATGGTCAAGCATCTACAGAATCACAAGAGATTCCACAAAAGCTTGAGCATAAAGCAAGAAGCAGGTAAAAGATGAGGTACTTCAGCTGAAGGAGGGTAACCTAGAGGAGCTGCAGTAGCTGGCAACATCCCACGGTACTGCTGGCATTAGTGATTCACATCCTCAGTGTGCGAGCACACATTGTCAAGCTCATCCCCAGTTTTTCACCCCCAAGTCCTCCTCCATAGGGCTGCTCTCCATCCTTTCATCCCCCAGCCTGTGTTAATAGCAGGGATAGCCCTGACCCAGGTGCAGGACCTTGCACTTGGCCTTGTTGAACCTCAGGAAGTTCACATGGGCCCACTTCTCAAACTTGCCCAGGTCCCTCTGGCTGGATCCCATCCCTCAAGCATGTCAACCACACCACTTAGCAGTTACACAAGAAAGTTGAGGGTGGCAGGAGAGAAGCCCTGCTGAAGACTTACTGCAAGTGTGACAAACCAGCAGGCACAATTCTACAATGTTAAAGGCAGCACAACAAAAGAACAAGTCATCAAACATCAAGAAAAGCTCACGATGCCCCATCAGCCAGCATTCACTGCGGTGCAGCTGCTGGAGCTGCTGTGTCTGCCTCAGTCTTTGCTGGGGATAAAAGGGGAAGAACGAGCCTTTTGCTCCCCGCACCCTGTCACAAGGGACCCCAGAGCTCTCCTGAGACTTCCAGCAGCATCTTGACACTTTCCAGCCCTGGAGGGGGCCTGGCAGCAGAGGAGCCCGCCTGCAGAGCGCCCACTTTGGTCAGAGCTGTGAGCAGCATCCCAAAGGCAGCCAGCACCTTTCTTTCGCAGGGGTTTGTCTCAGTTAATTAGCAAGGAGCCACAGAGGAACCTGCTCTTTCATCTTCCCCAGACTCTCTGTGCCTTTCCTTTCAGGGAGCATTTTCTCTGGGAGCCAACTTCTAGCTCATGTCAGGTGACGCAGTTTTAATGTGTCTCTGGAAAAGGCTTGCAAAGGACTATAAATAGAGAATCCGACTCCTAAAATAGATTTTTTTTGCCTACATCATGTTTAATATACTAAGCACCCTTCACACACTGTATTTTCTTATCTGTGTGTCTGAACAATCTTTGGTCCCATCTCATATATGAAAGCAGGAGGTCTTGCAGGGAGAAATGATCTTTCTCCTACAGTTGGACAGCATACAGCATGACAGGATTATGTTCTTGAGAGCCTAAGAACAAATGTAACGAAACAAGCAGAAAACCAGTAACACATCATACATGAGACAAAGGAGCAACAGGACAAAGATAAGGATATGGGAGAGGAAAAAAAAACACTTCAATTATATATTTGAAATCCAAACTAAGAAGTATGCAGAAACATAAGCTAGGATTCACATGAAGAAAAAAAATGTACAGCTGGACAATAATCAGAAATAAAATTATAAAATAATGATGACATGCAAAGTAGACACTATGACAAAATATTCAGTACTACAGTTGTGTACCAAGGTCTCCAAGTACTTGACAAGCAGCAAACACTTCTCCAGACAGTCAAAGACTAGTGAATGCTACACACCAAGACCCATCTTTACAGGTTTGGGTTTTTTTCCTGTTAAGAGGGCAGGGTTGTGACAAAAACCTACTCAGAAGTCAGGGTAACATGCAAAAATTTCAGTTTCTAGCCCCAGGCCAAGCTCACTGGACAGCATTTCTCCCCACAGTCTAGATACAAGTTTCAGCACTAATTTGATTCATCTTCTAGATCAACTTGCTGGTGTAGCTGCCTAGGAAAGGAAGATTACCAAGATGCAGCTACGTAATAGAGACTTCCTAAGTCTTAGAAAGAAAGTGCTGCAAGCAACTAAACACATGGGGTAGAAATGCCTGCACTGTGCCTAAAACCAGCCTTGAGAGGAACCAAAGCCCCAGGTTTCCCAGCAATCATCTGGTGGAAAATGCAAAACTGCACTGGGCCTGAGAACATCAATCTCTGGCAGAATTTGCCATGCTCTAATTAAAGGGGCATAATCTGTGAAAGCATCATGCTCATGGGAACAAGATGAGTGTGTTGGTGCATGGGTGAGGGCGCTGACAGCATTAATATTAGCACTTGTATTTATAGTATTCAAGCTCTACAGGCAGCTTGGCAATGACAACTCACTAGCTTCCCATCAAGGACAAGTTTGCTTAGTGAGTCTAGGTAGGCTTCATCATTGGGGGTCTGGAGTTGAAAGAAAAGCAATATTTCTCTAAAAACTCCACCTGGAGAGGCAGGGACTGATTTCCCAGCTACATCAGTGAACAACCAGTGTCTCATGATCACAAGCAATACTTTGTCCAAAACTGCCAATATATAAAGTGGGAAAAGGGAAGGTCGTAACGCTAAAATATGATAACTGAATCTAAACAATGCCAGAGGGAACAAAGGCCTGAATTCTTAAAAGCTCAACAATTCCAGTTCATGTGTCCAAATAAAGGTCAGATTATGACAAGTCGACTACTACACGTGCAAGCCTTTTGAAACAAATGTAGCTATTAATGCCACAAGAAAAAATTAGTTAAGTGTGGAGAACTTCTCAAAGTGCCTTCTGCTTGCTTATGCAAGAGGGGCACACCAGGTCTGAGGAAATCCACCTTTGAGATTTCATTATAATTGCTCTGAAGTCCAAAAGGCTTAAACATATCAGAGTTTCAAGCTCAGTACAGCTCTTCTGAGCACACTTCAGTTCAGCAGGAATACGAATCAGCTAAACATTACTTCTTAATTCTTGGCAATGATGTATACATACACCCAAACAACAAATTATAGTTTATGATGCTTCTAAATTCATGCGTGAAAATCATTTGCAACCAGCTGCCTCCAAGCTTAAGAGAAATCTGAGGAATGCAGGTATTTCTTCCTCTGCCACTAACAAGAAGGACAATCAATGCTGAGCTAGCTCCACAAACGACGTTCTCTCAAAAACAAGGAAAAGAGCTTTGCAGGAACAGTAGCTGTTTAGCTATGTTCTGATTTCTAGTCTTAGTGTCATCATACTTATGAAATACATCCATAAGACATCTTGTCCCATTGTCAGTGAGGTACCTTCCATACTGAGTGTCAGCTGGCCAAACCTACACTTGCTTGGGCATATGGCCCAATTACTGCTCAGGCTACTACAGAGCAATCTTCTTATCAATTAGCACAAATAGTCACAAGAGCCTGGGCTCAAGTACTTCTCCGATTACATCTCTGCCCAGAGCTGTCTGCATAATAAAGAAAAAGACGCTCAAGCAAGCACAGGAATCTCTTGTTTCCAAAATACCCCATGCGAGGCTAAGAACCATTAGAAAACACCCGACAATTCCAATTCTGCTACACCTTTGCTTCTGTTTTTTCTCAGCAGAATGGCCATTGCTAGGAACTCATCTGAAAAAAGATTCTCAGTCAGAACTAAAAGACTGAGATGCAGTAACGTAATTTGTGGGTCAGGTTGCTTGTATTGCAAATACTGCACATTTGTAACTCCAAAACTCAATTTCCCAAGGCTCCTGGAGCACCTCACTCACTCTGAGCAGCTTCCAGCACCTTCAGCAAGGAGACCCTGCTGCCTCATGTTGTTTGTATCATCATATCTCTGCTCTTTTCCCTGGCCAAAGAAGAAAGGCTTTGTAGTTCCTGGATTCCCAGAGGGTGCTGAAGTAAAACCAGGCCTAAAAGCCTTCAACAAAACTGAAGAGTCACGCCTCAACCACAAGCATCACATCTCTATCTGTTGCTTGTCATTATGAACCTAAACATAGGCAAATTGCACAATATAAATGAAGAAGCCCCAACCAAGGGACCTACTGAGTGCCTCTAATGAATTTAATTAGTCAATATCTGTAAGCACTTTGAAAATAAAAAGCAATGTAATATGCCAAGTGTTACTCCTGTGTAACCAGCAGCCCAAAAGCCTGTTGCCAAAGTACAGCAATAAGCTCGTCCTTTTAAACCTGTTCATAGTAATTATGGCCGGTAGCAACAGATCCAGCTCAGTCAAGCCAAGGTGGTGAGGCTGCAACAAAGGGCTCTCCCCAAGCTGACAGCCTCACAACCAGCCCTTGCTAAATGTCAACTGAGATTGCAAAGGCCAAGGAAAAACACCTTTCTTTCCAGAAAAGGACAAAGTTTATGCAGATAAGAAAAGGAAGTGAGACAGAAGTGGAAGCTAATAATTGTTTTCAAAAATTACTGCCTACTACACAAATTATTAGTAAGGACCCAGTTGTAAGTAGAAGAAAGGATCAGTTACAGCACTGCAAACTTCATCTTTCAGACACTGATATTACTCTTTCTCTGGAAAAGCACAAAATAGTGGTTTGTTTTTTTTTCTCCAGTTCAAACCTCTGTTCTAGTCCTTGGAAAAGTTACATGGAAGTAGTTTGTAGTTTGATAACTTATTTCTTAATTTTTAAATATTCTCAACAAAAACCAAAGGCACAGAGGTAAACTGTGACACATTACAAGTTTATTTTATTCACACAATTTAAATGTGAAGAAGGATTTTTCTGAAAGAGCATTTGTAATAACCAGTTAATTGAAATACTCCATGTTGCACTGGACTTTCAGCCCATATGGCCAAGATCCTTGCCCTTACGGAATAACAACAGAGGAGGCAGTACTAGCTTAGTAGCAAAGAGCTCTTAAAAATGTTACCCCTACACAATCGCCAATATCTCAACGTGATTTTCTATCTGGAAAGTGAGTATTTACTGTTTTTTATGATGATGAAATAGACATTTTTAAATGGTTATCAAGTGGTTTAAAGAGATAAATCTCTAGCATGCCTTACTATGAGCAGCCACCTTCCCCTTTCCCATGTGTATCTTACAATTAGGATGATTTTTCCATCACATTAATGCATCTCTTCACCAGTAACAGATGTATTTCTATCCTCTATGCATATGGTGTTGAGCTGTGCCATGGCCTTCATATACATATAAAGTCCTGGCATCAGCTGCCACTTAGGCTATTACCAGAGTAATGTGTTTTCAGAACAGCAAAGGCTGGTGGTTCTCAAATTTTGATAGCTAGAAGAAAGCCAATTTTACATTGAGATAATTAAAGACAACTTCAATATTTGACAGCTGTAGAATCCGCACAAAGTTTAGCCCTTGCCCATAGCACTTTGGTGAAGTGCTTTCAGTTAGGATAAACCTGAAGATTTCAGGTCTTCCAACTATAAGACTTTGACCTAAGAATAACCTTAAAAACAAGTAAAAAGCAATGTGATTATACACATCAAAATCGACACAAATCATGATATGAGAGTTTGGAACATTTCATATTTTTCTCAGTGGGATTTTACTCCAACTCCTGAGCATAACTGACCATACTAGCTACTCTAGCATAAGCAGCCAGCTGGACTCTCAAACAAATATTTATTGTGCATCTAGAAATAAGACACTGATTTGAGAAGCATTTTGTAGGTACGAAATACTGTCATTACTTTGACACTCCACACTAACCAAACCCAACCTGGCCAAAGAACTCTGTGGTAGAACAATCACCAGCAGCATCTGTGTCCTACCTAGGAAAGTAAAATTATTATTTTAAAGTACTTCCATTTTTCTGAGATGTCAATGGCCATTATCCATTATAGCTACAGGATTGTTTTAGTGTTCTTCATGGAACCAAGCACCTCAAAGAGCAATCTCTGTACCCCTAGACTAGGGCAGAGATGAATATTTCCATTCACCAGTCCAGTAACACAGAAAAGATCAGAGGCAGTGATCAAAACTAACAACACAAAAAGCAGCCTCCTGATACTTTCTCTAAATATTAAGGCCCTTGAAAACTGTATGAAATAAGCCTAGAATATTGTTTGGCTGCTCAATTCCTTCCCTACTCAGCAAACTGATTCAGCAAAGTCAAGTTACTTCCATCAACTCCTCCTAATGAAGTATTTTATCCTCTGAACTTTAGTTAGCTTGTTAGGTCAGAATTGAGTAACAACAAAATTAAATTTTTGTATTAGAGAAGTTGCAGTTATGAGAAAGGAGAGGGGTAGACTGGGACAGACAACGAACACATTTTACCCAGTATTTATGGGACTGATGTACTTGCCTATAAGCATATTAAGTCATATCAATACACACAGCTAACGAAATAAATAGCTGTTAGAACCACCATCTTATGTTGGCTTAGAGGAACTGGGCTGTACCGAGGTGAGCAAGGCAGAGCTCGGAGGAGGATGTGGGCAGGAGAGCCAAGCACAGCCCCACAGCAGCCCCTAGTGCCAGCACCACCTCCACATCTCCCCCAGGGTTTCTCACCCACTTCCATCCCCTCTCCATTTGCAATTAAGGGAGAGAAATCATGCTGAACCAGTGCTGGTGTCTCAGTGTTCCCTTGGTGTTATGCTGCACCAAGATAAATTGAATTTAGAAATCATGCTGCTTTAAGAGCTATGCATAAAGCAGTTCCAGGTCACCAAGAAAAACTGATTTTTAAACTGTCTACTTTCAATCATGATAAAAAAAACCTCAGTAAGGAGTCCAGAAAAAAACAGCAAAGGGTAAAGCTTGAAAGATTTAAAGTAGAGATGGGGCTGCCTGAAATGGTCTTTTAATGCATGGCTCTAGAGACAATCTTTCAAAAAGACTTGCCAGAGGAAACACAGCTCAGATCTGCTCCTACAGGAGAGGAGGCAAAGGGCTGTGGTCAGCAAAACTGCAACTAATTCTGGGAGACAAGGCGAGGAGAAAGGGAAATACTGGTTCCAACTCTTCAGTTCAAACTTGACCTTCTTTCTACAGACTGCAAGAAAAGGAAAAAAGGAAAGGTCATTAAAAAAATTCTGATAGTTGTTCACCTCCACAGTACAAGAAGTTTCAATGTTTTGAACAGAAAATCTGTTTCTGTTGTAGCAGGAGTGCAACAGAAGTACTTGAACCTTCTGAAGCAGCAGGTAAGTGTGTGCACATATATAGAAGGACCCGTGTGCATTATTTCTGGCTGTAGGAATAGGAATGCATTTCTAAGTAAATAGTGTGCTCCTCCCTGACCTGAAGTCTGGAAAAGTTGGTGGCGTGCAGTGTTAAGAGAACAAGGAAGAGACAAGAGCAGTACCTGTTCTTAGGAAGATTTGAGATCAAAACATGAAGTCAACTTGAGTTATTTCATAAAGCAAAGGAGCCCAAAGTATTTGGATACAGACACAACCTCGTTCTGACAGCAACAGAACATTGGAACAAGACTAAAGCTTTATCAGTTGTAAGATTTAAACTGCAGTTAGATTTATGTGGAGGCTGGCAGGGGCAACCTTCAGCAATTCAGTGCTGCTTTGTCTTAATCCAATGTGGAAATAATTTATTTTAAAACTTATAGGAATATATATATCAATACTACTGAAAGTACACAGTTTCAGTTTTGCCTCTATATGGCTAAAAATTGAAAATTTTAACCCCCACTTAGTTTCCTCACCTCTTATCAAGTTGCAAGTTCCTAAAGCATTAACTTCCACAAACAAGTCAAAACCACCATCTTCATGGACAGAAGTGATGTGGTAACAACTTACACTGTTCTTCCGTGCTTCAACTCCAAAAAACCTAAAAGTAAATCTATTTGCTCTGTAAGAACTACACACCTAGGGTGGAAAAAAATATCTGCTTTTTAATCATACTTTTCTATTTTTGGATTCTTCCATCAAGTTCAACTGAAAGTTACATCCCAAATATTAAACACTATGGGATAGTTCAATAAGCCCTACAGGAAAGTGTTACATTAATATTTTACTACATTCCATAAATTTAAGAGTCATCACCATGTACTCCTATGACTTTTTGATGGAAGCCTATAATCTTTATATCCATTAAATGCCACAGAGAGGCAGAGGTCCCTCTAAATATGTGATTAGATTCATGCACCACAGCCTGATCCTCTTTCAAACTTTTGCTACAAGGGTTATTTTACCCAATTCTGCAAGTAGATCCTGCGCCAGGATGAGGTGGCTGGGCTGCTATATAGGGTCTCCAAGACCTAATGGTGCTATGAGGTCTGACTACTCCAAGTTGTGTCAAGTGTCCCCACAAAGCAGTGTCTGCCCTCCAGCTTCCCTATGCAGCTAAAGCAGCACCACACTTGCACAGGGTTTGTCCATCTCTAGTATCCAAACTGGTCCCACAGTTATGCTCCTGTTGTTTCCACCCTTAAGGGAAACACAATTAATCTCATCATTCCAGAGCATGACTGGATACATTCATAAGTGTGGGTAGCAGGTCAAGGGAGGTTCTCCCTCCTCTGCCCTATCATGAGGCCACCTCTGGAGTATTGGGTCCAGTTCTGGGCTCCCCAGTTTGAGACAAGGAACTACTGGAGAGAGTCCAGTGGAGGCTACAAGGATGCTGAGGGGACTGAAGCATCTCTGTGTCCAGGAAAGGCTGAGAGCCCTGGGGCTGTTGAGCTGGAGAAGACTAAAAGGGGATTTGATCAATGCTGATCAATAGCTAAAGGGCGGGTGGCAAGAAGATGGGGCCAGACTCTTGTCAGTAGTGCTCAGGGACAAGACAAGAGGCAACAGGCACCAACTGGAACCCAGGAGGCTCCATCTTAGCAGGAGGAAAAGCTTTGCTGTGAGGGTGTCAGAGCCTGGCCCAGGCTGCCCAGAGAGGTTGTGGAGTCTCCTTCTCTGGAGAGATTCCAAAGGCGCCTGGATCTGGGCCCCCTGCTCTGGGTGACCTGTTGGAGCAGGAGGGTTGGACCAGATGATCTCCAGAGGTCCCTGCCAACCCTCACACCATTCTGTGGTCCATAACACGAAGTGTTAGCAAAAGCTGCAATACAAACTATGGCTGGAGCTCCACACCTACTGCAAACCAGAGGCTCTGCAAAACAACAAAAAGCAAGATTTAACCTCCAATACAGCAAATCAGAACTTCAGGGTTGATTTAGTGACTCAACTCTTGCTTAATGCATCTCAAATAATTCTTGCACTAGCTGGTGTGGAAAAGAATGAGTCAGAAGTTGCTTATGTATTTCATCTCCATCCTTACCAGCACAGGGCAAGCAAAAAGTGAATTAACAATGGCAGTGTTTAGAAACAAACAAAAAGAGCAGCTTAACAGAATAATTTTGGCTTTTAAGGTCACAGGTAGCAGAAGATCATATACCTGAGCCACAGCCTTGACCCTTACTGTGCTGCATTGATAGTGCATCCCATTTTGTTCCAGTTAAACACTGATCTCTGAAGGGAGGTATTGCTCAAAATGACTGAATTTTAACAACACTTTAAAAAAAAAAAAAGCCGCATCACTGCTTTCAAGTGTCTGTAAGTAGAGACTGAAAGCTCAAGCAAGTTAAAGCATTTCTTCATCTTATGATATTCAGGGCATTGGATGGTTGGATGGATAATGAAATGCCATTAGAGATATGTTACTGTAATATTGTGGATTAGAAATGGCACAAATGTCAGAAGCACACAAGGTGGTGGTGGAGAAGCTTCTCATTTCTGCCCTGAGGGGTAGTAGCCATGTACTGGGGGAGCCATTTACCAGCTTAATGCAATAACTCAAACAGTTTTAGGAGTCCATACAGTATATAAATCTATACATTCTTTACCCTACAGGAAAACAGGGCACAGAGAAAGCAAAATCAAGTAAGACAGATCGCAGAGTAGCCACATATGGTGATAGATCAAATGTAAGACTGTTCTTCTCACCCCAGCTACCTGAGCTTTTGTAGCGGCAGAAGAGCCTGTTCCCTCCCCAAGGGCCTATATTTAAAGGCAGTGCATACTCCCTGTTCTGTTGGGGTTAGTCTAATGAGTAGGGCAATGGGAGTATTGATTTGGTCTGTTATTTTCTTTTGTCAGGAGACAAAATCTACATAAACAATGAAATTCAACAAAGCCTTCCAATCTGGAGCAAAAACAAGGGCAAAATACATTAGTTCCATTTCACAGCACCCGCACAGCAACTCCTCAATATTAACCTCAAGTCATAAAAATAAAAGAGACTCAGGAGAACTGCAAGGAAAAGGAAGAACACTAGAGCTCAAGTAGTAGAACTTAAGATGTGATGTTAACAAAAAGATGAACAACAGTTTTACACTAGTCTTGCCCAAGACATTTTAGTGGAGCTATGATAGTTTTTTGCTTTTTCCAACTGTACTAGCTGTTTAAGAGGTACTCCCTCCTAACAAGATAGCTTCCATAACAAGCAAGAGTATATTCATCACTTTAGAAACTGGAACAACTGAAGTCTTTCTTTTGTGATATTAAAAATTCAAACAGTATTACACTAAGAGGGCAATTTCCAGTCCCATTACTAACAATGGTATAAAGGCTGCACAGCCTTAAATGCTTCATGTTTCCTAGTGTGTGTGTTCTCCTCCTAAAATCAAATGCAACATCAGTGCCTTTTGTAGAAGACATGCTCTTCTCTCTCCAGTGACCTTTTCCTCCGCTGTCTCTTGTGGTGCTTACCACTAAGCTTAAATAATACAACACACCCAAACCTCAAGCGATTGCAGAAACGCCCCGACATTTGAGAAGGACCGTTTAGACGAATCATTTGTAGCACAACAACTGGAGGCCAAATGCTTATCCTCATAAGCTGACATCCTTACTGGAACTCTCGACTCACTTCCATCGCCTGAGGGCCTGGACAGGATCATGCAAGCAGCCTCCTTGTACATCAATTACAGTTAAACAATATGGAAGGAAAGAGCCAACTATCAGCAACATTCAGAAGTAAAAGAATGGAAGCCATAAAAGCTCAGGCATGGTTTCTGATTAAAAAGAGCACTCTCATTGCACAATAGGCATTTAACCTGGGCAAAATAACCCTCGGAAATAATTAGGTTACATTGAGAAATTTGTGGTATTTTCTCAAATGTTGATAGATTTAGAAAAATCGCTGCTTTCCAAAACACACTTTCTCTTCCCTCAATATAACACAAAACTCACTTTCACCTGCAAAGCAGATGTTTGAGTATCAGAGTAGTAGCTTTATCCCTTTATACTTCCTCTGCATCCCTAAGACCATTGCTTTGCTCCATCTTGCTCCTGAAGTTCCCCTCCACATATCCAAAAGCTTAAGAGAAAGGAAGTACAAGGAGAAGACCACCACAAAGGCTTCATACTGGCTCATCCCTGGCCAGGGACAAAGATGATAGACAAGAGATGAAGAAGTAAGTTAGGCTTCTCCATCACTGGACCTCAAAAGCTTCCATTAAGTTCCAGATGGAAGAGTCATTGAAACACTCATGATCCACAGCAAAGTTTTGATTTCAAATGGGAAATATTTTGGACAGACCTCAGTTATTAGGTATACCCTGTCTTTCTACATTCTGTGAACACATCTAGTAGAACGTACACATCCCATATTTCAAATTAGGTGTTTCATAATTTAATTTAAAGCTAGTATTCTTGGAGTGTTTCCACACAAGTCTTCACAAGAAGGAACTCATAGGATCAACGAAATTCCACCCTCTTTCTGAACCTCTAATCTAACATTTCCCATGTTAGAAAACAGCAGAATTAACACCACTTACCTGGTGGGAAGTACACCCCTTCAGAGGAAAGAAGTTCAGAGACAGGTAGAAATACAGAGATGCACTTCTCCAAAAAACCAGGCCAGATCTAAAGCAGTTATCCCTGACTTTGGATGATTCATCTATTAAAGTGGTATCCCAAGCCTGCCTTGTACAAAATGGGCTGATATACCTGGAGACAGGTGTGGAACTTCCCTATTCATCTAAATGAAAAGAAAGATCACACATCTCCACCTACTTCAGAAAAAGAATATAAGAAGAAGAATTAAGGCAGATTAAGAGAATCTTTTAGGCAGCTTAAGACCCTTAAGCACACATTCCCAAGCCAAGTATTTATAATAGAAGAAGTCTCCCAGTTACCTCTCAACTGTCACTGTTTTCAGTATTGTATAAAGCTGCTTAAACTATAAAGCTGATTGTCAAGGGAATCCCAGTTGGAAAGGATCTTTTGTGGTTTGAAAGGGTTGTGACTCCTGTAAAAGGAGGGCATTGGGTTACTGCAGCAAGCCCTGCATATCAGTGACAAGGGAGAGAAAGGAAAGCTAACAACTCTGTGATATTGCTTCTCCTTCACTACTCAGCTAAATCGCAGGGTAGAGACAAGGAGGACTAGGTCAACCTTTGCTCCCCCGAGGCCACTTTGGTGTCCAGAAAATAGCACAGACACTGTACTGCAGGTCATAGACAACAAGAAATGCCTCCAAGCAGCGCTGCCACCCACAGCCCACTTCACTGTGACAATCCACTGGAATTTCAGAGTCCAGTGGATCAGGCATGATGTGAAACATGAAGCAGAGAAAGAAAATGCCCTGTTGCCTGACGACCAGGTTACATTAATCCAGCCATACACATACTCAGCCAAATTCCTCTGCATATTCTAGAACTCTTAATATAAAGCCTTTAATGATTTTTTTTTTTTAGTCATGAAAACTCTGCAGAGTCCCTGGAAGACACATGTGTGATTACATAAGAATTGCCACAGTCAGATATTCCAAAGACTATCTCACCAACTCCAGAAATCGTAACACTTGTTTTTCCAGAAATGCATTAAAATACCAACTCATCCCATTAAATTATTTCATACTTCCTTTATGATACAAATTTTCAATGCAACAGTCACTTTATTTGAATGTTATCTCTAGATACTTAGGCTCTTGCACACCTATGTATTAAGTCACCTCTTCTGTACACCACAGTTCGCTTCAGACTTCATGAGTTCAGCTGATCCAAACCTGAACTGTTGTGAATCCAACATTCCCAGAATTCTCCCAACAATCTCATTTAAGTTTAAGTTCAGCATATCCTCCTTTAAGCTTCTAACCACACAGTGTATTGTTTTGCTGGGCCTTTTGCCTGAATGTGGTCTAAACAAGGTCTCTTATCTCATTTGTTTCCAGAGCTACCTTGTACTGCCACCTGAGAGGGATGCTGGCACTGCTGAACAGATAAACAACAGGACTTTAATATTTACAACCCCATCACGGTACCATAATAATTGAAGAGTCTATGGTGAGTCAGTATTCCCATGAAGATATGTTCTTACTTGAATATATATTGAGTAAGAATAAATATCCTTTGCTGAAGGAATTGCAGCTCAAATTTCCTATCAGAGTCCAAGGCTTAAGTTCTCAAAGCTTCTTCAAGAGAGATCCAAATCCCTTACTGAGTTTTGATAATGCCACTCCTGTTATTAGCCTTGTTCTATCTGTCCTTGTTTAAAATAAAAAGGCAGACTTGGAACCTAAGTGACATTTCTGAAGCACATGCTTGAGATGCTTCAAGGAACATTCTACAATCCATTTTTCCCCACCCTGACTACAAAAATACACTTTTGCCGCGTGCAAAAGTAAAATTTCTTTCCACATGCAGTCTGTACAATGCAATCACTGCTCATACCCTTACAAGAATCTGAAACTATCTTTGTCTTTGCAATATTTTTCCTTCCTTCTTTTGAGTTCACCCATTCCACCATTTCCTCTCCGCTTTTTACCTACTGAATCTTCTACTTGCCAGAAGACAGCTACTCTTGCAGGTTTTAAGTAAACCGTAGGTAGGTCATTTAGCTTCAAAGTGCCTCATTTTCTTCCTGGAATAACTGAGGGTATAGCAAAGATTTATAGGTTTACACAAAATGCACAGTTATTACAGTGAGTAGCTCCAGAGAAAAGCCTATAAATAACACCAGGTTGAAACAGTCTCAAAGTGAGAGAAAGGCCTCATCTCACACTCACCTCTTTGTCCCTTCAACTAGAAGCTGCATGATGCTTTCAAAGACACCTAGCTGATGTACAATAGGGAAGGGAGGGAAGAAATCACACCTAACACCACCAGAATGATGTCTTATTGGTTGAATAAGCTGGTGAATAAGCTGTATGTAGTGCATAATTGTGGCTTTTCTCATTTGTCAATTTCTCTCTGGGACAGCAGAATGGACAGCAAAGATTATATAGTACTAAACAAATTAGAAAAATAAGTCAAAAGTATATGGAAAATATGCCCACTGCTTGATAGCCCCACATTGCACTAAGATTTTCTCCTACACTTAAACAATAGAAAGGGGAGAACTCTTCTGCTCCCACAGGGATTTAAATCAAGTTAAGCGAGCATTTGTAATAGGAGGTTACTGGCCTCCCACCTCATTTGGTTATAGCTTTAACTCATCCCCATTCTGCCATTTCAGAGGGAGCTAAACAGAGAAGGATGAACTTCTGTTCTTAACTCTTGTGAACAAGAACAACAGGACTGGAACTGACAGTCTCTATCTACTAGTATATGCTGGACTTTTGCTTGACTTAAGTTTAACCTACCAAAACAACATCTGACATTATCACAGAGGTTAGAACAATGTGCACTGCAGAAGATCTTCCTGCCATGGGTTGCAGGCTCAAAGCTACACCAAAACCACAACAGAAGCCCTTTATATTTGCAATTTTGAGCCTCAATTAAGCATGCTTTTGCTTCGCACTGATGTCTCTGCTAGCCTGTGCAGTGAACAAAGCACAAACAGAATACCTACTGATAATAACGATAATAAAAGTTACTAACTGATGGCCAGTTGAGTCAAGAAACTCAGACAAGGTACAAAATACTTGTCTGTACAAAGAGTGTCTTCAATATGCCCTGTGAGGAGACCTAGATTCCTTGCTACAGTTCTGCCTCTGCAAGGTACATTCTGAGAAAGTCTCCAGTTTCTGAAGAAGTCTCTGCCCACCACCCTCCTCCAGACTGAATGGGACTGTACCTTACATAATCACTGTTCGGCAGCAAGAGGTCTCGCACAGCAGCTTCTTGCAGATCTTGGGAATACAGAAAGAGCAAGTTTCTTCCTCAGCAACAGGAAAGAGATGTAGAAAACTCAAGATACCACTTGGGCATCTGAATCTTAACTTTGAGTAAGTCACCATCACTACAACCTGAACAGTACAGTAAAAGTAAACATCCACCATGCTCTCAACATTCCTCTTTTGGACCACTCCTGAAAGCAACAGTGTCCAAGTCAACATTCCCTCATGTTTTTTGGTTATAAAACTCAACAAAAACACATGATCTTTTGCATTAATCTCATAAAAACATAAGAAACTTGCTTTCTTGGCTGTGGAAGGCCAAAGAGCAGGTAGCACCACAAAGGCTGTTTCTCCTAAAAAACCTGAGTAACTGTCCTCTGAAAAGCTAAGAAATTAAATAATCTTCCAAACTCATTTTCACACTTCTGACTAGAAATACTGCAAGCAGAAAATTAATTTGTTTCAATCTGCTGCTTAAGAGTTTTGAGTTTGTAGAACATGTCCGCTCATCAAACCAGGAACTGGAATTCTGGATTCTGTGCCTCCTTCACTCCTAAATCTTATCCATTGACACAGAACAGAAAAAAACAGGAAGGAGGGCAATAAGGGAGGAAAAAAAAAAGTCATTTACTGCAGTCAACTAACTTGTCAACTAAAAGGATATTTGTAATTTTTTTTCCCCGTAAGTGGCTAAAAGGAGTACATTTTACTATTAATTCTCTTCAAAGTCAGAGACTTAAGCACAGTAACTCTCCCTGTAGCAATTTCCAGTGATCATCCATTTGTCATCACAGAAGAACTCATCCATAAACACTGTATTTACTGATAAACTACTATTCTTCTGGCTCCTTGTTTCAAAGCCAGTCCCAGTGTCATCACATTAGCACATGACAATATTGCAGACCAACACGGTGAGTCAGCAACCAAAACGACTTGTTCTGCCATCCCACAGAGCTTGTTCTTTGGTTCAAGTCCTGGAATCGCTGGTACATCTCGTCTCTCCCATCCTCCCCTTGCTTGCATGTCGCTGCAGAGCTCCACAACTGACTTTCCAGTTGTCAGCCCAGTTTGTTTCAGGAGGAAGGAGCAATTCATGTGTGAAGTGTCCTGGGTCTTTGAAACAGAGGAATATGTGCTGGAGAAGCCGAGTGCCTGGTTGGCTGACCTCAACAATGTGCAAAGGGAGCTGCCCAATTAATTGGAACTAAACAAAAAAGAAATTTTAATCTTCCACTTACTCTTAAAACAAGATTAGGTAATTCAGCTTGTGAAAACCTCATTGTACCCATAATCCTGCTGAGAGGCTTTACCTGCAACGCAAGACCCATGCAGACCTTCCCTTCATGCTTCAGCAAGACGTGCAATGCACAGTGAGGTAAGCTCAAACAAGCACCCAAACAGCACAGAGAAGAAAACATTTTCCACATTAGGTGAGACTGAAGACATAACAGTATTAAATGCAATTAAAATGGAAGGGCCATTAAAATGAAACATTTGACATTCTTTCCAGTTGAACTGAATATTAAAAAAAAAATAATAATCCCACACATGGTCCAACTGGTGTGAAAGCCTGTTCCCACAGAAAACCTGCTGGCACTGAGTACTGGCCACTTCCATCCTTGCCATAAGAATAGCAATGGTATTAGAAATCAAAATTGATCCTGCAATATAACACGGTCTTATACAGTACTGTATATATTATAAGATGTACAAATACATCCAAAAAACAGCCAACAGTATAATTAGGAAGTCAGAATTAAAATCCAGGAAAAGCTCTAATCAAAACATACTAATCCAAAAAAAATACTTAGGTAGGGGTGGGAAGACGCGTGAGGCTTCCTCTTCAGCAAATCTCTTAAAACATAAAATAACCACCATTTGCTTTAGTCTACAGTATATAAGGAGATAATGCTACATGCAAAAAAGTCCACACCAGCCTCACTTCTGTAGGGTTGATCACCAGATGTAGATGAACAATATCAGGACACCACATCAGGAGAGCAGTGACATGTTGCTTTTCCAGCATACAGGTGACAAGCCTCCCATGGAGTTTAGGGCAACACTACTAAATTACATCCTACACATCAGAGTACACAGAAATACCAGCGGAGCAAGCGAGTTCTATTTTTTCCTTGGAAAATCAAAGTTGTTTCATTGCCAGGCAGAACATTCACCCCTCCACTCTCATCCAGGCAACATCTCTGCTCTGATGGTCTCATTACATCAGTTCTACAACCAGGGTAAGGCTCTAGAAATCATGAGTAGTCGTTTCTACATGTACACCCCCTTTCTTTTCTAGCCCTCATTGCACACAGCCTGCTCCCCATAGTTAAGAGAGCATAGCTCATTGCCTGGTGAAATATTCATGCACTACATGTGATGGGGCTTGAGGAAAGTAAACTGAGGAAAACTGTGACAAACTGCATCCTGCCCAGACAGAGATTTGTTATAATCATCAGCACCACAGAGCACCACTTCCAGCAAATGAGGGGGAAAAAAAAAAACCACGCCTACAATCGGTTCTCCTTTCTTCCTTAATCCCTCTTTAAAGCTATTATGCAAAACCAGTGGGAAACAGAGGGACTGACTGACAGGATGCAATATCATGAAGTGATTCGATTACTCTGAAGCAGAGCCTTTTCATTAAGTTTTTAGCTTTACGACACAGGATCTATTCCAAGAAGGGTCAGCAAATTTCTTTATGCCAAACTGATCAAGGTCTCTCCTTTTTGATGCCTCCTTGTATTCCTTAGTTTGACTCGGGTCCCCTTTTCTTTACATATGTATACATGCAAATGAATAACCCTCAACACCCAATTATTCAGTAGGGTTGTATTTTGACCACGTCTTCTTACACTTAACCAGCTATGTAGGCTTTCAAATAGATACCATCTCCTTCAACATTAGTCATTCATATTCCTGTAATTGAGAAGGAGCAAGTATCTAGCAATTCCATTTGGAGAACGAAGCATCTCTAAAATGTATTTACAGATGGTTTTCTCACCTCCTTGGGAATGCTAAGTACTATCAGTGCAGTAATAAAAAACACTCAACTACAAAAGCTCTGATTCTATTGCTATTTTATTTCTATTATTTAATGGAAAGATGGGAAAGGCTGCAACAGTCAGAGTGCTCCTGCAGAAACTGCATTGGGGAGGGGTGCTGGGGGAGGGAGGAGAAGTACCAGGTTTAGACACCAAGTAGCATCAAAGCCAAATGATTGATAGATCAATCTTCAGAAATACTGGAGTGTCATGAACCATGCTGGATGAGACATTTACTTTGGTCACCTGAGCACTTGGTAGCACCCCCACCCCCCAAATTAAGGGCCCACAAGAACTCCTTTGTGATTGGCACTCTGTTCCAGATGAGGTATTACTCCTTGGCCCCACATATTTCTTAAATTCTGTAGCCCAAAAATAAAGCAGCAGCAGCATTCAAAAGGTTAATGAGAAGCAAACAGATGAACTTCACACAAGTGCTGCACAAACCCTCACATTTCCATTTGGTTACCTTCTACTTCCACTAACAGCAGCAGAAGCTGCTTTTTACTTACATATTCATCATTCCAGAGCTGAGTGAATTGCAGAGAAAAAACTAGACAAGATTTATGAAAATATGGAGACTCCCATGGAAGGTATTGTACCAGCTGTATGTCTTGCCCATTCTAGATACTTTCCAAATATTTCAGCTGGTTTAATAAAAATAATTCTCTCCCTAGAAATTCTAAGACCTTTGAGATGAAAGGAGCTTTCTAGTGCTATTTAACTAACATTTTCCAGCACTACAGATCATTATTTTGCATTTTTCCTATGCAAATGGCAGGAGGAGAGGACGACAAAAACAAAATGAAAAAAGATACAAATTACAAGCACAGACTTTACAAACACCACACTCCATATGCACCCAGTACTCATGTTTTTGCTTTTTTCCCCAGCTCAAACAAGCAGTATACAAACAAGGCAACAGACGGGGTAGACAAACCCCTGGACTTACCTTTTGTATGGTCCCTCTGTAAACTTCTCCGAAAGAAATTTAAATTCCTTCAAGGCTGGATTCAATTCTTCTCGCTTTTCTCTTTCTCGAGTCACACAGAAGCAAAACAATTAGTTTTCAGAGGTTCCATTTACTGCTCTTCCATCCCCAGCAAAATGCGTCCAGGAGACTGTGCCAAAAGTAAGCCCAGAACTCAAAGGCAATTGGAAAAAGGGAGTGTAGGGGGTTGCCGAAGGACCAGATTGTGAAATGCAGGAGCTTGAGCACACAAATATCCTACTGTACAAGATACCTGGCTCCTTGCTCACCAAAAAACTGTAGTGCAAACTGTCAGGAGTAGCCTCCAATAGCTGCTGTGTGTGCTGCAGATGGTACGTCTCACTGTTACCTTCCCAGATGGGTAGAGGCTTCAGTGAGCAGCAAAACCAGGGGGTCGCCTCCAAAGCAGGTGGATTGCCAGCCACTCATTCACTCAGTCCAATTAATCAAGACAAGAACAGCTCCATCACCAGAGGTATCTCCTTCCAGGGTGCACAGGATTATGGCAAGGTTATTAATCTTGCTTTGCTGCATCCCCCCCACCCCCTACATTCAGCAGCCTGCACCGAGACGATTGCCAGCTCTGTCTCTGTCCCTGTTCTACTGCATTTTGCTCAGCCCTCTGTTGCTGCAAGTGAAACACAGAGGAGGGAGGAATACTAATAAGGTGGTTAGCTACAGTTTCTTTAAGGCGTTCCACATGCCGTGTGTACGTGCCTCCGCACGGGGGGGCATCTTCCAAGGGGCCATCCGGATTTCTCTGCAGCTGAAAGAGGACCTGCTCCTCCATCAAAGTCTGAATTAATCTGGATTATCACTTAATGATTATCAGAGCCAGCAATTGTATTTTACTTGGGATAAGAGGAGGGTACTAAATGGTCTAGAAGATTAAGAAAGGGGGGAGGGGGAGTTGTGTGTGTAGAAACCACACTACATCCAGAAGAGCGTGTTACATTAGAAAATTTGTTCCAAAGCGACTCATTCGAGCACTATTTTAGAAGTCATTCTGATATCCTGTACCAGTCAGGATTTTAAAATCAGCACTGTATTATCCATCTCTAGATTAGACAGCAATATGCAGAGTCAAGTAAATATTTTTAGAAAAGAAAGGATTTCTGGCAGGAAAAGAAAAATTTAGGGAGTCAGCGGAGGCAGACATCCAGCACTGCATTTGTGAAGGTGCTTGAAATTCCCTCCTTTACAGAGAACTGTCCTGCTTAAACATCGCTTGTGAAATGAGTTTAGAGTTCTCAGCCCAACAGCCAAAATGGGTTTTCCACAAATTGTCCAAGCAGCGGACCTCAAGGGGTGCATGAACCTGGGTATGCTGCTGTGGCAAGTGCAAGTCCAAGTTGTAATTCACTGCCATGAAATATGACAGCAGTCACATTGCCTTTGCCTTCCCACAGGTAATTCAGACCCCCTGCCTCAGGTTCAGGATGCGGGCACTGTCATCTCACTTGGCATCCATAATTCCACCTTTTTTGCAGCAGACAACACCTTGAGACTCTTTCAGGAACCTGAAAGCAAAAATAAACCATTCTTAGAAGCAGCTTGGGAATTACTACAGTAAATTGTAACTATGTGGGACCAGAAAGGAACTAGTTCATAAGTCTGGGTAACCAAATATACTTGACATGAGCAACATGAAAATGTTTGGTGCTTCGTATCACAGAGCAACTTGGTAGTAACTAAACCGCAACGGAACAAGCACAAAGGTGAAAATGTCTGTGTAGTTTCAGATATCCCATCCATAGGCTAGCTGGCAAGGAAGCCTGGAGGCATGGACCATGGCAGGATGACTTATTTTGGCACAGAGGATTGCAACCTAATACAGCACTGTCCACAGCACTGTCACCACAATATTTAACACGAACGAGGAGTAAAAACCTTCTACTGGTAAGTAAACCCTGTGGTTTTGACAGCCAGTGAACTTACACAACCACACAGCACAGAAGAGCTGGATCTCCCCAGTTATCTGGTAAGTGAAATATAGGGCACTGCAGGGAATTCCTTCAGAAGATGGAGGACCAGCCCTGTTCCACTAATCACACGGAGTTGCTTGGGCTTTTGTTCTCTTTTCCAACTTAACTTGCATTCTAATTTAAATCTAAAATGATTTATATGAAAGTCCACAGAACTAACAGGAGACATTGTAAATGGTAACTGCTTTTTCTTTGCTTCAATTATTTTTTCTCCACAACCCATCCTATTCCCAGCACTGCTATGACACCTTATCTTTCTGTTTAAGCTCCAGAAGACAAGAAAACAGGATTCCACCCACAGACATAACCAAGCCCATCCACATCAGGAGCAGCCACAGCATCTTGGACTGAAGAGCCACCTACCTAAGATTTTGCCTGTGTTGGTCACTGTCACAGACAACCATCAGATCAAGGGAAGCAAGTAGTGGTATCTCCCAAAGTCCCTCAAAGATTTTTGCAATGCTTCACATGGGTTGTACCACATTAACCTGTTTTGTTTTAGCAAATCCCTAATCTTACACTATTTATCAGCCCAACTCCATTCCTTCTTAATTTTCAGAGCTTTATCAAGGAAAAGTCATATTTCAGACTATTTTCCACCCTGAGAAAGCTATTAGCAAGAACACAGCAGGGTGAAAGATGATTTGAGAGGCTCATGTGCACAGGCTCAGACTATCACCTCTGGCTGATGGAGTTACTAGTGCCAGCTGTCTACATGACCCACTTGAAGACCCTAGCAGCAATCATCAGAAGCAAACACATACCACTTTCTCAGCCACCATGTTCCTCAGCCCAGTCCTAACTTAAAGCCAGGATTAATGAGTGGTGTAAATCTATACACTGGCCTACAAACTGCAGTGACCACAAAGCAGCACATGTGTCCTGCTGGCTGTGTTCAAGGGCAGTGGCAGCTCTTCCTATAGAAGCCCAGCACCTTCAGAGCTAGACTGTAAAATACTAAAGGTACCACAATCACCTTCCAATGGACCTTTCTCCAGGTGCTGTGAAGCCTACTAGTAATCACAAGAATTTTCAGGAGAATAAAAGAAAGCAGAAAAATAGACAAGTAAGACTATATTATCTGGAAGAGGAAAAATTATTGGCAAACTCCTGAAATATTTGCAAAACTTGTATTCAAGATAAATGGTAAACAGACTTCTACTGTTCTAAGCATTTTTCAGGAAGTAGAGGGTCAGAGTCTATCCATTCCTGTTGCCATAGGCATGTGAATAATAGTAGTAATAATTTCATCATAATCCTCTCTTCTCCAGGGAGAAAGTACAACAGCATAACTACAGCTAACAGATTCTTCATGTCCTATACATATTAGAGCTCAGTTATAGTCTAGCAAGTATCACAAACAAGCTCCTCAGAATTTGAGAAACACTGGAAAATATTTAGATATTAAGTGCCCTAAAATAAAGACAGAAATGTTATATAGTGGCACTCTTCTCTTCGTAGCCAACTTATTTGGCAAATTGAGATATTTGTTCTATTAGTTCCAGTGGAGACCTACCATCAGATTCCAACCTTCCGGCCAAAAATTAATTCTAAGTCAGCACCTCAAGTCTGATTTCAAGTGAATCCTGCAATGCTGAAATACAAATCATAATCACCTTGATTTTGTGCTATCTGGCTGCTGTTAACTGAAGATGGCTTTTCCAATCCTTATCCAGCACTCCAATACAGACCCTCTGCTTGAGCTAGGGCTGTTCCTTCCACATGTGCTCACATTTAGCTGGGACAGTTATTGTCTCTCTTCCTCTCAGTAGAGAAGTTGGTTGTAAGAGTTAAAGGACATGGTATGGCTCTTATCAAAAGCAGAATTAGGCAAATTGTCCCCATTTTATTCTTACATCATTGAGCATTTACTAAAAGCAGCTGAACTGTTGAAGCGCACAGGCAGCCTTACATACTGCATCACTGTTTAAAAAAAGATGAAAGTTACTAAAACTAAACACCTCAGATTGATTTATCCTATAATGAAGCAGCACTGATAGCAAAAAGATCCAGGTATTAAACTATTATATTTCAATTCCCTTAGATTTTTCTTTTCTAAGCAGCAAGGAGATTTTAAATTTGATTTTTTTAAAGTTGCTCATCAATCTCCTCATGACCTTTAACTTAACATACATTCAGGTTAAAAAACAAAATTAAAACAAAGAAAAACTGGAAGCTGTGATGGCTACATATATCTTAAACCAATATTGTGAGTCTCAAATGCTTTAGACTCTTCTCTCCGTTCCTCTTGTGCCCATGGCAGATTATTATTTACACTGACTCAAGCTTTACTGACTGCAATTAGGAATGGGAATGCCTGAGGGATAGTTTCCTCAATATTCCTGCTCTTGAAAGCCTGCCATTTTCCTTCCAGCCCCAACTCCAGGTTTCCTTTCAAGTCTCACTTGTGTGCACAGAAATTCAGCAAACCAGCTTGATACTCAGGAGTGGATAGGCATCACTAAACAAGTAACACGAAAAAAACCCACAATGAGTGTAAAATTAGCTTTAACAAAAAAGTGTGCTTTCTATGTTCATCTGAACACTGCTCGCTGACTCAAGTTGACTACCAAGATGACCAAGAGGTCAAAATGTCTTGACCATGCAGTATTTTGAAAAGTTGTTTTAGAATATTTACAAAGTTGCAAGCAGACATCAATCATTTAAGTTTGCCTGTATGTACAAACAACCCATAGTGAATCAAAATGAGAGGAATAACTAAAAAAAAAAAAACAATCCTAATTTCAGGATTCACAAAGACAAAACAACCTGAGCCCGAGTTTTACCTAGATTCAGAAGAGTTCTATGACAGCAAGTCCATTCCTGCACATACAAGTCATGCTCAAATAGGGTATTTTAATACTTTATAGCTTAACCTAAGCTAGGCCAGAAATAAAACTGAGATGCCTTCACAATAGGGACAGAGACTTGTGAGAGCCTAAGAGCTCTGCAGCTCCTGCAGAAGTTGCAAAATAAAAGCTGCTTTAGCCTCAAAACAGAAAGATGACCATGCCAATACATCTATCTGGACAGAAATCAAACTTTGGAAACAACTGCACTTGCAAGAGTGTTTGTGTCCTCCATGAAGAAGGAAGTTGGCACATTAATGAAAACCTAGAGAAGAAAATCTAGTTGTGTTTAGGCTGATGGAGTAATTGGATTTGATGGTTATCTTGCCAGATACCTCATGAAATTCAGAAATCGAAGGAATCCATTACGTCCAATTCAACCAAGTTGACCTCTCAGTTACTGCTCTCTCACGTACACTCACCAGCTCACAGTCTAAGTGTAAAATCTGAGCAGTGTAGACTCCAATCACTCTTCATGAGAAACTGCTTCAGAACCTAACAGATCTCAAAGTTAATGTCGAAGAGCTACTGCATGAGGACCAAGTTCAATTACCTCAAAAATGCATATGCTGATAGAGGCTTAGGTGACTCATTTTCTTATTAAACTTTTTCTGCCAGCCATTCCATCCATGTCCCTCATATGCAATGAAGCATTTTTTATACAATAATTTCCTTCACTCTTTTTACTAACACCTACATATCACCACAGGCAACAGACAGCAGAAGATAAGCTTTTCTTGTGCTAAATTTTAAGCTTCCAGGTGACAGAAAAGAGCAGATTTTTTTGGACTTCAAGTTAAGGATGGTTTTTAGATTTTTCCTCCTTGCTCTAACCAGTGCAGCACTTCCAAAGACATGCTTTAGCAATATTAGTTTTAACAACAATAATATCTACAGATGCATATTTTTTATTGGTCTCAGAACAACCAGTGTTTAACCATCCTTAAAGAAAATCTTTTCACTTGTGGTCATGCATCTACATGCAAGTTTGTGCTGTTATAAAGGGTTAACACCTCAGGGCACTGTTATGTTTCATTTTAGATATTGAGACCAGGCCCTCCAAGGCTCTGGAGCGCTTGAGTGACCAGCCTGCACATCACCACCTGTCCTGTAGGGCTCACCTTTGGTGCTAGCAGATTGCTAACAAGGGTTAATCTGCAGTCCCTCTACAGAAAGTATCCTGCCATATACATTGCCTCACAAATAGATAAATTGCTTCTAAAGACTGAGAGGTGAAATGACAGCTGGTGCCAACCATGAGAAACAAACATTTCTTGGAATTTTAACCTTAGAGAAAAGTCTTTAATGAAGTTAATCTCCTGTTCTCGTTAATGCCACCGCCGTGTTCTTTGGCAGCCCTAGAGGAGGAACATGATGTCTTCCTCTGCTTGACAATTTCTATTCTCTACCTACTTGGCCTGAATGATCCAGAGATAGAGGTTTCTCTGGACTGTGATCAATACACAGACTCACATCCCATTTCTGCCTCAGTCACCTGTCTGCCCTGGGGTCTGCTGCAATTACTGAAAGCACAGTTAAGAGAACCTGGAGAAGTTCACCAAATGTATTTTGGAGATGTAATGAAAACCGATGAAATTGGATATTGGCTACTTCTGTTAGCTGCCATTGTGGTGAGCTCGTTCTTGCTGCCATGAGGGAGAGAAAGAAAGAAGAGAGCGTGGGTGGGAAGGAAGAAGCTGTTACAGAAAAAATTCTCCACAGATTCTGGGAAAGAGAAGTAATATCTTTGAATGAACACACTAGAGAGTATTGACTGGAGTGGTAGTATAGGACCATAAAAATCAAAGGGGAAAATGAGGGGGACAGAGAGAGAGAGGGAAGATCATAGCAAATCAGCAAGTTTGAAAACTTGTGACTAAAAATGAAACCCCCGAAATCCAAATCCAGATTTCACATAAACTGAAGGCTGAAGGATTAAGCAAGAGACAAAGCACAATTAAAGACTTTGGGAGTTACAGTGTAAGAGAGGAAGGAAACATCTTAAAGAACACTTTTAGGAACATACATTTGTTTGGAATAAGTCAAAACAATACAGCCAAAACTCACCTCCTTCCAGAGCCCCCTACTCCATTCCATAATGTTCATCAAAACCAAGCTGCGTCTGTTCTAATTCTGGTTGCCCAGTTGCTACCACTGGCAATTACAGGACTTTGGCTCAAGAACAAATAAATAGAAGCTACTTACAGTATAACTGGGACTGCAAATAATTTGCTTAGGAGAAAAAACATTTGCTAGGTTGTCTTAATTCAGGAGTAAGAAGAGAAAACCTTCTTAAATTTAAACTTGCTTTGGGTCCATTAGATGGAAACAGAAGACTGACAGAAAAACATTGCTCTTAGAGGCACAGGTACCCTGGAAACAAAATAGCCACAGACTAAGTTCTAAAGGTGAGCTGAAAGTTATTTTAAATCATAAAGAACTGTTAAATGAAAGCAAGGTAAATAAAAGATTAGCTTGTAAACCCAAAGCATGTGTGATAACTAGATCATTTTTAGTTTTGGGAAGGTCATTCAGAGAAAAGGGTGGAAGCCCTAGCACAGGTCTCACTTTAAGTGAGACTGGACAAAGTAATAACACAAGAATAAAACACCTTGTACTGAGGCTGAGGAGCATTAGGTAACCTAATGAGGGAGATATTTTCCATTGCTAGCTTCCATGGTCCAACAGAGAAAACCTAAACAGCTGATGGGATTCTTCATAAAGACACAAATACAGAAGAAAAGCAAGGATTTTGTTGCCACATGGGATGTTAGAAAGACTCCAGCAAGAAAACATTGTTCATTTCTATTTGTAGCTCTTTTAAGAAGGGCTACATGCCTAACTATTAAGAAGGTGTTGATTATACCAGGCATAATCAAGGTTACTTGATTACACCAGTCACTCGAAGCAAAATCAAAAAACCCCTAAAAATACATTCTCATTGACAGCTTAGAATTTTACAAAAAAACCCCCCCAAACTGTAGCGCTCTTGGATTATATGTCTCCTGTCAAGTACCTCCTTCAGGCTAAATGTTTCAAGAAAATTAATTCAGAAACTTCAAAAAGCAAAAATTACAGTAAAAATACTTTGATTTGCTAAGGACAGCATTAGAGCTAATCCACTGAATTTTTCTAGCATGCTTGGACTTTTGAATAAGATTTTTAATTTTGCAGGCAACTCTCCCCAGCACCAGAAAGTTTCTGCCATCTATATTCTGAAAGCATTGTGAACTTGTAAGACAAACATGCAAAACTTAAATACACTCAGCTCACACCCATTCAACAGAGAGTTACTATGAGTTGGCACCACAGAGCATGGGTCAGGCTGGCTAGGAAAAACACACAGGCCAAACACAAAAAGGAGAAGGAAGAAACAAAAATAGAGCAGGAACAGGGTCAGGCTGGCTAGGAAAAACACACAGGCCAAACACAAAAAGGAGAAGGAAGAAACAAAAATAGAGCAGGAACATAAAGCTGAGCTTGCACTGAAGTGCTAAGAAGAAAAAAAATAAATCATAAAATCACAGAATGGTTTGGGTTTGCACCGGACCTTTAAAGGCCATCTCATCCAACACACCTGCCCTGAGCAGGGACATCTGCAACTAGAGCAGGTTGCTCAGAGCCCGGCCAACCTCACCTGCAATGGTTGCAGGGATGAGGCATTGAGCACTTCTCTGGACAACCTGGGCCAGACTCTCACCACCCTCAGCATCAAAAGTGTCTTCCTTCAGAAGTCTGTCTCCATCTTTCTGACAGGATCCTTGAAGTCCTGAAAGGCCACAAGGTCTCCCTGGAGCCTTCTCTTCTCCAGAAGGAGACTGAAGGTCAACAAAGCCCAAGGGACTAGGGATTCCTCAGAGAATTAGAAGCAGCAGACAAAAAAATCCTCACAACCAGAAAGAGGCCAGACCCCTTCCTATAGGAATGTTTAACCCAGCCAGGGCCCTCATACAGAACAGACACACATTTTCCCACCCAGTGTTTCCTCACAGTTATTTTGGATCCGTATTACAGAATATCAAATACAGTGTTTACAGTCTTTGAACACAGACTGTTTACCCTCAGAAGAGGGCTCCAAACCATATAAAGACTCCTTGAGTTTAGACATTTAAGACTCTCGAAAAATTTTATTCACCCATCTTTTCCACTTCCACACATACTCCCCTAATCAGTATTTCCCATTAGTTAATAAAAACAACTAAAAAGCACCACCACATACACATTCCTCTCCATTTCTGCATTCAGACTCCAAATACACTTCTCAGTAGTCTTCCCAGAGAGTTCCTTCCTCAGAAGCCAAAGTTTTTCCCTCAAACCCCAGGAAGCACAAAACCCCATTACTAGGCCTGAATAAGGCACAACTCCACAGATAAAGAAAAAAAAAAAATACTCTCCATTACCTCAAACCTCCTTGATCATCAGAAGCTCCTGCTCTCCAAGACTCCATCTGAGAAGCTGGGGAGATCCCACCACCCCCGATTGCTTTAAGTACCCCCAGAACATCTGGGCTGTGTCCTGACCCTTCAGCCTCCTGTGAGGACAAGGCCTGTACAGGCCCAGGCAGCTCTGGGCATTGGAGCTACTCACACAACCATGGCCTCTAAACCAATAGCTAATTGTATTTATAAACTGCTCTTGTGAACCTAAGTATGGCTGGAGCCACTTAAGAGCCTGCAACTCCATTGGCTTGGTCATTATCCTCCAAACATGAGCACCTGGACTGAGGTGCTCAGAGCAACAAGTCACTGAGGGCTGAGGCCTGGGGAGGTTTTAATGAGTAGCTGAGTACAGCTGAGCAGAACTGTTTTACCCCATCACAAAGAAATGGTAAAATACCTCAGCTTTAATCTCTCCTGCTGAGAGATTTAAATGACTTAAATGAAGATAAAAACTTGCATAACTCCCTAAAAGTGGGATAACAACTGGAAACGGAAGTAAGTGGAAAAAAACCCTATATGCTCAGTTGATAAAATTCAAATTCAGAAGGACTGTGTTTCTCATTTATAAGAGAAATATGCTTGTCATTTCACAGAAGAAAAATACTGGTTATATATGTTTAACCTCAGGCTTTTAAAACAACCATTTTGGCAAGCTGTTGCCTTACACACACTGACCTTGATCCCAATGTCTCCAAGATCTTTATGAGTAATCAACGGGCTGAACTCTAAATGAGTGTTAGTTGACAGATTATCTTTCATAGTTAAAAAAAAACAACCCTCAACAGAGAAAAGCTGCTATTGTTCAACTGAGCACAATAATAACTATAACTGAATGGAAAAAAAAAGAAAAAAACCCTCTTATATTCACACATGGCAGCAAACTTGTTGGAATTACACATGGTGCAGACTTCACTCCAAAGTTAACTAATCAAAATCAGCTTCACCCCACATGCCACATAAACTACCTGAACTGACTACAGTGATATAAATACCAAAGGGAACCAAATCTTCAGAGGAAACATTGCCCTCTGAGCCATAGCTATGACTGCCACCATTCTCACTCTCAAAAAAAAAAAAAAGAAATGAGATCTCTAACAACAGATTCTCTTACTGTCACAACAGTATCACTCAAGAGGTAGGACCTCCCACTGCACACCTAAATGCCTTTCCAAGCACTGATCACAGAATCATGGACTGGTTTGGGCTGGAAGGTACCTTTAAAGGTCATCTAGTCCAACCTCCCTGCAGTGATCTAGTCCCTGTTAAAGTTTAGAAGAGTGTATTGGGCCTGAACTGGTTTAAGTGTAGGAGCTGTGTTAGCTGGCTGTAAGATACAGCAAAAATTCTTTGAGTTGATTCTGGTTTGCCCAAGATAGAATCCATAACGCTGTGTGCACCTCACAGCCAATCCATACTGGCCCATCTGCACCTTGCTGTGAACGGCCACCGGGATCACAGCTCCCACAGGCTAACAACTACACCAATCATACACACAATACCTGCTTTGAAACAGAAACACTGAGGTGGTGCTTTCCCAGAAAAGCTCATGTATTGCATTTTTTAAACCTGCTATTTCAATTATTTTTTAAAAGCCTATTTTTCTTAGTTCTGACTATTTAGAAAGGCATATTTTCCCTAAACAAACTTATCCTTGATCCCTGCTTAATTCACAATTACTGCCATTTCTGAAATTAGTGAACACCTACAATTCAATGGCCTCATTGAGCTATTCCAGGTATAAAAGAGGGAGCTGATTTCTCATCTGTCACTCATCATCACCACAAAATTATGTTTGAGCATCTTCATTGATTCCACATCTGGAATTTTGCATACTAAGTAAATTTTATTATAAAATCAGGTTATGCTCTCCAGTATAACTGTGAGAAAATAACAGGTAAGAGGCAAGGAAACCATTTTAGCTGTAGACTCACAGGTAATAACATTCCAAGTCTCACAGGCTTCCTGGGGGATTACTGTTTAGATCCAGCGTGTGTTGGCAGACTTATGCATTTAATCACACCCAAAGAACCAAACTCTCCCTTAAAATACACTTCTCCTTGCTATCAGGAGCCAAAAATAATAGACAAAAAAAAATTCCAGAGAGATATCTTTTCAGTCTGGACTTGTGGAATAATAGAATACAGCATAGAGGGATTTGTGCTTCTGAAAGAGACAAAGACCCTTACATGACCATGAAAATGGGTCTTTACTGTACATTACCCCAAGAATGTGTGTTGTTTCCTTACCTACTCAAGACATGTATGTACATTGTCTATAAATCAACTGGAAATGTATAAAATACAGTGCTTCCTGCACCTAATTTTCACCTCTCTATTAATTTGTAATTATCTGGTCCTATATTTCTGTAAACATCTTGAAAATATTACCCTTACTGTGTCCTGAAAACACAGTTGGTTGCTGAGAATGGCCAGTGAAGACCTGGGGCCTGATGGGCATGACTAACTTAACTAAGTTGCAGGGTACTTTGTAGGGCATTCAAGAATAAAACCTTGCATTTTCTAAGGTCCAATTCCTCCCTCCTGCACAAACCCATCCACGCAGTAGCTTCACTCTGCGGCAATGCTATCGGCAGCACAGCATCTGTTTGCAGAGACAAAGGCCTACCTTATCAAAGGCTTCCAGGCATGTACCTTCTAATTAGCTGCCTAACTCGCAATGAAGTTAATAGGACAGAAACACCTAAGGAGTGTAAGGTGCTTCACCTACAGCCCACTCCCTAAAGAACCCAAGTATAGTCATTAGAATTATCAGTCAGATGATGAAGGTCCAGGTAAAGAACATGTGGCCTTGTGAAGTCCTTTAAGTACAATTTCTTTATGCGAGTGAAGAAAATGCACAATGTAGCAGTAAAGCCTGGCCACAGTTATAAAGACTTTCCTCTTTAACCTGGGGTTCAAAGCAACTTGATTTCACACTGCCAAGAGCAAGTTATCTCTAGGCTCTCCTGTGCCTGCCAGCAGCCCTGCCCCTATCTCCACTCACCAGAGGCACAATTCCGAGTTAGAAGGAACCCTTGGTCTGGCCAAGCACAGCTATTTTGGGTTCTGGGTTTTCTGGCAGTGTTTCACACTCCAGTCTGCATGGAAATTCCTATCCACCTGAGGGTCTGTACATCAGTGTGAAGCACCCACGGTCAAAGAAGAATTTGCCTAATGCAGACTGAGCAGCGACAGACATCTAGGGCATGAGGTGTCCAGAAGCTGACTGAATCACTCCAAGGTACACTGTCTTGTCTCATTATCATAACAGCTAACACAGAACTGTTGTGGTTAATTTAGATTAAGTTCCAAGTTATCTTAAAAAAGATCACAGCATTCAGCCTTAACACTGCACTTTTTGCCAACATTTTGCACAAATCTCTGTAACATTCACCTTTCCAGACACCAAATGATGTTTCTGTCTCTATACCACTCCTATGTCACAATAGCCAGCTCTCTACAAGGCAGTGGGCTCAAGATTGGCATCTTGTCGTTCTTCAGGTCATACCCCACCTTCTGACACTGAGATCACACCTTCAACAGAGAGTTGCCAATTCCCTCCTTCCTGGCAGGAAACAGAAGCCCTCCTGTTCCTCTCAACAACAGATTTTAATCCCTTTATACTCACAAGAGATTTCAGCTTTGTTCCCTCCAGCCCTGCCAACTCCCCTACTTATATTTCGGTGGTGCTACGAGCTCCCATATCTACCCCTCCCAGTTGCTGTCATAGTTCTGCCCCCACTATCTACCCTCCAGACAGTTTGCAGTACTGGCTTGGAGAACCACCTCCCATGGCCAAGTGCATTGCCAAGCAACCCTCTTAAGAGCTGTCCTCCAAGCTCTTCACAGTCCTGCTACTACACAACTGACATCTAAAGGTGTTTCACCCCTTGTACTGTGGCTATCACACATCACACGCTGTTCAACAAAGCTTGAGAACTTCAGGATGTGTTTCTCCATTCCTCCTCCTCAGTGTGGATTTCTACTTGCTGCACAAGTTATGTTGGGCCCTGTAACCAGTATCGTGAGTTTGGTTTTTAAAAGTCACACTACCTTTATGAAAACCACAGGTGGACTTCAAAAACCTCCCACAAGCCTGTTTGTTGGGTGTAATACTCAGACTTCAGTGATGGGTAGAGTTCCCCTGTGCCTTTAATGTGCCCCCTCTGCCAACGATTAAAGGAGGAGATGCAAACGCTCCCAGCAAATCCCTGGAATAACTCATGTACATAAAGTTACTCATGGATGTAATGATTTGTAGAAAGAAGATCATATATTATAGACAGAACCCTTTCACAGAATGCCTGGAACTGTTTTGAGCCGTGGGATGTTAAACTATATCAATATATTATTGTTTTTTAAAGAGTTGAAAAGAGAAGGAAATGACTGTAAATCAAATAAAGTGTTTCTGAAGGCTATTATTTTAAACTTATTTGACCACTGAATCAGATAACTCTGACAGGATGCTGAGTAGAAAGCTTCCTTTTCCAGTCTGTCCTTAAGGTTTTACAGATATTTCCAAGTATATTGTTTTAAATTATCAAAGGTAGTTTCTCCAAGAGGAGCAGTGATTTTTCTTCTTCAAGTCGGTCAATAAAAAATGATGAGTTTCATTTAGTGGAAGAGGAGGAGTCTTTGCTATTTCTCTTGTATTTTATGACTTCTGCATAGTACCTAAGTCTTAAAATAATCACTATTAATGACTGGCAATATGGATACGAGGACTTAGGACTGAGTATATTTTCCAGTTCTATTCTCAGTATTAT
The DNA here is from genome assembly GCA_013401335.1 of Brachypteracias leptosomus. Classification (NCBI taxonomy): domain Eukaryota; kingdom Metazoa; phylum Chordata; class Aves; order Coraciiformes; family Brachypteraciidae; genus Brachypteracias; species Brachypteracias leptosomus. The sequence goes on along the minus strand of VYZX01019901.1, from coordinate 502,813 downwards.
GAATTGTATGGAACTTCTTAAGGTGTCTCTTCTCTTCTTAACTTTTCCCAACCATACTTCACTCCACTGGATTGCTGATAGAGTTAATTCTTTAAGCCTTGATCCAAAGTTTGTGGGAGGACACCCATCAACTCCAGTGTGTATTCAGCAAACACTTCATAATTTTTTTTTAAGTGGTTTGTGATCCTTTAGTTGACAGGTGACATTTAAACAAAAAAAGTTATACATTTATTTGTTTTCCCTTACTTTGTTATTGATGTTTCATGCTATATATCAAAGGATGAACTCACATAACAAATGAAAATAAATTTAAAAAACAACAAGCATAAGACTAGAATCTATTGCTTTATATATGTCAGCATTAAATCACAGAGGAAATACAGCAATTATGTTAGCAAAGGATAGAGCCTAGTTTTCTACACACCAAACATTTTGATTGCTTGATAGTCTGCTTTGCAGTGTCCATGTGCTATCCTAATTTTTACCTATATATTTAATTTACTTAAGTGCTTATGTTAAGTATTTAAATATTTAGCTGGCTCAAAATAATTTTTGTTATGTCATAATTAGAAAACACTGGGGAAACACTGGGGGAAAAGAACACTCTGTCATATGGTGAGAAGTAGTCTGAGATGCAGAATTCCCAAAATAATCATTCTTCTTGGGACTCCCATAATATGGCATCTGGACTGGTGAAGCTGACACACTGATAAATATAGACAGAAATTATATACATTTATATATATATATATATATATATAAAAAACCTCATATTTATAAATATTATTAATTTTTAAACTCATATTTATATATATGAGTTCTTTAAAATAGGTATTTTCATACTGTCATCATACGCAACCTAATGTCAGGGACCTGAGAGGTCCCAAGAGCACTGGCAGAGCGTGGGGGTTCCAGGTGAGGTGGTGTGGGCAAGCAAAGAATCATGGAATCATAGAATCACAGAATCATAGAATTGGTTTGGCTGGAAGAGACCTTTTAGATTACTAAGTTCAACCATTCCCCCAGCACTGCCCAGGGCACTACTAAACCATGTCCCTCAGCACCACATCTCCACGGCTTTGAAACCCCTCCAGGGATGGGGACTCCACCACTGTCCACCACTGCCCTGGGCAGCCTGGGTCAGCCCTTCACAATCCTTGTGAGGAAGACATTTTTCCTCATGTCCAACCTAAACCTCTCCTGGTGCAATTTGAGGCTGTTTCCTCATGTTCTATTACTTGTTCCTTGGGAGAAGAGACCCACCCCCATCTTGCCCCAATCTCCTTTCAAATTCAAAGCCTTTGGAGGCCCTCAGAACCCTAGCACTCAGCACTCTCATCCGAGAGGCAAGAACCACAGTTCTCAGACCACCCCCTGTGAACAGGATGGTGGAATTGTTCCAACAACAGGAAAAAAAATAGCTTTTGACCTGGGATAGATTTCCCACATACGCACAACTGTGCTTCTAGCTTCTGTAGGCGTATCAGAGCTACTCTAAAGTTATTTAAGGAGAGGGAGCGAGGAGACAAAATCTGCTGCTGATGGTAAATAATTCATGTAAACTGGCTGCTGCAAGCAGAGCAGGCCCAGAAGCATGCAGCTTAGCTTGGGCTAAGAGCCCAAACGTTAACTCAGCTTGGATAGTTTTACAGCAAGAACTGATTTCTCAGCTTCCACAGCTAAAGTGGCCATCAGCACCAAAGCAAGTGTGCTCAGTGCTAATGCAGGGTTATTGGTGCCGAGCAGTGGCCACAGGATTAAAAATAGCTTCTGATTCTTTCTTAATCCAGAACTAGGAGGTAGCTCTTACTGCTTATTTCATTGGCTCGGATTATCCCTCACTCCCTAATGTTTTGGGGCTTCTTGGTCGTTTCCAGACCATCTTCTTCCTTGTCTATTGTAAAAAAAAAGTCCATGACCTGTCATGGATGAGTCCTGAACATGCTCACCTGAAATGCTGTGTCCAGCTCTGGAGTCCTCAGTACAGGACCTGTTGGAGCGGGGCCAGAGGAGCCCACAGCAATGATGGGAGGGCTGGAACCCCTCTGCTGGGAGGCCAGGCTGAGAGAGCCAGCCTGTTCAGCCTGGAGAAGAGACGATCAGATAGAAGGAAGAAATTTTGGACATTGAGGGTGGTGACAGCCTGGCTCAGGTTGCCCAGAGAGGTGGTTGATGCCCTATCCCCAGACCATTGCAGGTGAGGTTGGCTGGGGCTCTGAGCAACCTTCTCTAGTTGCAGATGTCCCTGCTAAGTGCAGGAGGGCTGGACTAAATGGCCTTTAAAGGTCCCTCCCAAGCCACAACACTTCATGGTTCTATGACTCTATGCTCTCAAGGCTCCTAGCTGTAAGGTAGCAGGGCTATTCCAGATACACCTGAGGAGTCCATAGCTCCTCTCCTTCCTTGTCCCTGCCTCTGCAATCACACCTCAGAGGCGTGTGGTATTGCAAGAAGTACAAATAGCTGTACAGCTGCACAGCCATGCCCAGCTCTTCCCATTTGGATTCTACGGCTTTCCAACTGCCCTCAGGCTTTTCTCTCTGCCTGTGAGATTTTTGCAGTTAGGAAATATTCTTTCTTTTTTTTTCTGGAGAAACTAATACTTTAGGTTTTATAAACACCAAAGCCCCATATATTCTCAGTGGTGAATATTTATTCTAAGAGCAGAAGCTTCTGACATGACAGCTGCATTACAAAAAAAAAACAAACCACATGAATTCTATTCAGTGAGAAAAACACCATTGTTGTTTGATAGACAAAATAGTAAAAATTCTGATTTTATGCTCTTTTTCCTTTGGAGAAGACACCTATTTAGCACTGTGTATTTCATTGATGCAGCCCTGTTTATTTGCAGAGCCCAGGAACCTGACCCTAGAAGGAAGCAAACAACAAGGGGCAATTTATTTGCCCCCTTTTTCAAAGCAGGAAGGTTCAGAAGTTCTTTTACTTCTCTACTTGACCTTTTCTGTGCCCAATTACCATCCTTTCTCTTGCTCTCTCCATGGCTCTGTGCTGCATTTTCTGTTTGCCTCACCCAATGACTGGTGCTCACAGCATCAAAGGGCAGCAAAACTCTCCTTTTATGGGCAGTTTATTCTACAGATACTAAGTACAGATATTCCTGCTATTCTTATGTAAGCTTTTGTACACATGAAGATGCCACAAAACTCTTGGGTTTTCAGTCTGCAAGAGCGCTAAACCTGTGTGCAAATCAATTTATTGTTCATTAACTCTACCTGGAAGGCAGGTGGTTTTCTAGCTCTGAAAATTTTTCAGTTCTTGTGGAGGCTCTTGACTGGATGACAAACCTGGCCCTATTCCAAAAACCTAGATGCTGAAGGAGGAATTAAGTTTTCACTGTCTACTAGAATTTCTACACATAACATTTACTTTTACATTTACTAATTTACTTGCCTTAGGTAACTTTTCCTGTTATTCAAGTGTCTCTGATATTAGATTACTTTCATGAAATGTTTCATGACATATTATTCAATCCTTAACCTTACAATAACTGTGTTTCTTTTTAACCTCTTCTTAACATCACTTATCATTTTTTTCACCCAGCACCTATTGCTGCATGGTGATTTTCTCTGAACTCTATCTGTTCTTTGCTCCCCTGCCAAAATTAAATTCTGCTGCCAGTTCCCTGGAAATACGGTGTTAATATAAGATTTTCAATGTTTCTCTAGCCATAGAGCAGATCTCATTTGAAGTTTTTACTACTAGTCCATTCTCCTTTGAAAAAAAAGCTTTTTTTAAAAAAATTACTATCTCCATTTTTAAGGAAGAACATTTTACTTTCAGACACAGGCAAGCTAAAGTACCTTGAAGATTCCAGAATGAGGTACACATTAATTCCAGCATAACCTCTACATAATCCAGACACTGAAAATTCACTTTGCCTCTAAATGTTTTTCTTGTATGGCTTATCATTTTAAACTATGAAGGAATATGGGTCCCTGTACAGATGACTTACAAAACCAAGTGCTATTACTGTAGTATTATTTTATATAATCTCCAGCTGAACAAATGTTTCTGATGTTCAGCCTACATCCTAATTCTTCAAAATCTTGGTTGTCACAAAGTAACAGCAGATCCTTACCTGCTCTTTTCTGAAAACTCTTCAATTATTTGCAACCTTTAATTGGCTCTTATCACATTTTACTTACTGTATCTCTATGAAAATTTATGAAAGAAAAAAAAATGCTCCATTTCTAAAATGTATCCATATGTGCACTTCTGAATTTTTAAATTAAAAGAGTTGTTTGCTACCTTCTATAGGTCATTGGTGTAACTTCATAGAAATAAAACTGTTCTATCCTTGTTACACACCATAGACCTGTTTTTATTTGGCGTCTTTAGTTTTCAGAGCAAGTTTATAACACTGGGAATAAAGAACAAGCACAGCTAACACAAAACAAAATGTATGAGACCAGGGCTCAAAAAAAGAGAAGAAAAGGTGTTTCCAGGACAGTTGAGCTGACAAAGAACTACTAAAAAATGCTTTTGCAGCATCTGCAGTTCTGCACATTCCCAGCAGAGGGGGAAAGAACCTGCACCATCTCAACTATTTGCATATAAAACCTAGTGCGGTGTGCTGTGAAGGGGAGGGGGGGGAAAGTGATGGTTAGGATCAAAATTCAGGCCAGGGGCATACAATTCCTGCATTTGCATTTTTTTTCCATATATAACTGGGTTTAGCTGAAAGGAAAATATAATAGCTTTGGTCAAGTACACACAGAAGGGAGGACCTGGCATGGAAGGATGTACAGTATGAACGAGAAATAAGCCTTTTAAAGCTCTTGGCAGGAATTAATTCCTTGTGGGAATTGAACATTCACCTGCTCCCCTGAGTTATGCACAAGTACTTTACCCACATATGCAATTCACCCTGCCAAATGCCAGTTTTTTCTTTGTCCTTTCACAAATTAAAATCCTCTTGCATCACATTTATGAACTTCTCAGTCTTGGGCTAGTCTTTCTTTACCCCAATCAAACCATAATATCCATCGCTTTCATATTTTCTTCCTCTCCCTCCCTTAGTTCCTCCCAGGCCTAGTATACCTCAAGGTATTATCCTTCTAATCCCATTGTTATTTAGGTTTTAAATTCCCAAAGTCTTTTCTCAGCAACCAGCGGGAGCTGTGCCAAAACTTCCAGAAGAATTATTCAGGAAGGTTCCTTCAGCTATTTAGCAGCTTTGATCAAAAGAGGAAGAGTATGTCCCTGATTCCAGATCTGTAATAAATGCATTCCTTTAATAAGAAAAATAAAGTGCTCTTCAATTTTTAGGTAAATACATCTCCGATTTTCATCTTTCCTTTTTGTTCAGGCACAATTACATTCTGTGTCTTCTCTATGCCATGATTTAACACTGAATAAGAAATACCGTGGCAAAATTCCCACTGTTCCTTTCTCACTCCCTGAAAAAGCACAAAAGGTTATCTGGAACACAATACATGATGCAGTATTTGTGTTTCAGCAATCAGAATCTGATAGGACTGTTTTTAAAAAGCCATGAACCGTGTGCTCTCACATGAGCTCTTCGAAACACACCTGGGTTAATGCACTCAAATCCTGAGTGGTGACAAGATGAAAAACATTATATTCACATTCAGGGTGACCTGAAGACCTGAAATCAGATGGCTACAGCAGAAAACGTGTCCTGGTTTTGAATGCTTCTTAGGTATCAAGACATCCTGTATCCTCTAAACTAAAGGAAATGTCTCATTTTTGATAACCCATCTGAAGACTTAAATAAATCCTTGCTTCTGTACCTGGTCTTCTTGCCAACCTTAAGCACATGCAGGTGACACTGCAGAGCCCCAGAAGTCAGCCACTCGTCTTGTGTTCAGCAGGGTTCACCCCAGGGACCCTGAAAGGTAAGCTGGCTCCCCATTCCTCTCCAGAACTCCTGTTGGTCTCCAAGCAAGTTCAAAACCTCACACTGGTAAAGGCTATTGTCACATATGGTAACACCTATTATCTTCCCAACATCCAGATGAGGGTACTAACTTTTTACATGGTGAACTAAGTATCTAAAACACAATGAGAGGAAGAGAAAAACATACAAATGAGAGGAAGAGAGAAAAACACACAAGTTGAGGAAAATGAAAATATATGGGGCAGAAGCTGTTTATTCTTAAAAATACTTACACAGGCAAACACAGCTTTGACTCTCTCCTTGGCTCTCTACAAAAACTCATCTCATTTTTTGATGGAGTCTGGTTCTTCAGTTTTCAATTAGCACTTGTATCTGGGGGCTTAACCACAAGGTTCTTCCTTCCTTAGACAAGGAGCTGGGTTATAGTCCTGTGATAGGAGTTCTCCTCTCACTCAGCAGGTTGGATTGTGTCTGTGCCCTGCAGACCTGCTCCCTTCAGGACCTGCAATAGCTATCAATGGCTAAATTGCCCCTGCCCTAAGTGAAAGACTTTTTGTTTAGAACAAAAGCATTTCTGGGGAAAAAGAGATAAAAAACACTGCAATAGACTCTCTAGACTGTGAAGAGAATCATACTTCTGGTACAAGTAGTCCCAAGTCATTTAGACTTTCTCTGCAAAATGTCTCCTTGTCAGCAGGTTTTTCAGACAGTACCTCACCTCATTTCCTGAAGCTTCCAGCTCTTTAGCCTTCAACTGAGAGATGTTCCCAGGCATGGAAAGCAAATCAGGAGTGCCATTGTCACTGGAGACTGGAAGGTAGCTGTGGCCATTCTGACCTCCCACAGCCTCTCAAAATGCCAGGTCAACACACACTCATAGAAGATCCAATAGACAGTACCTTCCATTCTGATGCAGTCACACAAAGTCAACAATGCTCACAAAAATTACTTCCTCTCAGGTTTCTTAATGTTATTGCTTATAGCTCTGCTTCTGTCATACAGGGTCTGCCTGTAAGAGGAATGGAGAATCAGAGAATTCCAGCATGGTGGCTGTTGGAAGGGACCTCTGGAGATCATCTCATCCAACCCCCCTGCTCCAGAAGGTCACCCCCCAGAGCAGGGGGTCCAGGATCATGTCCAGGCCCCTTTGGAAACTCTCCAGAGAAAGAGACTCCACAACCTCTCTGGGCAGCCTGGGACAGGCTCCAACACCCTCACAACAAACAAGTTTCTCCTGCTCAGATGGAACCTTCTGGGTTCCAGTTAGTGCCCATTGCCCCTTGTCCTGTCACTGGGCACCATTGACAAGAGTCTGGCCCCAGCCTCTTGTCCCGCACCCTTTAGCTATTGATCAGCATTGATCAGATCCCCTGTGAGTCTTCTCTTCTCAAGGCTAAACAGGTCTCATCATCTTCATTGTCACAAATTTCTTTCTTCTCTCTAGTCTAAATCCCCGCTCTTTTAGTTTAAAACCATCACCCCTTGTGCTCTCACAACAGGCCCTGCTAAAAAGTCTGTCCCCTTCTTTTGATAGGACCCTTGAAGTCCTGAAATGCTACAAGAAGGTCTCCCAGGAGCCTTCTCTTCTCCAGGCTGAACAAGCCCAACTCTCTCAGCCTGGCCTCCCAGCAGAGGGGTTCCAGCCCTCCCATCATTGCTGTGGCCTCTTCTGGCCCCTCTCCAGGAGCCCAGGATAAGGTTCACACATGCCCACAGTCAGGAGCTACAGCACCACCCTCCTCATGGCTGTACCTTTCCATCTTCCAGTATCTGTGGCTTCACCACAGAAAGCCCTGAAGGATTTTCCTGCTTTTGTTGTGGATACTGTGCAGACTGGCAGCAGGATCATCACCGAGCAGCATGTCTTATAAACACCCATGTGGGTGCTCAAGGAGCTATTTCTTCTTGTAATGCTGAGAGATCTTGAGAGAGTGAACTTAGCCTCTGAGGGTTTAAAAATTGAACAGGCTTTCACTTTCATTGGCCTGTCTGGTTTCAGAAGGGCAGAGGTGATGAAATAATTCTGAAAAGAGCTAGTTTCTTCCCTCTCTGTACTTCTAACTTAAACCATGCATACAGAATTGCACTAAAACTCCTTACTCTTCACATTATCTTTAAAGAAACAGGCTATTTCACAGCTTTTAATTGCATGAAAGTTAAGATTTTGGAAAGTGTTTCTATTTATTACAATTAAGTAATGTTATTTCAACCCTTCTGGAAAAAAAAAAGCACCCAATCCTGTACTAAACTGCAAAAAGAAAGGTGTTTCTCCCATAGGATCCTTGGCCCTGACCTTCGAGACCAAGGATGGCTTTCATCTTTGGAGACAGGGCAACACCACACTGCATCCACTTCAAAGATGTTCATAACCCAATATGGCTCTCTAGGGGTCCAAAGTCCACCAGTCTGGAGGACAACTGATGTTTCTTTCCCGCAAGGGTTGTGAAGGGCTGGTCCAGGCTGCCCAGGGCAGTGGCGGAGTCCCCATCCCTAGAGGGGTTTCAAAGCTGTGGAGATGTGGTGCTGAGGGACATGGTTTAGTGGTGCCCTGGCAGTGCTGGGTTAACACTTGGACTTGATGATCTTAAAGGGCTCTTCCAACCTAAATGATTCTATGATTCTGTGTTCACTAAAAGTAAATGATCTCGGGTCTCTATAGAGCTTTCTATTTCAGCCCTCGGAAAAACATGAAAACCAGTTTAACTGACAGCTAACGAAACAGAGCGTAACAGTCTAGAGGGGAAGCAGGATCTTTACCATGGATCAGTGCTCCCTGTCTCCCAGCACATCATCTCTGCTGCAAATGGGACCAGCAACCAACCAAGAGCAATTAGTGGTGCACAGTATGCAGATATTGATAATACCTATTTCCTGCTATAAAGCACCTAGCAAATGCCACTTTTTTTCTCTAGCTAAACCCCACAAGCGAAACAAATGTCATTACATCCATGTTCATGCAACGCTCCCAAGGAGCATCAGCTAAAAACTGTAATAAAACACATTAGCCCTCACAATAATCTTTAAAGAAGTCGGATTTTTTTAATGAAAGAGTTTAATAACGGAACGTTAAATTTTCAAATGTGTTTTTCTTTGGTGGAATTAAATAGAATGTTTTCATCCTTGAGAATTAAGTGCACACAAAGACCTTCATTTGAGGACCACCAGCTGTGAGCATGCTAACAGCGATGGGAAGGATGAAATAGGAGACAGCATTTTAATTCATGAGTCTGCCTCTTGTTCTTCAATTTCCCTGCTGTGGTTACATTGTTAAGTGGGTAAAACCTTATTTTTTGCTTCTTTTTTTCGTAATGGATTCTGCCATGACATTTGTTTCAGGGATAACCAGCCCTAATAAAATGGGCATTTGTTTCACGGATATCCTGTCCTTTTATGACACTTGTAGCTACATCAACGCTGGAAACAACCTGTAAAGAGATTTAGTAAAATCTGCAGCGTAACTGGCTCCTGGCAGAACGTCAGACTGTGGTGGTGTTTTCACAATTGTTTATCAGGTTTGTAGACACATAGAAAGATCAATGAAGACACTACGAGCCCATGAGAACACCCTACATAAATATAATGACTGAATTCTGTAAGGAAATTCTGTAAGGGAAATTCTGTAAGGACAAGCCTCTGTGAAATAAATTATTCGAGCGTTTCTGCCGACAGCTCGTCCTTTACCCAATGCTTCAGTGGAAAGCGGAAGAAAATGCAACTGGAGTAGCCTTGCAACAGAACACATGTAAATCTTTGCTGAGCTATTTGGTGGCAATTTAAACGCCCTTAAGCATGCAGGCTGATGGGCTCTGTAATTGTTTTCCCAGCCATTTGGGAATCCTCTAATCATTCCTTAAATTTTGCAGCAGTAACACCTGTACTCTCTCATCAGCTCATGCTTCTGCGCTGCCACTGGGGCCGTGGGCAGCCCTGGCTGCTGCTGCCAAGCCAGATTTCAAGGCAAAGAACACATGCTCAGGCAGCCCTTGAATCAGTGGAGATGGTGCCTCCATGTGAACAATGAACATTCACACGTCACCCCCTGCCCTGCAGATTTAGGTAGAGTTGCTTTGTACTGGTGAAGAAATGCCAGCGTTTTCTGTACCTCGTTTATACATCCACTGAGTAAATCTGAATGGCACGTAGGGAATACATGTGGATGAAAGGAGCTGTAGAAACAGAGCTGGTGCAGTGAACCTAAGTATGAATTAATTCATTTATCATGCGACAGATATCTTTACAGGTGAGTATTTTCCAATAGCCCACTCAGCCTCCTTTCACATTTTGTCATTGTTATCAGAGACAAGATAAAGCCCAGAAACTTTAATACTTAATGAACTTTCTTTCCTCTTCATGTGACTGACAAAGAAAAATAAAATGTTTCAGAATCAATTGTTCTTTGTAAAGCTCTTAAGAACCGCTTGCAGCCTTCCAGCAGCTTTATTCAGCTACACAAGCATTAGACAGCTATGGCCCTTTTGTTATTACAGAATCCCAGAATCCCAGCATCCCAGCATGGTGGGGTTGGAAGGGACCTCTGGAGATCTCCTCATCCAACCCCCCTGCCAAAGTGGGTCACCCAGAGCAGGGTGCCCAGGATCGCGTCCAGGCACGTTTGGAATCTCCCCAGAGAAAGAGACTCCACCATCTCTCTGGGCAGCCTGGCCCAAGTTCTGCCACCCTCACACCAAAGAATTTTCTCCTTATGTTAGGAAATTATAGAATTTTTTTAATAGTGGAATATTTAAAAATTAAATTTAATTCATTTTCAGTATGTCTTCGTTTGACACTGTAGAAATCAGCCCCACTACACACACACTCACCCCTTTCCTGAGAGTTTAGACACACGCAGACAACAAGCATCTTCACCACTGTCAGATCTGGAATCACCTCAGATGGAGTGTCCCTGGTGGCTCATTGACTTTGGCAAAGCTGTCACCGACTACAAAAACCAGCTCTAACTCCCTGTTAGGAAAAGATTTATTGGCTTGCGTCTGTGGCATCCATTCAAAATGCTGCACTTCCCACCCTTTGGAGAAGTGGCTGCAGCAGATCAGCATAAAAGTTCATCTGGCCTGACATCCTACCATGAGAGATGGCCCTAAGTGAAGGCCTGCCTATAGGTCATCCAGCACTCATGCTCTAACAGGCCTTCCCAGCACCAGGGGTTTGTGGTCTAGAGATTTCCTGAACCAAAAATGTTATCCCTGTAGTTAAGAACACCCTCATGGACCTATTTTCCATCCTAATTTGTCTAATTGCTTCTCAACATTATGTAAATGTTGAAGCATCCACAGCACCTTGGTGTAAGGAATGCATCCATTTAATGATGCATGGTGGGAACACAGAAGACCTGATCTGCAAAGAGTAAACTCAGCTCCTAAGAGACTCCACGCTTAGCCTGGCCTCTGGAAAGGATTTAGGATGAATTTACTGTCATGGGCTCTTTATCATTAGAAATGCCACCTCGTATATTACCTGGGACTGGGTATCTGCAAAGAAGTTCCTGAAACGAGAGCTATGGGTCGTGGATCTCCTCCTGCATCGGGATTAGGCAGTTCCTTAAATTGTCTGGATGAAGGGAAGAGCCACCAAGGGCAGGGATACCTGGAAGCAAACAGAGGGCAAAGTATGAGAAGCAGAATCTGAGCATCAGAAAACTGAAACCGAGGTCATCAAAGTGACCAGCATGGAAACTGTGATGGGAACAAATCCTCTATTTGCTGTTATTCATGCAAGTTTGGCATTTTTTTCTTTCTTTTTTTTCTTTTTAACTGAAAAAACTGTATGAGGTACTGAGGCTCTGCCTCACAGAAGAGCTAGAAATAATGATCTCATATAAATGGATTAATGTAATGTATTTAAAAATGAAAAGGATTAAGCTCTTGCTAAATTATTTAGGTCTGCTTATGAATATACATGCAAGTATAGACAGAGCTTTTCCTTTTATTTTGTACTTCACGTCTGGTTGTCTTTTAAGAAAAAAAAAAAGAAAGAAAAAAGCCCGTATCAAATAAGGAAGAAATTGAAATCTTCCTCCTTTATTTAACCAAGCCCTCACCCTGTAAACAGACGTGACCTGCTCTGCGTCAGCGGCATTAAAGGTGCTGAATTCTGTGCTCAGCCCCAGACAGCTCTGCACTTGAGCTGCAGCAAAGGAGGTGGGAACCTCTCCTCAGACAAAACCATAATTCCACTGGGATTCTGACACATGGTGAAGCTGGCTGGATTTCCAGACAGACAAAGCTGGGAGCCACCGGTAGATCACTGGTGTATCCAAGAAAGATGGTCATGCTGAGACAGTGACAGGTGCCTGTATTAACACGTCCCAAGCTCATAGTTAAGATCTGAATCTGAAGAATTTCAGGCTGAGTGATGCATAAATATATTACAAGGAAGACAGGAGAGCAGTGACAACCAGAATTTTAATTGTAAAGGGCTTCTTTCTAGCTCCATGCTTCAAACAGTGAAAAACCTCACATACTTTTGTGACAGAAGTATTCCTAATTTGGGCATCTTCAGCATGATATTAGAAATATCTGTACAGGAACATTTCAGCCTTTTCATTTGAACAGAAGAGAAAAAATGAATGCAACTTAGCCATTAAAAAAAGATTATTTCAATTACTTTCCCAGCAGTTTAAATGGCAAAGTATCAGTAATTGTGAAGGTGAAACACAAAGAAATAACCTTCACTGAATATCTGTTCTCATTTACATCCATACAATGTAAAACAAACTGAAAATTGTCTTACACGGCACACAAAAAAAATCAGTATCGTACAACCTGACATCTCCTCACAAATATGTTCCATTTTAACCAGCATCCTGTCTGTTGATTTATGACACTTTCTGTATCATAAATCACAACGCGTTGTAGGCAATATTATTTTGGTAGCAGATAAAGATGTCAAAGAACCTCCTACACTGGCATTGTTGTGTGTGATTTCAGAAATATAACTTACATCTCCTGCTGAATCTGACACAGAGCAAGAGAAGCTCTGAGATAATATTTACTCTAAAAGATGGAGGCCTGGGTTCTCCTGCTACAACCAGTCCCCGCTCCTCGCAGTCTTACCTGAAGGCAGGTAAGCTACTGAGCTAGAGACAGCAGGTCCAGCTTCATTCATTGACCAAGCATGGAAAGCAAGTGGTCCAAATACTCAGTGCTCATTTCAACAAATAAATTGTGTCTGGTTTTTGATCTGCAAGTATTACAGTATTATTACAAGTATTTTCGTGTAGCAACTGAAAATAAAAAGCAGTCATCCAACAAATATTATCTAAAATTCAGCAAGTAGACTTTTAGAAACCATAAGAAGATTTGCTTGAAGTTTTATAAAGACTTGAAGCCTAAGGATTTTTTAGTTTTCCTCATCTCATTTCCCCTGTCAATAAGTGGAACTAGAAGATTTCAAGTCTCAATAAAACTGTCAGTGCCAGACCAGCTACTCTAGTCCAGCTTCAGTGTGTGGCATTTACATTCTCAACCCAATTCTACCCAAAATCAGCTTTATACTGGGATATTTGGCTCACCACAGCATCATCCTGCAGGTATAAGAGAAGGGAAAACTTTAGTACATCAGCCAGCCAAATGGAATAGATGCTCCCCTGTACAACTGCTTCAAAATGTGTTACTGAAATTCAAAATACAAACATTACCTTAAACATTCAGCCAACATGTTACTTAGTGCTGGGGAATTTATGCATTTTGAGACAGCTCTTTTCATAGAGCAATTCCTTTTAACTATGTCATAATATAACAAGTCCCAGTATTATTGATATTTCATGGAACTGTACAAAAGCAAAGTCTAATAGGAACGTCTTTCCCATTTACAATATACCTCCAGACCCATACCACAGGTAGGATTTATCATATAGGTTTTTCCCTAAAGGTTCAGACCCAAGTACATCATGCTGTCAGAACCAAACTACTTCAACCCGTGGTACCAGATTCCCCATGTTATTCTCCCGACATGAGGAATATACTTCTAGCAAACAAAAATACAGGGGAACTTTAACCAATAACTACAGTCCTCAGCATTCAGATTTGGCTGAAATTTCACCTTCCTGTGTCACCATCACAGCTAGGAGCTGAGATGAGCAAGCCAAGGTCTATCCACTGAAAGGACAGGAGCGGCACAGCGCTGACTTTCTTCTACACCTCAGCAGAATATTTGATACTTTCTGACTGTTCCATGTTTTGAGTGTGCTGGGAGAACACGAGACAAGAATCATCAACTGAAACACAAGAGATTCCAATCAGGTGTAGGAAATGACTGAGAGGATATAATGCAATCTCCACCTTGGAGGTCTCCAAGACCTGAATGGACAAAACCTTGAGCAACCTGGTTTACATCCAGTATTGATCCTGCCCTGAGCAGCAGGCTTGACTGGAGACCTTAGGAGGTCCATTCCAACCCAAAGCAGGGCCTGATTCTGTGAACCCATTTGATGCTCACAGCCTTGAATACGGGAGAAAAAAGGATTCACTTCACTTTCTTTTTAAATACTGTAAGAACATGATAGAAATATATGTAACAGTAGCTGATTTTCACTGAGAAGAGACATTTTTCTTGTCAATGGATCAAGAAAGGGGTGTCAAGACTGGCTCTCTCAAAATCCATGGCATGAATTCCTGTGAGTAATGGCAGTCAGGATCTCATTTCATCTGCTACTCTGATAAGCACTCTCCATAGAAGTGCAAGCTGTTCATATCCAAATACTAAACATCATTATGCATCTAAAGAGTGCCAAAACTATGCTACCAGGCTTTAAAGGAAATCTGTACTCAGCCATAGCACTGGGGAAAACAAAGAAATCTGTTTAGTCACCAAGATTTTAGATACCTCCATTTGGAAATGACTGGCCCACCCTGAGACCAATGTATGGGTCTGAAAAAAACCACATATTATGAAGGCTCTAGAAGGGCTTATCAGACAGGGATCTAAGACTCTCACGTTGGCAGTTTCGCTACTATTCACATTATGGGTGTGAGTTTAGCATGTGATTTCTTGAAGAGAAGATGCTGCAAAGAGAGGGAGAAGGATTCATCTTTTCCTAACCTCTCCCATTAGAGTCCACCAAGGGGATAAGGTTTTCTCTGGGAAAATGAATGCAGGAATTCAGTTTCAAACTACGAAATAATCATCTGCTTCTTGATGGCCACCTCTTTTAAAATAAAATATATTTAGGAATTCTCTAGACTGTGTATCAGCAGCTTGTCATCCAAATAGAAACTGACCTGCAAATCTTCCCAAGCTGAAAACCAGGAAATTTTCTGCAATTATGTTTTTTGTTATCGCAGGATAAATTTCCCTTTGATTGCATTTGAAATTCCTTCAGCTATATATTCCGTGTGCATCAGGTCCTCATGCTTTGCTATCACAAATATTATGAAAAAGACCTTGGAAGCCTGAATAATTATATTTTGTGTGAAAGAAAATGTAAATTAGATTTTCATAAGCTGATTTGAAAAGCAACAGTTCCCATACATTATGCTGGCTGGCAGTCTGACTCATCCAGAGAGAAGAGGAATAACATCTCTTATACAAGTAGTTATAATCAAACAACTCTCTGAATGTGTGAATTGGGTGCACTTACCACGAGAGAAGCTGGCATTCATTACCAATTCCATTTATAATTTTCACTGACATTTTCTATTATTATTTACCTGGTTTTCCAAATTATCTGCTGAATATTATTTGCATTTATGAGAACATCAATGAGCAAATTGTTTTCTAGCATGAAAAACATGTTAAAATTTCTTCAGATAAACATATTTAGGCATTGCACTATCTCTTAAAAAAATCCATGAAAAGAAGGAGGGCAATGATTTTTTATTTAGTTATTAATTTTATTGTACAGCTGTTGTAAGGAAGATGATATAAAGAGGCTACGAAAAATACTATTCCATTTGGATGATGCTGCTTCGCATAAAAAACTGTCTAATGAAACTCATTAACTATCTCATGAAACTCATGGATTAAAAACCAAAATAATCTTGCAAATTCTGACAACATTACAAAACATTTCCTTAAAAAAATTCAAAGGCAGAATGCAGGATTGAATTCAGTATTATCTCACTTTGTGCTGTGTTTCTATTATTTGATGGTTTATGTCTGCACTGCTGAAACAAAATATTTCAATTATTTGGTGGTGTATCTTTAAAATAAATACCTGTTTATGAAACTTTTTGAAATGCTTTTCCACCTGGTTGAAGATAATAGTTTTTTAAATGTGAGAACTTCCAGATAGGCAGAATTCCTGTATTCCTCCCAAAGCTAGCAATGAAGCCTAGAGATCAAAACAGTTTAAGATTTTCTTCTGCTGAGCCTTCCAAGCTCTCATGACCAAGAACTAACTGGTCAGTGGCTCCATGTGAGGAAAAATCCCTTCAGCTGACAGAAAATGCTTTCAAATGAGGAGAAACCATCAGAGGTTGGGCAAGTACCCACACATCATCTTGTGCACTGCACATACAAATAGTTTTATGTGACTGATTTCCTCAGTATCTTCAGTGCTGAAAGAATGATTTTTAGGGGTAAGAGGAAGTCTTCCAACTATATATATAACTTTATATAGATAAAGATGATAGTCTTAATGAAAATCAAGCCAGTAACATGTTCACGTAAACTATGATGGCAAAGTCAAATGATCTTTTCAGAAAAAAAAGAGTAAAACCTGTTAGTATGATTAAATCTAGTTACCTTGGTCTTGAAAATCAGATGCTCAGCTGGTGTGTGATACTGAGAAGAATGTGACCTGTCTGACAAACACAAGAACACTCCCTTTAGTCAAAGGAAAGAGTGCAAATAATAATTCTCATAAATACATGGCTACCCACTTGCAAGAAATTATTTTAGAATAGTTGTGATCCAGATATAAAAAAAAGGGATTGTGGAAACACCACCCAAGTGAAGGCTGGAGGGATTTTTGCTAATGCACGCAAATACTTAAAGGAATTGTTATCCGTAAGACTTTTTTAGGAAAAAGTTTTATTCAAACTTTATCTCAAGTAAAAAAGGAGATGAAAAAGTTGTGCTTCATTCCAGGTTTACATATTTCACTTTCCCTTTTTCTTTGTATTCACTTTGAATACAATAATCCATGCAGAAGTTATGATCGAAAAGTTCTGAGTAGCTTCTGGAAGAATTAACTGCAATCTATCGAATCAGCAAGAGCTTAAATTGATCACAAAATTGAGTAGAATACTCTGAGGCTTTATTTAGAGAAGCTGAAAACATAATCGAGGGGTGCAGCACAGTCTGGATCTACCCGGCTGGAGAGGACCTCTGTGGAAAGGACCTGGGGGTCAAGAGGAATGAACACTGTGTGCTGCTGCTGCGGCAAAGAAAGCCAACGAGATGTTGGGTTCCATCAACAAGGGCATCACCAGCAGAGGTAGAGTCTTTCTCTCACTCTGCTCAAGTCACATCTGAAATTCTGTTTAGTTTTGGTCCTTGCTGTACAAAAAAGCTGTGGACAGGCTGGAGAGGGTCCAGAGAAGGGCCACAAGGATGATCCAAGCACCAGGAAGCTGCCAGATGAGGAAAGGCTGAGACAACTGGGTTTGTCCAGCCCAGAGAAAAGAAGGCTTAGGGAAGACCTTGTCATCATGTTCCAGTATTTAAAGGGTGGCTACAAAGGAGATGGAGACTCCTTTTTTCACATGGAGAAGAGGAGGGATAACAGGTACAAGCTACTTCTGGGGAGATTCCAATTGGACACAAGATTTAAATTTCTCACAATGCAAAAAATCAGCCATTGGAACAATCTCCCCAGGGAAGTGGTGGACTCCCCAGCACTGGACACTTTTAAGATTCATCTGGAGAGGAGCTGGGCCAGCTTGTCTAGACTGGGCTTTTGCCATGAAAGGTTGGACCAGATGATCCTTGAGATCCCTTCCAATGTGTGATTCTAAGATTCTATGACTCTAAGTTTAGTCTTCTCTTTTCCCAAGTTCTCTCAGTAACTACCAAAACTTGGTTATTTAATATTACTGCCCAAAATACCTGAAAACAACTCTGATATGTAGCTTAGTTGTAGAGCATTCCTGCTAATTGATAACCTCTTAGGAGCAACGATAAATGACTGTGGGGATCCATGCGAGGCCCGGGCGACGCAACACCAATATGATGTGCATGAGTCGACCCTTTATTCACGGATCACCCCGATATTTGTACAGTAACACGCTTCTCTATGCGTGGCAGTCAGTACATGATTGGTTGCATGCCTCAAACACGAGTCCTTGAAAGCACTACCGTTGGCTACTGAACATATCTCACGAACCCTGCAAACACATCCTGTTCTCATATACTTCACATACTCCCTCCAAAGTGTTTATCTTAACCGTGGCATCATTAGCACATCAACACATTCTGTCTGCCTTGACCTGCAGCTGAAGCCTGCATTCTCCCAGGCATGGTTCTCTGCAAAGCATAACCCTACAAATGACTTTTCCCCCATTTCTTATAGACAGGTGGCTGATATGGAGTAAATGGTGAATGACAACAATGGAAGGAAAGTGTTTGTAGCTTGGAGAGTTTGAAGAGATAAGGACGTTGTCTATTGAGGAGGATTTTTCTTGTCATTCTCTGTATTTGCTGAAGCAAATTGCCATAAAAGCACGACTGAAGTCAGAGAAGGACCACGCCTTTTGTGGAGAGGAGAGAGGAATTTGTGTCACACAACCAAGAACTCAATCTTGGGACTGAGATCTCAGTAAGGACTCAGTTCAAGATCTGCAGTCATCTAATAAACAGTAAATATATTTGCCATGGCTACTCAATTAAAAAATACTACTATAATTTATTAACAAATATATGTTGTCTAGAATAAAGACTACCTAAACAACCTACTTGACAAACAGTTCTCAGGATGCTACCCATTCAAGAAGAGAGTTTCTTCTTGGCTAAGTCATGGATTGACACCACGCATCTACTATGCTCCTGCTATTAATGTTTCTGTCAGTGAGATGAGGAAAAGCACAAAATAACTAAATGAAAACTTCCAGTTTAAAAAATAAAAAAGGCAAGAAATGCTAAATAATAATAAAGTCTGAGTAATTTGCTTGAATTACTGTTAAGCACTCTAAAGAGATTGTTTTAATACAGTCAAAACTAAAGTTATGTGTTATCTCAATTAAAAAAAAAAACAAAACACCAAACCAAGAAAGCCAGCCAGATACATAGAACAAGGACCTCATCTTAAGAATCAAATGAACATCAAAGGGTCACAGCAGACTAGCACCTCCAGGTGAACTTCTGCTATGCAGAATTTGCCAAATGGGCCATTAAGTTGAATAGATGAACAGGTTGTAGTGGCACAAGGAAACTACAACTGTATGTGATTGATGGGATGAAACCCAGGAAATTATACAGATTCAGATTCCCATATAATTTAGAGGATCTTTAAAAAAGAACCTCAGATATGGTTTACAGTGAGAAATTTAAAAAATTCAATCTGTTTCTCTTATCAAAACAAAGCCAAAGAGGTGACTCAATGACAGTATAGAAATATTTTTGATTAGTGACAGAATAAAAGCACCTTTTTCCCCATCTTTTCCATTCAGTCACTAATCCATCCATCCAGCCATCCATCCATCCATCCATCCATCCATCCATCCATTTACCCTCCACACTGGCAGTCACTCATTCAGCACTGACAATCCCCGTGCCAATAATCTACAAGGCAGATATAAAATACCAGGAAGAATCAAAACCTGTTTCTCATTGGGATATTCCTTTATCACTAGACTGTTAATGCTGCTGCTCACTGGCCTCAGAAGTACGCAGACTGACAGTTTGAGGTAGTTTCAATGACAAGCTGGAAAGGGCAAGGAATTAATGACATATGGGTAAAACCAATGTGTATTGCTATTTTTAAAATCCTCCATTAGAATGTCTCAGGAAAGTGTTTAATTAATAGCAACACAGTGGTCAGGAGTTAAAATCACTTACAGCAAACGACTAGGAATACCAATTTCTTTTTGTCACAAGCAGCCATTTCAGAACCAAACTCTTCTGTTTCAGATCAATTTAAAATTATAACTGCAAAGCCTCATAGTCTGCACACATGCTGATGCTAGTACCTGTAGAGTTATGCAGCAGTTCTAAGCTGATCCTGAAAGGTGGAAGCTCTTTTTGTGTTTTTTTAGGTTGCTGATACATAACTAAAATACTATGATAAGAATTAGTATTTAGCCAAGACTTGCTAGACGAACAGATGCTTTATTCTAGACTTCACTATCATTTCTCTGAATCCTGCCTACAAATCTTTCACTGAGGAGATTTCAGAGCTCTGTCTTGGTTTTGGAAACATCCTCTGTCTCACATTCAGTCTGAAGCACAGTTTGGTAAGTGTGTAGGCTAAATTAGCTGCTGTTCTGCCGCTTGTGATCTGCCTCTGCACAGGATGTATAAGATTTTGCCGGGGGCACAACAGCTGTATTTTATATCAACTTTTCACTTGCTCTCTGCAAATGAATTTAATTGTTCATGGTGTGAAGAAGGAGAGAAATAAACCCTGTGTGGCCTAACTAAGACACCCAGTGGAATTACTTCCTACCTCCCTCTTTCCTGCAGCACTCCCCAGAGATGTACTTCTGCAGGTAAAATGTGTGGCTGAACTGTTTCAAAGCCTGGAACAATGCTGACATTTCAGTGCCTGACTTGCCTGTGCTCTCACTGCAGGAAGCAGCAACATTTCTATTCGTTTCCCTGAAACACAGAAGCCACGTGAATGGACTGAACCAGCTTCCCACACAGCCAAGAGGTGAAGCCACACCAGGTTTCAGAGTAATGTTCAAGAGACCTTGGAGGCAGCAGTAATGAAATCTCTAAAGCATTACAAAACTGTAGAGCTTGTCAATAACTCTTTATTCCAAATGTCTACGCCTGTAATTTTGGAATTTCTCTTTTTTTTTATATAGGAAATGGTTTGAGTTAGACCGGAACAAGGAAGAAAAATGAACATCACATGGAAAATCAGAGCAGCAGACTGCAGCCTTCTAAAAACAAATGCAGAATGTGCCTGTTGCATTCTGATTTCATTCAGCAACCTGCAATCCACAAAACGTAAGCTTTCACTGAGATCCTCCACACAAGACTGGGTACAGATGGGCAGTAATAATAGAGCAGCTCCCAAGTTGGCAGTGAAATCACCTCAGCATAATCTAGAACATGATGTGATAAGCACCTTTAAGAGATATTTTAAACAGGAGCTGGGTGAGACCCAACAATGCTGAGGGGAGATAGTTTGTGACTTGACTAGAAGGTCTTGCAAGAGAGGAATGAGGTTTTCTTCACACAAATAGCCTAGATCACCTAAAGAACAAAAAATATTGTTTAAACAAAGGCAAAAGCCCTCAAGCTGCCTGTGATTTGTATCGTTATCCCTTCATCCACCTGACAAGTGCCAACATGCTGGAAGCAGAGGGGTTGTGTGAGCCCCAATGAGGGATTTCACTGTTGAAGGTGGTGGAGGAGATACATGGCTGTTGGTATTCAGCCAGTGCTTTCACCAGACTTTGGCAGCAGGAGCGAAATTATGAAGAGGGGCTGTCATCTGCAATGAGATCAGTGGTGATAGGCCAAAAAAATGAAGAAAGCAAAAAAACACCTGATATCAAAAGAGACATCTGAACTGCAATAATTAACTACTATTCTTTCATTAGAGAAAAAAGGGCACAGCAAAATAACAGCTCTTCAGATCACTCTTAACAAAAGCCAAAATAGCTGCTTGGAACAAGCTCCATTTAAATTTAAGGGTGAATCAGCAATGAAGAGAGAGACATGAGATGATCTACAACAGCTTGATTTCAACAATAATAATCCTAAACCTTGCCTGAATTGTCTCTGCAGCTTTGTTAAATGGCCATGGGATTCTCCTAACTGCAGGATTTCTCCTAAACAGTGTGTACCTGTCTGTTAGTACTCAGAAATAATTGTGATCGGACTCTTGTACGTTTTGCACAGTAAAGATCCAACTTTTACTTCACATTGTTGGAAATGGCCAGTAACCTTCTTGAGTCTGCCCAAGTTTTCCTGATGTCAAACATTGAGGAGAACAGATTAGAGGCCAGGAAATAAAATTAAATACACAATCAAAAGAGTAAGTATCCAGCAACACTGCAATGCCCATTGCTGATCTAGAATTAAATCAGACACAGTTGTGCAAAGCAATTCTGTTAAGTAAATTTTTCAGTGATGTGTAACATTCATTGAGCAGATGTTCTGTGAACTAATGTATTTTACACATATTTATTTCTAAGTGTATATTTCTATTTATTAAAAAAATAAGGTCCCTTTAGGCGATTTAATTTGCAATTAGATACCATTTTTAACTTCATACTGCCAACACCTGCCTGCAAAGAAAGTTTACATATATATAAAAATATATATATATAAAATAAATGCAACTGGGAAGGTTAGCTACTGGCAACACTGAACTACAAAATCATAGAATCATAGAATGTTTNTTAAGATAAACTTCTATTGTAATATCACCTGTTTCTCCATCCAACTGTTGCATTTCTGTATCACTGAAATATTGAAAGTCAGTTTTCTTTTTGCCAGTCCTGTCTGGAGCTGGGTGAGGTGTGATGCTCCTGGAATGTCTTCAGCACTATCACAAACCTGAGAATTTTGGCATTTGACCTGAGTCGTGGCCCCACACACCTCAATGCCTTCAGTGGCAAGCTGCTGGGGAAGATTTCATTTGGAATTGTTCATTAGATATATTTTCTACTAGGACTGGTCCACTGATGCATCAGAGATTGCTTCAATGATATCCCATGTGTTAGGCACTCACATAGGAAAAAGAGGAATCAAGCCCACAGGCCAATAAATATTTGATTTTAAAATTAATCTCCAGTAGGGTGAGCAGAGACTTACATGACATAAGAACAATAAGGGAATAACTTTGAAAATTCTGGCCTATGTATTAAATATAAGGTCACACAGCGAGTCAATAGCAAAGGCAGGCAGGAAAAAAATCTTGTGGGTTCACCACATTTGAAAACGATCCAGTTGTGGGTGGACAAGAAAGGCCCTCAGAGGTTAAAATGCAAATTCAGTTCAAATGACAGAAAATATATACATATATATATACACAGGATGATCTCTTTCCTAGTTAAGCATTTCCATGATTTTTTCCAGAAAGCTCTGTAAGCTGATAATTTCCCAGTGAATAATATTCTCCCAGTAGTGTGGTTACAGAGTAACAGCGTGTGATCAAATATAGAAAAGGAAAAAAAAACCTTACCATATTTTTTAAAAATGAATTTGTGAAAGGTCTTCATTCCCCTGCCTTCCAAAAGACGACTACCTGACCCTTTCACTGTCTCCCCATCCTTTGGGAGAGGAAAATCCCTGCCTCAGAGCTGCAAAAGAGCTTCTGATGCCTTAAGCCAGCAACAATCTCTGTCCTTTCATTTTTGCTTCCTTGTTCAGTCCTGTCTAGAGGAGTGTCCTCGCCGGGAAAGAGTCAACTAAAGAAACCCACCAAATATCAAGACCTCAAACCTCACATCCCTGCTAATCATTTCTCTTTCTTCCATAGGAGGGAAGTGCTGGTGGTCTCATGGAATTTATAACTATCACTGCTGGGACTTTGAACTGTGCAGGGATCAATACAGTTACAGGCAAGAAAAATGTTCAGTCCCCACACTGGAAATACCACACAGTTTATGGAAGATGCTTTTTACAACTGAAATAAAGATAGGGAAGAACCCATTTCTATCACACATATGGCTTTGAGTGAGATGTAATATAGAAGCTGGGGGGAAAGGCTGCATTATTTCAATGCCACCTTCTAATCTCACTGTATTGAAATTTTAAAGTATATTTAAACTATTCTAATAATTTTCCTCATTCTGTAACAAAGCGTAGGAAGCAAAGAGATAACACAAACCATTACAAATATTTAACAAACTTGGCATACGGATAAATAAAATAAAGGCTCCAACCCAGCAAAAATAAGTCCTACAGAGGAGATCTGTATGAAGAGATGAGTGTCTTCATTGCTTCAATTTCTTGTTTCTCAGAGTGTAAAAAATCCATTTTTAGTTCTTTTTTTGCTATTGATGGAATTACACTTCTCACAATATACATAAAGGTAAAATAAATCCCAAAGAGCACAAAGCCCTAAAGCTCTGTCTTCTTGCAAGTGATCTACTCAGTTATAAACTGATAGAAAGCACACCTCACTTTATAACAACATAAATATATATATACACCAGCTATAACACATAAAAGATTTCAAATAAGTTTCAGGCCCTACACTGGCTCTGGGTTCCACCAAAAATCTCTTTAACTATATTTTCAATGATTTTGATCCATGAAGCCAGTCATAAATAGACCCAGCAAAGTCATTTTCAGATGAAAGTGTTTCTCTTGATGCGATTAATTTTTAAGATGGGTCTCTGTAAGTGCAAAGCTTTCAAGTTACCAGAATTTTCTACTGCACATAATTCACTCCACATTTCCAAAGACTTTTTTTTATTTGAAGTTCTTTCTTCCCTTCTTCCTAGCTGGTTATATCTTCTTCACTAAAAGCTACTTAAAAGTGACAAAGTTCTGTCTTTTTGGTGACTCTTTTCTTTCCGATTGACAGTATCAACTGTTGGGAACACTTCAGATTGGTTTGGAACAGAGACATCATTTTGTCATTAAGGAGCCAACAGTCTTCTAGGTTTTATTCGAAATTTAAAGAGTCCAAAAATCTTTACCTAAACCCAGCATTCAATGCTAAAGAATTCACAAGTGTCTTTCTAATGTGATGACATACCTTAATTATACTGTAATCACTCAGTTTTCTTCTGGTTTCTATAACTGTAACATTAAGAAATTAATTATAGAGATTGGCACATGTAATCTTAATTACGTGTTTAGGAATACGCTGATAGAGATTTCACGTTTCTAACAATTAGCAAATTGATCTTCACTCGAGTCATAGAATCACAGAATCATAGAACGTTTTAGGCTGGAAGGGACCTCTAGAGGTCATCTGGTCCAACCGGAGTCCTCCCCAGACCAGCACTTTCACCCTGAGCTTGCTCCTGAATCTCCTCCCTTCCTGAATTTCCCCCTCTCCACCCTCTCCAGGCAAGCACCGTCCATCTCAGCGATGGTGAGCAGCGTTTCCCGGCCCAGAACCCTCCCTTTCCTTCGCTGATTCCACAGAGCCAACATCGGGCAGAACTCCAGAAAAGTACTGATGCCCCTACCCTTCACCTTGAATGAGGAGAGGCTTCCAGGGCAAAGCCCATGACAAGCCTCTGTGGGCACCTGTGGAGCCAGAGTTCTTTAGCCGTGTCTCTTTCTCTGACAGATGAGAAGGTGTCACTCCTCCCACCGCAGGGCACTTGCTCTTCATTGGCTGGTTTGTTAGGATGCAGCTGAAGGCTACATTCTTTCCTAAAAGAACAGTTCCTTCTCCTCAAGCCTCCCTTTTCCAAGTCTTTCCATAATGGAGCAGCCTCCATCACTCCTGCCAGCCCTGGTGCTCTGCTACAACTGCCTCTGCACTGGACATGGGGGATCCCTTGGAACCACAGAATCATTTAGGTTTGAGGAGACCTTGTGGTTTGGTTTTTTTTTTGAGGAGTCCAAGTGTTAACCCAGCACTGCCAAGTCACCACTAAACCATGTCCCTCAGCACTACATCTCCACAGTTTTGAAACCCCTCCAGGGATGGGGACTCCACCACTACCCTGAGCAGCCTGTTCCAGGGCTTTACAACCCTTTCAAGAAATCTATTGTCCCTAATAGTCAACCTAAACCCCACCTGGTACAACTTGAGGCTGTTTCCTCTTGTCCTATTCCTTGCTCTTTGAGAGAACAGACTGACTCTATCTCACTACAATCTCCTTTCAGGGAGTTGTCAGGAGCAAGAAGGTCTCCCCTGAGCCTCCTTTTCTCCAGGCTCAACACCCCCATGTCCCTCAGCTGCTCCTCACAAGACTTGTGCTCTAGACCCTTCCCCAGTTTCATTGCCCTTCTCTGGACACACTCCAGCCCCTCAATGCCCTCCTTGGAGTGAGAGATCCAAACCTGACCCCAGGATTTGAGGTGTGGCCTTGCTTTTAGTGAGGTTGCAAAGCCCTGCATTGTTTGAATGCATGGAAAAGAGTTCCAGATCTTGAATAATAAGTTTGAAAAGGAAATAGTACAGAAAAACCTTCACTTTGTCTTTTAATACCTCACATTATTTTTTTTTAATTAAAAACTAGTAAGCTGAACTTTTTTTCCCCCCACATTTTTGCATGACATCCTCTCGACAGAGATCTCTAATCTGAAGATACAAACACAGTGATTACCTGATCCACTCAGTTAATGACTGATTCTCTCCTTAAGTCTCCTCCAGTGAATGCAATTCTCTGACCTGGCCTGCACCCTCCAGGTTTGCCCCAGCAATTAGGGAGCTATAAAAATCCCAGACTTTTCATTTTCAAAACTGGTTTCACTCCATAGATAGTCATTACCAGGCAAGTCAGAAAGCCTCTCAGAGAGCGAGCCAGCAGACCTTTTGTGGCTCGGCTGACTGTCCACTCGCAGAGAAGAAAGAAGTATCTCATCTCCTTACACTCCTCAGGTGGTACATTGCCACTGACAGGGTCTGAAGAGCTGAATCTTTCCTTCCCTGATCTTTGGCTTTAGTCAGAGTACAGACAAAGGAGAGGAAGTACAGCTCAGCCTCCATAAATTGTACACGAGTCCCTTCAAAAAAGTCACGTAACCCAACACAAAACAGGTAAGAATTGAGGAGATGGAGGGGGTCCTGCTGGCTCCTCAGTTTAATTGCTAAGAGCTCCTTTCTTCTCCACTGCCACTTGCGTTCACTTAACCAAGCTTTAAATAAAACTTATTGTTAACTTTAAAAATCTGGAGGGTTATTTAAGTCATTAAATTCTGTACAAAAGTTTAATCGATTTCTAAATAATAAATCAACTCTGGGTGCTCTTAATAATCTCAGTGTAACACGTTTCAATCCAGAAGCACTACACAGTATTTATCTTTAATGAATAATAAATGAGACATTGGTATTGACTGAACAAATGATTAAATATTCCATCAGTAACAGAACATGGAAATAATTTTTAATTATTAATGAACTACAGATTTTGCTTGTCAAGTCCTGTCATCTTTTTACATGAATGACTTTTCTTCTTAGCTGTCCTCATAGGGCAGATGAATACAAAAGGCAATCAAAGCTAATATTGGACACTGAGCCAAGGCCGATGGGATGAGGTTCAGCAAGACCAAGGGCGAGGTCCTGCACCTGGGTCACAACAACCCCCTGAACACTCCAGGCTGGGGGAAGAGTGGCTAGAAAGTGGCTGGTAGAAAAGGACCTGTGGGTGCTGGTGGACATCTGGCTGAAGATGAGCCAGCGTGTGCCCAGGTGGCCAAGACAGCCACCAGCATCCTGGCTTGGATCAGCACCAGTGTGGCCAACAGAACTAGGTTGAACCTTTCATGTTCAGCTGTGACAGGAGTGTGGTAACGGGTGACTGCCAGTTATACTGGAGAGAAGCCTTAAAAGTATGTTAGCGGTCAGAAACCACACGTGTACAAAGCAGCTCCTCCTTATCCAGGTACCTACTTGCTAGAGTTCCTTTGAACTGTCTTCTGAACTTTGTGACTGAAGTTTCCTCCCGTTAGATTTGAAGGGCACAACCACTAAACTAGAATTAACTGGATCTTATTTTACCTCATGAATTATTGAATTTTCTATCCAAGTCTCAAACACAAAATCTTTATTAGACCTGGTGAAACTGTTTTCTTTTGCTTCTAGAAAATAGGGTTTTGTTAGAAAAGAAAACCTTTAATGTGAATATGTCAATTTGACTGGCATTTTCTTAAGGAAAAGTGAAGAAGGCGTTTTTGTAAGGGAAATTGCTTTATTCTAATCTTTTTGGAACAGGATGTTTCTCTCTTTTTTTAATAGTGAAGCGACCTTTCATTTTAAACTTTATATTAATGCAAGTACAAAGAAAAACTTTATGATGACAAATTTCTTTCAAATTGAAATTTTCAGACCTGTACAACACTGTTGTCACATGGAGAACACTCGCTCCTGTTCAGAGCCTACAGTTCCACGGATCCAACATAAGTAACTGATATTACTCTACTTTTAAGAAATATTTTTAATTCCTCACATCTCAGAAACCCTAGTAATTGGGGGGGGGGGAGTGAACAGCAGAGGTTACAGAGACTGGGAAAAGCTACACACAAAGATGCATTATAAATGAACCTTCCCATCCATTTCCATTTTTCTGGCAGGTCTCATAAAACTCAGATCACTGGACTTGTGCCAGAAAAAATGGTTTCATGAAACCTGAGTCTCAGCTCATTTTTAAGGATTTATTTTTCTCTATTTGTATAAAAGCAGAACTGAAAAGGCTGAAGAACGGAACTGAAACGCTCCTTTGATGTGTCAGTCACAAAAGCTGTGGGTCACAGAGCTCCCACACTGACTCTTCCCACAGTTCCAGATCAAATGAGACCAGTTCAAAAGTCAAGAAGAGTTATTCCTTCATGTATGTAGAAGATGAAGGCCACAAGGGCTACCTCCCCTTACTTGTCTCTCTTTGCCTCTCCAAGTTTATAGAGTACCCTAAAGATATTAGTGTGGCCTTGTCACAGCCTGATGACAGCTCCGAATCATTCAACAAATCTGGTTTGTTTTCCGTGGTGAAGTGAAATCCCATCAGCCCTTCTACCAAGTGTCATGCTAGGAAGGAACTCGATCAAATCAAACGGAGCTCCCATTTCTGCTCAGGGCAAACAAAGCAAAGAAGAGCTTAACATCTCCTGGGCAGCTGGGTTGGGTCTGCATGTCTAATAAATATGAAAAACTTGGTGTCTACTGGAACTTTATATGGGCCTGAAGAAGCACAAGGAACAACTGTGGTGTAGACAGTATTTTTGTGGTCAGTCTTGTGCTTGCTCTATCACAACCTTTCAGCAGAAAGACTGGGAGAAAAAAAAAAACAACTGAATGTATTAATCAGGCAAAAGTGAGTTAAATCATTAAATATGTCAGAATGTTTCCTTTGATAAGCTCTTCTGAAGATGGGAATTAGGAAACAAGAACTAGAAAGATTATCCTATTTTGGCCACACTGATTTCTTGTATCTAGAACGTACCTTTCCAACACCCTGAGTACATCAGTCAGTGACTCTGTAAAGGCAGCAGCTTATGTATATGGCTATACCTAATGCTTCAAAAGCTGGAAAAGACACTACTTCCATTATCTGATTTTATCTTTGCACACTATGTGTTTCTGAATTTGAAAAACAGAGCCTGAGAAATACATTTCCACAGCCCAACTAACTCTTTGTAGCAGTCCAGGTCCCCGCTAACAGCATTCCTGGTATTTTGGTTTGGTCAGGCTTCTCAGAATCAGGATGATTTGATTATTTTACTCATGATTTGCAGTTTCAGCTTGAAAAAAAATTAATTAGCAAAATTTCAACTTTGCTAACAATCACTATAGTTTCAGTGAAGAGTTATTCCCTCTACACAAAGTGTCCCTTTCAGAAACTACATTTTATTGCATGATAACGTGATTAGTTCTATTTCTCAAAGAAAATGTTGGAAGGTGTTTTGTCAGGTGACCCTGAGGTCAAAGAAAAAATTTCGACATTGGTCTCACCTATTTTAATTATTTTGAGCTGCTTCATTTAAAATAATAAAGAAGATAAGCTGTCAAACCTTTCTGCCCCTAAGAAAGAAAAAAAAAAAAAAACAGAGCTGGAGTACAAGAAAGGTAATTTCTAGGAAATTACGTAAATTGTAATAGGGTTACATAAAGAAAGGATTGTTAAGAGATAAATATAAAGCTGATGAAAGAAGAAATTTTTTAAACATGATGCATAATTAACCTGTGGAACTTGCTGCCACAGGATATAATTGAGGTTAAGAGCTTAAAAGGAATTAATAAAGAATTATACATTTACATGGATAATGAGAACTTAGACATGATAAAAATTTACCAGTATAAACCTTGCTACTTAAGGGCAGAAGTTAACTGCTTAACAGGTAGCAGCCTGACTGCCTCTAACATGGTTCTGCGACAATTAAATTTATGCTGATTAAACCCTAGGTTTTTATTTTATTAATCCTACTGCTACATTACACCATTTTTCCTTTGTATTTGTCTGCACTTATCTTCTGCTGCCTGTACCGTTTATTTCCAGGGAGTGGTAAACACTTAGTTATCCCAGTTTCTCCTAATATCCCCCTTGGTAGGGAGAAAAAGAGAGAGCTCATTTTAATATAGTCTTTCAAATCTAATTTGCAGCACTTTTGGAGTCCCTGCTGTATCATTATACTGATATCTACATCTACTGCACGCTGGAGAAAGGAGTTGTCAGGAGCTGATAACAGTAGTGGGCAAGATAGAGCAGTAATGTGGCCAAGCAGAGAAGGCAGAAGAACTGGGAAGCAACAAAAATTATATGGAAATGCTGTATCGAGAGGACTAAAAGAGTAGAAAATGAATAGATACTGGGAAAAAAAGAAAGCTACGTGAAGCTCTGGGGTGATGAATATCTCACAGGCTACCTTGGGCTGAATAAAAGAAGATGGGAACAACTGCAGGGAAAAACCTGAATGGGAGCAATGGGGAAAATGTGAAAGCTGTTAGTCCCACAAGAGAATGATGATGTTGATGAAAGCATTTGTACAGCTGCACAGACCAGATACCACCCTTGTTTTGTCAAGATGTGTTCGTTAATGGGCTTTTGGCTGGTTTGCTAACATAGAGCAGGAAATAAATACGTTTGCCCTGGAAAGAATTCAGAACCTACATGGCATCCAAATGGGAGGTGTTTTATCAAGTCAGGTCAGACCTTGATGGATCTGGAGAAGCACAAAACATCTTCTCTGTGACCAGAAGCTAGAATATGGCTGTGCTCTGTGACTGCGACAGAACTGGATGTCAGGTAGAGATGGCCCTTGGAAGCCTTGCAGATGAAATTTTGGGTTAGTCTCGGGAGATATAGCAAATATCAGGTACTACGTTGTTAAAAGTTCACATCACTAGTAGGTGGTCATCTAGCAACCTTCCTTATTTTGCAAAGAATTTTGTTAACAAACCCCAAACCTTTCTATATAACACACAAATCTTTAAGACAGTTGAATGAGAGGAGGATGAAGACCTTGCTCAGGAGTTTCTGACAGGAAATACATGACTATAGAGCAATGGAGTTGGGAAAGGAGGACTCTGAGAAACAGGGACTGCAGCCCTGGTAGCAGTGTCCTTCAGGTGGGGAGGGGTTACTGGGTGCCTGAAACACCTGTCTGTGAGACAGCTTCGTTACAAACACATCCTGTGGAGGTTTAGAAACCACGAGGATCGAAAAAATGTCTGCAATGCAGGATGTTAGTATTTAAAGATGTTATCTGCATTTATCACATTTGTCACTTGCCATTAATTTAAATTCCCTCTATGCATCTGTTCAGGATATAATCAGGATTTTCTGCTGCAGTAAATATGCTTGTTCATCCATTAGTGCAAAGCAGAAGATTAATTGCATTACAATGGGAATCCGGACGACTGTGTCCGGAGCCACAGCGACAACACTGACAGCTGCGCTGCCCACCGAGCTTTGCTCCGGGAAGCTTCAAAACCAGCTATGGATGAGAAAATAATTAAAGTCCTGACAAGGCAGGGTTCTCCCCGTTCTTCTGTGGGCAACCAGACAGACAACAACCAGAACAGCCAAAGATCACGGTGAAACGAGCAAAATCACAGTGTTCCAAAAGTATCGCTTCATCAGCTATTTTTATACACGTTGCTTTATATACATGGAACCATACACTGTATGAATCGTTATATTTGATATAAAACCAACCTGAGCTCTCTTGAAATACCCGAGGTAAAATTCCAAAGTGTTCTAAGCTATATTAATTTGGTTATCAAGCTCCAGAAAGATGTAAAAATCTTAACCACCACTAACGAGGAATGACATTGCAAAATTCAAGCCAAGACCAAAGATACTGAGTTGGAGAAAGGAGAGCAGGCAGCAGAAAAACATGGTAGAACTTTGCCTGCCTCAAAGACAAGAGGAGTGATGGACCTCCACACTGCTCTGCAGTCCCAAGGTGCTTCTCAACAGCCAAAGTTGTCCTTGCTATTAAAAAAATGGAAGAAACGTGAGAATTCTGCCTTTTCCTCAACTTACAATCATTTATGTGAAAGCATCCCCTAAATGAGGCTCCTTGTGATGGTGCTGGGGGTTGACTAAACCACTGATAAATGCAGAGAAGATGATGAATCCAAACGTACCAACCACAGGGGTTTGCACAATTCAAACCCTGGATGATTCGCATCGTTCCAGTGCATTATATCCAACAGGTTATCATGAGCTGAGTCAGAGCATCAAAAGCTATGATTTTTTGGGGTATTTTGTGATGACTTCTAATGAGTCAAAATCCAATCTAAACTGGCAAGAATCTTACTTGGCACCTGGAGATCAGCTGTTAGACCCAAGTACATTTAGTCTTTGGTGGCTGCTCAGTAATTATGACCCCAGTGCCCTGACTAAAGATAAAACATTTTTACTGCCACCAGATTTGCTTCAATATTTTTTGCAGCCAGTGCAAAATCTTCCTTATTTAAATTTGTTGGTTGACTCACCTCATGGCACGTAGCTGGGTCCAGAAGCAAAGAAGGTACTGCTCAGATTCAGAAGTAGCAGGTAGGTTGAAGGTTGGACTTGATGATCCTAGAGGGCTTTACCAACCTAAATGATTCTATGATTCTATCATACTTGGCTTTTAAAGTGGATGAATGCTGAAGAGATGGGTGCAGCTGCCAAGAGGAGGTTAAAGTTATTTAATTCTAACACTTCTGTGGGTTTTTTTAAAGATGATCAATGCCTGACACATTTATCTATGCTACAGAATTAATGTGATAATCAAAAAAAAAAAAGAAATATGTAAAAAGTGCCCTGAATTGACCTAGTCCACTTGATTTTAGTGTGGTAAACTAAGTCTGAACAAGAAGAATTTACTTCATGTTATAAAAGATGCTAGTATAGATCTGCATAAAGCACCTGCACAGAAGAATGTGAATAATGGGATCCTCCCAAACATTTTTCACACCTAGAATAGAGCAAAACAGTTTACAGAAGAAGCCCCTGAAGAATAACTAATTGGCTCTCGGGGCAAATAAGTGGGAAGCAGATCTTGACTTTCCAGTTTAAGACTAAAATTACAGACACCCACGTACTGATGGGTGCCAGGCTCTGTCTCAAGAGGTCATCTGGCCACCTCAGATCATAGACTAAGGCATTTTCTCATTCCTGTGTTGCAGTCACTCATTCATTCTGTGAACTGTGTTTTACAAGAGCTCGACTTCAATAACTGTCATCAGAAACATTGATTTTTTTTTTTCTAGGGTGTGCTGAAGTGTTTAAATCGCTTTGGTCAATCTCTGTGTTATTATTCAGGATGCTGATATTGGCTATCTTTCTCTATTTGATTATCTTTTAGAAGTCATCTCTCCCCCTCTCTCCTGAGGAATGACACCAGGAACGCCTTTTTCTCCCCTTATAACTACTCATGAGCATTCCCAACAGATTTCTGTGGGGCTTAAAGAGAAGCAATCAGACATTTGCAGCCATACTCAGCACCTCCAGCCCAAATGTGTCTTCTCACATGTAACTCCTTATAGAAGCCAGGCAAAAGGCATGGGGGGAGACAGTCAATACCCACTTCTCATACAAACTTCCTTCTATCAGAGTTTTCTAATGCGATGTGTTAGAGGACAGCAACTGCACCACAGTTCCCCGCACTTAATCCCAGTGCATCAGGCTTGGCTGCAAGCAACGACTTCCAGGACAAATCTAAAACTGTCATAGGTCATGAAGAAAGGGATATGATGACAAGCCCCAGAGTGGTGACCATATGGAGACAGGCAGAAGAAGCAGCAGAAGGGGATGTTCCTTTTGCACTACATCATTCTGACACTTTTTCTCAGCGTGAAGGTTCATGGTAACACAGACAAATCAGATCTGCATGATTAGTTGTCTTTATGATACTTAGGGCTTGAAATTACAAACCTTTTATTGATTTTTAAGGTCAATAAAGTATGATTTTACCACCTGAACCTGACCTCCTGCCTAACAGACCACGGAATTCCATCCTGCCACTCCTGACTGCATTTGTGTCTTCACTGAAGAAGTGAAGAATAGACAATTTTCCTAAGTAATATTCTGCAGTGGCTAATTACCCTCACAGCTCATGACGCAGGCCATATCTCCCATTTTAATACTTAGAATTACAGACATCATTTCTTATTGCATATGCCTGTACTCTTCAACATCTAATATCTTCCTGTCAGCGAAGATGCTTTACAATTATTGATAACCTCTCAATTTCTTCCCAAATAAGATAAAAAAAAATGAGCTCTTTAACTCTCTCTATTCCTTTCATTCTTCAAGTTTTTTATTTTCTTCATTCCTTCCAACCGCCTCTGTCTTAAACAAGGTATGTTTAATATTACTCTCATGAGTGATAAGATCAGTAGTAAAATAATTTATTTTAATCTCATAATTATTCCTTCTTACATGTACGATGTTTGTTTTCCTTTTGTACAATAATCAGTAAGAAACTTCCAAGAGTTCAAAGAGGTTTAAACTCCTGACTTTGGCCACTATTAATATGAACAGTTCTAGGTACTAAACTTATGGTCACAACCTTCATTATATTTTAAACTCTTTTGAGCATGCTGAAAAGGACCAAAAATAATTTGAGAGAGAGAATATTAGCTAAAATGCCATAATAACACTTCCCCTAAATTCCTAAATTCTGCTTTCTATGAGTAGCCAGCAGGATACTGGGCCCTGCTCAAAGCATTTCTACTGCAGAATCTGTAAAAAATGAGATAAATGTAATGCAGAACAGTGGTTTTGCTGGAAAATACCCTTGTTTCACAGATCTACATGTGATCCTGATAGGAATATTGTCTCCAAAATTGCTTTCTGAAAAGCTTACTGATAAAGCTGACTTCTTTTTTTATTATTATTCCATTATCACCACAGGGAGTAGTGGCCACTAATGGAAATAAAGTCTGGTTTGTCCAGCCACAACTGATGATTCCCACAGGCAAACGGTTGTAGCTACAAGTTGTCAGCATCCACAAAATAAAACATATACATACAGGGGGTTGTGGGGCTTATTTTCATGTTTTGATCATTTGAGCAAAGGCACTAATAAATATGTCTCAGAATAAGCTTGTGTGACTTCACTCTGTTAGGAAAGAGGGCGTGAGCTTGCTGAAGTGTTGTGAACAACCCTGTAATCTGTAACTGGTTGACAGATATGCACATAGATAGGGCAGAGACCATCCGATCTTCATTTTATTTTTGTTGTCTTCTCTTCATCTCTTCCTTCTTCTTTATTTTCTGCTCCATAGTTATTATTCAGAGGTCTGTCCACCTTCATGATGTAAGGTTATTGATCAATAACGGGAATTTCACCTGCCAAACTGACTCCTGTCTCTGGGTCTCATGCAAAGCCGAACTGCACAATGGGGCACTGCCTCCAGGCCCTCTTCTAGCAGATGTTTCTAGTGTCCAATGTAGTCTGAACTGACGCTAAGAAATTATCACTTATCACTTGAAATGCCACTATCTACTCTATGAGTCTTTTCTTGTCTGCATCTTCCATCTCACAACTTCTGCATGTACAGTTCAGCATCTGCTCTCATGGGATTACTTCTGCCTAGTTGAATTCAAGATTAGGCTTTGGT
The DNA here is from genome assembly GCA_013401335.1 of Brachypteracias leptosomus. Classification (NCBI taxonomy): domain Eukaryota; kingdom Metazoa; phylum Chordata; class Aves; order Coraciiformes; family Brachypteraciidae; genus Brachypteracias; species Brachypteracias leptosomus. Next base: position 467,168 of record VYZX01019901.1, on the reverse strand, counting down.
GAACAGCTCCTACAGAGGGAAACATCTACTGTTGTTATATAAAGTCTGACTGATCATGAAAGAACTTCAGGATCTACACAGCTCATACACATTAAACTAGACTCAGGTATGAGGTTTTGGTTACCCTGATTCCAAAGAGCTGCCATTTACCTCAAGTCTTGAAGTCCAAATCTCACATTACAACATGACTTTTACCTACTGCCTTAGACTACAACAAAAAGATCTACCATTAAAGAAACCGTTTTGAAAAAGATTTGTCCTGAGGTAGATGCAAAGTCATTTTTCTAATTGACTACACAGCTCACACAAGGTTAGAGCTCATTTCAGATGCCTTTGCAGCCTGCCTATTAAAGGGAGAAGCTCTCCCCCTCTGTAGATTGGAATGATGCATTCTGTTGCAGGGGCTCTCTGGACCAAGAGGGAAGAAGGGGATTAGAGAATATTTCTCTCCTGCCTCCATTGCCTCATATTGTGACAGGGCACTTCTCCATTAGCCAAGGTGCCCAGACAGTTTGTAACCTCCCCCATCCCTCCGGTGGATTGTTAACCCTGCAGGAAATGTTACATGACCGATAATGGTTCCTGTAAAATTTGACTTTAAGGATCTCCAGTTTCAACCATCAGAACAAATAGTATTAAAGTCAGGTGTTACTTTCTCTATTACATTCAGTGCCACTAGATGGTGGTATGCCCTAGACCTGAGGAAAAGCACAAAAGGGACTGATCCACATGTTCCTCCACTGGTCAAGCAGGAACTTGTTTCTTCCCCACTTCCCAGTCCCCTTCTGCCCAACATTCTTTCTGGCAGAAGTTTAGTTAGATGGTTGATTGCCACAATCATAAATCTCAGTTGAAGTTTGTCCCACCTTACTGACTGAGTCTGCAAGACAGGAAGATCTCATTTTGAGATAAATGTGAAAAGCCAAGAAGATGATGAAAAGGCAGAGAAGACTTATATGCACGCAATGAAAAAAAAACCCAAACAATTACGTGAAGCTTGGCTTATGGTTATCTACAAAAACTCTAGTAAGTGTCATTAGATGTAAATGTTTTCTACATTTTTAATATTAAAAACTACCTGTGAAGTAAGACAGGACTCTGAGCAACCTGCTCTAGTTGCAGATGTCCCTGCTCACTGCAGAGGACTGGTGACCTTGAAAGGTCCCTTCCAACCCAAACCATTCTGTGATTCTATGATTCCACGATGCCAATTCTAGATGATTCAGTGACCAGTCTTGCTTAATTACTAGGACTGGACCAGTATATTCGACATCACTTTAGGAATTCATGTTTACAACCTTCTCAGATATCAAGTTTATCTTGTCTGTTTCTCCGTACTAAGTTAAAAGACAGACTAAGCTCTATGGAGGTGGCTCATATACCTGTCATTTGGGACATGGATTTTGGTCATCCCTCCTCCCCAGTCAGACTTGTAAGGAGATGTGTAAAAGGAAAATCTGGGATTATTTTCCATCAATACCCAGTTGGAGTTTAGGATATTCGCACAAAAAATCAACAGTAGGATAGAACACAAGTGAGGATGACGAGAGAGATGAAAGTAATCATCATTCTATTTTTAGAAAATACAATGATAGAAAATCAATACTACGCTGGAGCCCATTTAGACAAATGTCTTGTAATAGTAAACCTGTTAAAGAACAAGTGCAGTTATGCCACTATTTTTTAGTATTATTTTCAATCTCAGATGAATTATTTCAAATGAACAAGACACCAATCAATTGTTGTAAATGACATTTGAAAAATGAGGAGCAAACCTTAACTGGAATGAAAAGCTTTTCTATTAATATAATCATGTTTAAAACTCTTAACTTATTCTACGCTATTTCTAGAAGAAAAAACTTTGTTCGGGCTGATTACTTCCTACCTAAGGAGTGATCACTCTCTCCATCTTGTCCACTGCAGTGGAATGGTACAAAGGAGTTGGGTTGTCAACAAATAGTTGTCTTCCTCTTGACATTGTTCCTCTATATAAAGCCTTATTCCACACACAACTACACCAAGTACTGACTGTTCTCCAGCCCTGTAAATCCCTACTGAATCCATAGTTGTTTCAAATGACTTCAAAATATGTTTTGCAGTTATGTTTTCTCCTTGAAGTCTCAAAATACACCATGAGGAGCAAAAATGAATCTACTCCTGTCCTCTTGCATCATGCCTGCCATCATGTGATTAACCCACTACATAATGAGGAGCAAAGGGTCAGCCAGGACACATCAAGCAGTTCTATTTCCAGTAGAAGGATATTATACCTGGTAGACTGGTCCTCTCAGACCTTTAACCAGCCACCATGCCTCCCTTGTTGTCCAAAGGAATTATGAGATATCTGTAATGCCAGTTGGGAACAGCAGGACATGGGTTATTTAACGCTAAAAAACAAGTAGTGTTGCTCAGCAATCAAAATGTGGAAACTGGGACCGGGATTAGCAGTATCTGTCACCCGACAAATTTCTTCTGCACCTACAAAATAGAGTAGATCTTTTAGCTTTTATCATGGGAAAATGTGGATAAAGTAGCGTATATATTTTGCATATTGGTGATGATTAGATGAGAGGTGGTTTCACATATGCTCTCTGTGTTTAGACAAGTATTCAAATAGAAATAAAGGCTTAAGAAAAAAAAGACATTTTCTTCAACCAGTGTGACCCAAAGGGGAAAGAACGATTTTTAAGTAGGTATTGGGATGCAGTATGGCGAAAATTACAGCTCTAATGAATTACAGAAGCTAAGAGTTGGGAGTTAGCTGGAATGGTTAATAAATTAAAAGGTCATTTCTAGGATGAGGACACACTCATCCTCAAAGCACTCATTCTGGTGATCCCCACAGAACGCTGAAATACCCGGAAAACTCCAAGTGTACATTTAGAAGGCTTTTGTGAAACACTTTGTCACCATCCCCGTTTCCTCATCTCAACTGATGGCACGGAGGAAAGGCATGAATTATTAAATGGGAACTTGGTTTGCTAAGTAATTGTGTCGTGCTTTTCTCGGTTTTATCTCATTTTGTAAATGTTTCCCTAGAGTCCTTATTTGGGGGCTGTATTTTTGAAAGACTTTTATGTTCAGTCAAGCTGTAGAAAGCATTTTAATGAAACATAAATCACTTTTGCTTGTGTGTATTTATACCAGCGGCACAGACAAAGATCAGTGTGTGTCGAAACAAGTAGAGATAAAGAAACAAGTAGAGCATCATAAAACAGTGAAGTTTGTCCACCTAGCATTTTCTAACGAGCTGCTGCTCCAGTGCCTCTTCAGTGGAAATCTGTAAAAGCCTGATTAGCTCCTCCAAAGCCTTCTCTGCCTGACAAGGTCACGAGGGTAGGAGAGCAACTGCAACAGCAAATGGGCAGCAGCTGAAAACAATGGGAACAATTCAGGAACAACAGGAAGGAAAGGAGCTGCTAGGACTGGGATTAATATCAAATATTGAAGTCAACCAGGATGCTACATATGCAGTACAGGGTGGGCAGGACAATGCTTTTTGTAAGCTCGAGCCCCAGGAAATCTTAAAAGTACTGTAGAAATGAGAAATGAACAAATAGATCACATCACTTCATAAAGAATTGCTTCCTATTGTTTATTTCTCCTACTTTGTCCTGGCTACTTGTGAATGTCTGACATAGGTCCACTACGGCCCCATGGGACTATTCCACAGTCTAATAAAACTTTTTTCATTAAATACACCCTAATTTTTCTTTCCTTTATGTTCAACCCAGTAGTTCAAGCTAATATTCCTTCTTGATCTATTGACAGTCAGTGTCTAACTTTACCTTTATCCAAATTATATATTCCTTTTTATTCTTTTGCATGGAAAACTGCCCAGCCAGCAGACTGGTTCTGGGGTTATGAAGATATAGGCGCCAAAAGCTGCAACCTCTCAGTAAGCATCTGTCAGAAACCAAATGTTTTTGTAACACATACCAACAGCAACGGCCCAGAATTGACAGCAGAGAGTCCTGCTCCCCTGGATCATGCACATTCTTTTCAGTCTATTACATGCCACCCTTCCCAGCTTACCAAAGAAACACCAGCCTTTCATTTTGCCTTACGTTTTCAGATAAAACACCACAGATTTTGTAACCATGGCATTTAATTCTTATTCAATGTGACATGGATGACTAAAGAAAGTCATGAAACAAATACACTGGAAAGACTTGTCCCTTCCGGACATCAGGGCTGGCAGTTACAATGGGGGTCCCTCTTAAACCTCTTCTGTCCTTCCTGGGCTTTCTGCCCAAGCTACAGGACTCAGACAGCTCATCTAAACCACAATCATTGCTCCACAACAACTGAGGTTCAAAGAGATTGAAAAATGTGCCGGTTAAATGCATTTTCAAATTTTATCATCCCTTAGGAATGAGAGATGTAATGAAAACAAGGTGGTACCTCATTTACAGCCACATCTGCCACCTACACCACAGCCCATCAGCAATCAGGCAGGGTATCCAGCCAGCAGCCTGACTAGCTCCACCAGTAGTACAGCATTCACATCCCATCTGAAAATGGTCCACTTAGCCCTATTTTTTTATTAATTTACTTGAAAGGAAAAATATTGTTTGTTCCTCCTTCACAGATCCATTTTCTTCTGATTTTATTTCTCAGCATTTTAGGCACAGGCAGCTTCCCTCTCCCCTGACCTCCCTGATCTCTCTCTATTTTCCCTACTTGGGTCTCTCCCATTTCCCACAAAGGATCTAAACTGCAGCTCAGAACTTGGCTTTTGACAGTGGGACACGTGTTTCCATCTCTGAGCCTTTCTCTTCAAACTTCATCTTGTTATTTCTCCTTATGGTTCTCAAATTCTGCTGATTTGAGAAATTCCAGAATCCTTAACGAAGATGCACTCCTACAATAAAAAAGATGTAATCTCTTCTGTTTCTCTCTGTGAAACAGAGAGGAAGGGTGAGAAAGAACAGTTTTCTTAAGGGACTGATGAGAAAGGGGGGGGGAATACAAGAGAAAATAGGAGAAAATGAGAGAAATGAGAAAAAAGGGGAAAAAAAAGAAAATAAAGAGAAACTTAGTTAACAATTTATCCCCAGCAATTAAGTTCACTGAAGTCACCCAAGATCTATTTGCATGCAAATTTTCACTAAATAAAAATGAAATTCATTATGTTTGGCTTCTTAAACAAATAAAAGAAGTCAACATTTTCCTGGAATTTATTGTCACTTATTTTAATTGGAGCATAAACCTTTCATAAAGATACTTGGAAAAGTGAGATCTAGCCAAGAACTAGTCTAGTTTGTCAGGAATTAATGGCTGGCTTTGGTCACAGTTTTTTGATGTCTGTAAGAAGACCAGAGTTATCTCATTGAAGAGAAAATTAAGAAAATAAAATGAGAAGATGAGAATCATTAGTTAGGCAGTTTTTTCGATGACTGAAGCACAGATAAAGGGGTAAGGAGATCTGGTTTTATGCTTGGCTGAGCTAACAGTCTCCCATAAGCCCTAGAAAATATAATTTAAAGAAGCTTTCTATTTCTTGGGCATTATGAGATTAAGTTCATCAGGGATTGTAATGCCTTTTGAGATCATCTGATTTCTAACTTTATGAAGGTGAAAAGTATAATTAGAACTTCCACTGAGTTTTGAAGGAAAAAGAAGACACCCTTCCTCATGTCAAGCCTTCTGGAATTTTTTTAGCTTTCTACAAATTTGAATGCTCAGGGTTACAGCTGTAGCCTCACCAGGCATGTGCAGGATGAGATCCAACCTCCTTATACTTAAGTGCACAGACCTCTTTTTCTGTGGTTCACAGCTCCTGACGTTATCTCTGCTGACATTTCTCACCAGTTAGCAGAGATTGCTTGAGGTGAGGTTGTTCATCCAATGACTCTATTTTCTATAGCAAAACATGAGAAAAATAATGTTTACTGTAATAAGGATAATAACTCATACAGCTTGCTCTCAGACAAACAGTAGATGTGTTCCTCCCTACTCTAAAATATCTGGCTCATGCTTCTGCCTCAAATAGAAGACAAGACTTTAAACACAACTTTATAGAGCATCTCTGTGGCTCCTGTAAATCTACTGGCTTCTACTGAAAGAAAAAGCACCTTACATTACAACTACAGGTCCAGTTCAGAAGCAGCTTTGCTCCAAGCATTTCATGCAGCACGTTGAGTAATTATGCTGAGGGGAATTACTGGAAAGGGTTTGTTTCACCTTTTATCCATGCAGTCAACTGCAGCCAAGGTCTCCAGTTTTGCTAATCCCTCAAGTTCTGCTTACACAGTGCAGGCACATGCTGGGATAAGGCCTCTGTGATCCCACAGCATTCCATCCCCGGTGCATACAATTGTGCACGTGTCTTCTGGCTCCTCGTTCTAAACATCTTGGCAAGATCAGGAGTGTTAATATTGCATGAATAATCGTAGACTTGGAGGCTGATAACTATCACAGGGCAAAACCAGGTGGAGGAGAAAAAAGCCATTATGTATGTAGCAGGTGATAAATAATGAATTACAACAAAATCATTGGAAGGCTTTGTACAACAAAGATCCTCCTGAAGGCTCTGCTAAGGCACAGGGAAAATGAGGTGATTGCTGGCAACCAACATGGCTTCACCAAGGGCAAATCTTGCCTGACAAATCTGGTGGCCTTTTATGATGGAATAACAGCATCAGTGGATAAGGGCAACTGATGACATCTACTTGGACTTGAGCAAAGCCTTTGACACCGTCCCACACAACATCCTGGTCTCTAAATTGCAGAGACATGGATTTGATGGCTGGGCCACTCGGTGGATAAAGAATTGGCTGAATGGTCGCACTCAAAGAGTCACGATCAACGGCTCAATGTCTAAGTGGAGACCGGTAACAAGTGGAGTCCCTCAGGGCTCGGTACTGGGACCAGTCCTGTTTAACATCTTTGTTGGTGACATGGACAGTGGGATCAGGTGCACCCTCAGCAAGTTTGTGGACAACACCAAGCTGTGTGGTGTGGTCAAGACACTGGAGGGAAGAGATGCCATCCAGAGGGACCTTGACAGGCTGGAGAGGTGAGCCCATGCCAAGCTAATGAAGTTCAACAAGGTCAAGTGCAAGGTTCTGCACCTGGGTCGGGGCAACCCCAAGCACAAATACAGGCTGGGCAAGGAGTGAATTGAGGGCAGCCCTGCAGAGAAAGACTTGGGGGTGCTGGTTGACAAAAAGAACAACATGAGCCAGCAATGTGCCAGTGAGTCCAGAAAGCCCCAACCGTATCCTGGGCTGCATCAGAAGAAACATGGCCAGTAGGTTGAGAGAGGTGATTCTGCCCCTCTACTCTGCTCTTCTGAGACCCTACCTGGAGTATTGTGTCCAGCTCTTGGAGCCCTCAGCACAAGAGGGACATTGACCTGTTAGAGAGGGTCCAGAGGAGGGCTACAAAGATGATGAGGGGGCTGCAGCACCTCTCCCGTGAAGACAGGCTGAGAGAGCTGGGCTTGTTCAGCCTGCAGAAGAAAAGACTCAGGGGAGACCTTATTGCAGCCTTCCAGTATCTGAAGGGGGCCTACAAGAAGGCTGGAGAGGGACTTTTCACAAAGGCCTGCAGTGATAGGATGAGGGGTAATGGGTTCAACCTGGAAGAGGGGAGATTTAGATTGGAGATTAGAAGGAAATTCTCTACTCAGAGGGTGGTGAGACACTGGAACAGACTGTCTGGGGGAGTTGTGGATGCTCCATCCCTGGAGGTGTTCAAGACCAGGTTGGATGAGGTCCTGGGCGGCTTGGTCTAGTGGGAGGCGTTCCTGCCATGGCAGGGGGGTTGGAACTAGATGATCTTGAAGGGTCCCTTCCAACCTAAACCATTCTATGACTCTATGGACATTAATGCCTCTTCTTCCTTCTCCCAGTTCAACAAGCCCACATGTCAAAAACCAGTCAATCCAGCTTTGCAATGCCATCAGAGTCCACTCTGCACTCTCCCACAAGTAAAGAATTATCCTTAGTCCAATCAGTTTTATAGCTGGAGAGACTGGAGGGTCTCTGCTCTAACAACGTGCCATTCCCCAACCAGGTTTCTTCTTATGCTTCTGTAAGAAATCACTGGCTACTGCAAAACATAGTGGTAATAGTCAAATTACGAAAGTTTCTGCTTTTTTGAGCATTACAAGAGTATTTATGTATCAAAAACATGTTTACTTTTGCACAGAAATTTTATACAGCATGTGCAGCTCACTTAAAACATTATCTCCTTTTGAACTACCTGAAGCCAGGGCAAGTGATGCTGTCCCCAACTCAAATGGGTAGTTCTTTGTAATCACCAGATGAGATAGAAATATTTGATTTACCATTTTATCAAGAATTTTCCATATATATGCTCCTGAAAAAAATAACCTCAACTTCTCTGAAAATTTTAATATCTGAAACTTCTTGGTTTTATATACATAAAGTAATCAAACCAATTATTATCAGCCTGCTCTGGGTGACCCTGCTTTAGAGCAGGGGGATTGGATGAGATGATCTCCAGAGCTCCCTTCCAACCCCTGCCATGCTGGGACTGTGTGTAATTATAGAAGCATTGTCTGTTTAGCGATGATTGACATTTGAGAATGTCATTGTTGACTGTAAGAATCTTTTGTGATGTCTGAATGTAGAGTAGGGCAGCTGCCATACACAATTGCCACAGCTAATTGTCCTAGAGGAGGACTTCTCAGAAGAGGAACGGGTTAAAATATTGCTTTGGGTTCTTCATTTAAAGGTTTCACCTCGAGCCAAGTGGCTGTCCACAAACTGAACAAGGCAATACCCTGAGGTAACCACCTTTCCAGAAATAACCAAACATCTACTGAACATCTACAGCCTTGTGCTGCTGGTCAGATGAATCATGTGAAAGACAGCTCTTGAAAGAACTGCAGGAGAGTCAGAGAGGGAGGGGAAGGTAGACACAGGCACCTCGACTAGACTAAGGAGCAGAGCACAGGTCTACCTGTTGAGTCGAAGCAGCTGGGGGGGCACATCCTTACACAGGGGTGATACAGAGTTAGAGCTGAACTGGGGTAACTCCTGGAGATGTTGAGCGGTGTGTGCATAGGACAGAACACTCAGAGGGGCTGCAATATGTAGGAGAAAATATTTAGCTCAGGTTTGCTGTTGACTTCAGGATCATTCTTGGATGCTCTGGATAAGCTCCTCAAGATGCCTGATAATAAATCTAGAACAGCTTCATTATAGGGCTTTCTTTGTCTGGACACACTGACCTTTTACAGAGTGAAGCAGGACATTAATTTCATCATTATGGCCTGGTGAGGAGAGTCACAAGGGAAATCAGCACCAGTCAGGAGAAACATGCAGCTCCTGGCCTGCTCCTTCTTGCCAGTTCCTGAAATGTAAATCCACTTTGCCTGCTCTTCCAGTTCAAAAGAGAAACTAGCAAACAATGTTTAAGCTGTAAGATTTCTTTCCCATAACACAATTAGAAAATTTGGATTTATCGAGCCCAAATCTGTATTAGTTTGAGGAATGTAGTAGCAGGAAAAGCACTGGAGACCGGTAACTTCATTGTAGGTATCGATGACTTATAACTTATGGATTTAAGGGTGGGCAGCTACCAAAATGAACATCCCGATTTTTCTTCCACCTCTGTCAGGAATACTAAGATAGGACACCTCTCTGTCTACAGATTTCAGTGAGATCTGAAAGGGGCATAATATGCACAGCATAAAATGGGAAAGAGCAAGACTGGCTGAAGGATTTTCCATCTCTTTAGCCCTTGCTTTTCTTCCATTTTGGATGTATTGCTAACGTGGGAACACAGAGCCTGATGTCCTGTGAAAGATGATTTGATCTTCTGCTGACAGTATTCCTGCCCTGTTGCATGTAGTGATGGACAAATTTGATAAGAGATGAATCCCCTTGTGTTCTAGTGAAGTGCTGGGGCCTGGGCTGTGGGCCCTGAGTTGGAATTGACCTATGGATGATTCACAACCCAGCTTTACTTCTTGAAATAATTCACCTGTTCCCTTCTCTTTAATGTTGTCTTAGCCGGGAAGTCCTGGGCAAAAGGCCTGAAAGAAATAGCTCATCAGTGTCAGCTAATCATCACATCACTAGCTTAGCTATGGGCTTCTCTCAGAGGCTCACTCAGAGGCCATCCATGATGGATCTGTCAGCAGATCTACCTGTCTGCCAGGATGGTGGGCACTCATCTCAGAGTTAAAACCAGTGTTTCCACAACAAAGTGTCTGACACTTCCACCCAGATAGAACTGGTAAGGAAGGAGACTATAGTACTGAAGGCAGGTTGCAACTAGTCGTCATAGAATCATAGAACCATAGAATGGTTTGGGTTGGAAGGGGCCTTAAAGATCATCTAGTTCCAACCCCCCCTGCCATGGCAGGGACACCTCCCACTAGACCAAGTTGCTCCAAGCCCCAACCAACCTGGCCTTGAACACATCCCGTGTTGGGGCATCTATAGCCTCCCTGGGCAACCTGTGCCAGTGACTCAGAAGTCCCCAGTTCAGAGCTTCACAGAAGTTGTAGAAATGCACTTTCCAAGTTGGCAAAATAATTCTGTAAGTCGGTTTGTAGCTTTGCAAAGACAAACTTCTACCTTTTTTTTTTCTTTCCAAGAGAGTTTTCAGCTGTGATCAAAAAGCTGCCAGATTAACACCAAATTTCTGAGCTTTCTGAAAGCTTCTTGCCCAGGATTGCAATTTTCCACCCGAGTTCGCTACACATCAGAATCTGTAGGTGCTACTCCAGCTCCATAACCTCCACCAGCTTCTATAACTGTTATGAATGTTTTGGACACCTTAGAAGTGGCAGACCATTCTTTTGCATAACCATATCTTGCAGAAAATTAATTATATTATTTGGTTTGTGGCAATTTTTTAATTGCAAATTAATTGGCTCCATCTGGTCTGTAATTTTCCACTTAGCAGGTAATAACTTTTGAGGCATCTGCTGCTTCTGAGAGAGATAAGACCGTGTTGAGGATAGTCATTCTTAGCCCTCAAAGTTATCTGGTTAGACAGTAGTGATTTTTTGAGACTTAGGGGCTTTTTAAAAATGAGATCTTCACTGTACTGAATTCTAAATGTCTTCATTTGCTGCAAGTGCTTCTGGCTCATTACTTGCTGCTCTACTTGCTGCTGATTAATGCAAGAAATTTTGAAAGCTGGAGATGTTTGATTGTTATATTTTAATTTAAAATTGACTGATAAATCTGCTTTATATATGACTTTCTTATTAACAAAGAATCTTTGCTACTGTACCTTCTGTTTAGGTACAGTTCAGGAGGGGGGAAAACCTTGTATTTCCTAAACATAAATATCCTTATCCACAAACTTTAAAGTAAAATTTTACAGCAATGTCTCACTGAGGACTTGGTAAAGCTCCTGAAGCAGAGGTAAAGATTTTGGAAAGCAAGCAGGTTTCTCCTTTGGCTTTATTAAGGTACATACCTTCCAATCTGAGACAAATGCAGACCTTTGGTGATCAAGCCTGTCAGTTCTTTCCAATCTCCTCTTGGATTTTCTGTGGTTACAGATACTGGGTTTAGGTCACTTGTGTAAGTGGTGTTGAGAACCACAGTGGAGTAAAATGGTTGCTGTAAGGGTATATACGGCAGCAAATCCTTCTGACTGCAAATTTTGTAACATCTTATTACTCCATATTTGTCGTAAGCAAATCTGGCCATGGCTGTTGATTCATTTTGTAGATTTAGATGCAGATTTTTGCACAGATGTTCAAGAGTTCTCTCCAAAGCACGCTAAAAACTTGAACTGATGGAGGTCTATTTTCTACTAGTCTGGCACTTTCTACTTCACGCTATCACATCTATATCTTAACCCATTTTTGATCACATTTTCAAATACACCACAAATTAGTTCATCCCAACAACTGCTGCTGTTCACAAAAGCTGATTTTTGTTCTCAAGGTCTGTAACACAAGAGTCAATGGGTTCACCTGATGGCTTCTCTCTTGCAAAGAAAATAACTTCCCCAAAATGCCAGTTGTGCCACGATGAGACTGTTCTTTCTAATTTTTGAATGTCAGTGGCTGGCATTATCCTGGCCCTAATGAAACGCATCATAAAACTCCAATGCCTTTGACATAAAACAACAGAGGGATTCATTTATGTCTCTGTTCACTGTGCAGTATTAAGGATCTTGGGAAACCAGACTGACAATTTAGGTGTCAAATAACCAAGTTTCCTATTTACACATGCACAAGGCTTAGAATCATAGAATCATTTATGTTGGAAAAACCCTTCAACCTTATCAGTACTGAAAGCTGATGAAAATCTCCCTTTTCTCATTTGGTGAACACCCTGAAGCAAGCAAACCAACCTTCTGTTTCCTGTCTCGTATGTATTTAATCAGCTGGTGGTTGAAATATGCCATGCCTCTTGTGTGAAATCATGTTTTATGAGAAAAGACTCCGTCAATGTCGCTGTACAAATGACTTCCCCTAAGTAACACCATCAAAATGGTCTGTGTAGATGAGAAACTGATTTTCAGAAAAAGTGCATGTGAAATTAGAATCATGAATATTAAAGTGTGAAGCAATTTGTGCAAAACTGGAAGAGTGGGGGGTTTTTCCAATGGGGGGAAAAAACCCCACAAATCAACAACAAAAAATCCACAACTTGGTTTTACTGAAAGTAGCACGTGGAGCAATACAAGCTCGGGTGATTCTAAAATGCTCTTCAACCCACTCCCACTGTCCTAAACAGCTAAAAGTGGATTTGTTACAGACCATTCCCAAATCCTAAGACTGATCTACTCAAAGTATGGCAGAAGTGACAGAAGAAAAGCCCCCAGAACCTACTGAAGCAAAGTGTTTGGATGAAATGTTTGCAGATGTGCTAATAGCTGAAAAAGAGCTTCAAATTGTTCCAGAAGCATTTTTTCAATTCAGCTGCTTGTAACCAGAATAGGCAGAAAAATGAGGATTTGTGAATCATTTGCAAACAACGATGTGAAATGGGAAAGAGCAGAGATGTTGCTGAGGCAAGAAAAATGCCTACTTCCTTCAGAAATATTCATAAATCAGCTTTTGTCAGGGGAAAACCAATAATCATAATTTCTATGGTCATGTAAATGTGGGAAGTACCTGAAACGAAAGGAATTTGAATTTTGCCTCTCAGGAGAGACCAGACTAATGTGTGGAAAAAAAAACCCCACCAATGTTTTTTCTGGGGTATACTGTTTCTAAAAACAGTGTGGTAGACTTGCAGTTATTCTGATCAGGGTTTTTTTTACATTTTAAAGATGACTCTGTTTTGCACATGTCTTCTTTGATAAATCACATTATCTCATGCTTATAAGCCTTGCTCTCCCTTTCCCAACTGGCTGCTTTATTGACTTCTTCTATTTTTGTTGCATGATGTGTGAAAACAGGCTACAGCCTGTTCCTGGAAGCACAACCAGCTCCTTGGGATTCACTCAGATTTTATCACCCTTCAGAACAAAAACCATCCTTCCAGCTGCACTTGTGAACATGGGGTCTGGATGCTGTTCTGTTGACTAAAGTGATATAGTTTGCTCTAAAAATAGAGTGTGTAAGGGTGAAAAAAGCAGGGCTCCCTGAAGAGCAATATCTATTTTTCTCTTGGTAAAAGCAAGAGGCCTGGTTTTTCACCAGACGGAAACAGGAGACATAAGGAGCTGCTCTTTGAACATCATGGACAGAGCAGCTGTGATAGCCCAAAGACAGAGTGGATGAACAGGGAAAGATCTTGTGAGTGAAGGCAAAACAAAATCAGCTCATCATCAGATAAAGAAAACAAAAGAGACTAAAAAGGAATTATCTTAGAAACTGTGCATTGGAGAGAATGGAGTCACTGGTATTTGTGTCAAGGAAACAAGCAGGTGACAATAAGCTGGGATAAAAGATGAAAATAATCTGGCAAGACAGTGGAGCTTCTCTATCCTCACAAAAATTTAATCTATACACATTCTGCTTTCTGAGCCCTTCCACATAAGGAAGTGTCCTGAATTTGCTTCACTTCCGATGAAAATGCTCTTTGCTGTCAACAAAGGCAGTTTTACACTTCCCCTTTCCAAACAGGGAGAACATTTATTGACTCTCCAGTAGAGAATAGGACATGTCATTATAAAGAAGCACTGTTGTTTCCAAGATGAAAGTCTCTTCCATTGAGCTGTTTATTAGAGGATGGGGAGGCAGAGCACATTTCAAGAACGAAAGAAAACTGTAAGTTTCTTTGAAATCTGCTTTCATTCCTCCAACGTCAAGACTGTGTGCGAGGGAGTCACAAATAAAAAGCTGCTCTGAAAATTCCCAGAACCCAAAGGTGACTTAACGAAACCGACATTGAGTGAGGATAAAACAAGCCAGTTGTCCCATTTGATGGCTCCAGCCAGCTGCCCTAGGCAAGTCTGGAGCTGCCACGGAGCTGCCTGGAGACCTTCGCCAATACACCAGATGTCACCCAGAGGCAGGAGAGAGAAGACAGATGGGGGGGGAGAGAGAAACTTTCAAGCTGAATTTTTGAGGCTGACATTCTACAGAGGAACATCAGAGGGTATAAACTCATCATCTTTGCCTATAGGAACAGAAAGTGAAGGAAGGAGAAAGGGACAAAGCATTCAGAGAGACAGCTGAGAGCCTCCAGAGAAAGACAATTTCTGTGAATAACTCTTTAATGTTTGGCTTATGTCTAGGTCAGGAGAGCAACCATAAAATGTCACCTTGTCACCATCTGCAGCCATCACAGAAGCTCTAAGGGAGTGTTTGAATACATTCACAATAGCTCTGCTCCCTTCCTATGCAAGTTTTACAGGGTTTTTAACTCTGATTTTCTTTTTCCTGCATCCACTTCTTTGATTTCAGTGTCACCACACTTACTCCCCATCAGCTGCTTTCCACACTAATTGATTCCTCACATCCCACTGCCTTGTAGCCAGAGCCACAGTCTGGTTGGGAAACAAAACCAGGTAATTATGAAACAGTAGACATCACCTATGAAATATAAAAGAAAAAAATGCCTCTAATATGCATGCCTGGGAGACAGACAGACTCAGAGGAACTGTCACTTTCCCACTCGCTTTCTCCAGCTCCTTCTGCAGGAAAAGTTTCCATGGCATGTGTTATGATCTGAGAGCAAAAAGCAAACTCAAATGTCATGGCTGAAAATGACATTTCCCAGAACTAACACTTGCACTGGAATAATTTCTACCATCTCTAATCTGTTTGATCCAAAGTTGAGGATCATGTCAAAGACTGCTATGTGTATTTACAGGTGACAGCTGTGTTCAGAACGCTCTAACTTCCTACGGTTTATGGCTGAGATAATGTGAAACGTGCCACGTCTCCCCTCCCTACCAAAACCAACCAGAAGGTCCAGGAACTGCTTTAGTAGGTGAGGTAGGAAGGGGGTAAAAGGAATAAGTCAGGATAAGGACCATTTACAGTGAGGATAGTCTTCATGCAGGAAGTTCTACAATTCAGCACTACAAAAACCTCCTCCTGATTTAGATGCTGTCATCACAGCTGTCCAGCTGGCCCTTGGCAGCCCCAGAAGCGGAGGGAATCAAGACACTGTTTCTTCCTCTGATCTCTACAGCAGAAGATGCACTTGGTTCTCCCTGTATTCAATGCAGACATGCAGCAATCCTGGGCTTTTCCAAGCTATTTGGTAGTTTTACACTCAGGAAACGGAGAGCTGTGAAATGCCTCTTTCAGATGTCCCTCTCTGACCCCCGAAGGCACAGTGTGGACGATGCTGAGTTTAAAAGGACCTTGATGGTGCTAGTTGCTAATTTCACTAGGTTTCCTCATCGAACTTGCTACAAAGGATTTTTATATTGGTGCTTCATAATTAAACACAGCATAGGAGAAACCATCTTTTGTTTCCAACCCCTGTCTGACTGTTCCATCCCCCAGATTGTCACTTTGGTTTAATGGCTTTAGATCTGTGTTTTCATACTAGCCTAAAACAGTGTGTTCCTTGGGTTACATTCATAAAAAGTGATGTCACCTATAAAACTGGTCCAATTTCTTCTTACAAAGGGTTACTACGACAGCCCAATGTGACTGGCAATTCATAGTGTTAGCCTGATCACTAGAGCTAAAGAGAGTCTGTTCCTGGAGCTCCTGGTCAGCAGAGTCTGCAAGGAGGGAGTTAGAGAGGGCAGATAGAAGAATGGAATCACAGAATCATTTAGGTTGGAAAAGACCTCTAGGATCATCAAGTCCAACCTTCACCCCAACATCTCCCTGATCCCTAGACCATGTCCTGAAGCGTCACATCTAGTTGTATTTTGAACACCTCCAGGGATGGTGACTCCATCACCTCCCTGGGCAGTCTGTTCCAGTGCCTGAACACTCCTTCAGTAAAGAACTTCTTCCTAATACCCAATCTAAACCTCCCCTGGTGCAACTTGAGGTCATTACCTCTTGTCCTGTCATTAGTTACTCGGGAGAAGAGACCAACACCAGACTCACTAAAACCTCCTTTTAGGTAGAAGGAGGGGCAGCAAAGCAGAAAGCAAGAGTAAACTCCTCACTTCTGCGATACTATGTGCTTTCATAAATGAAAATTAAATTTTAATTGTAAATATTGCAAGTATCTATGACTGGGTGCATAGTGAGAGACAGTTAGAAATGTAGTCATAACAGATCTGTCCTGAAGCCATTGAATCTTGTTAAAATAGGCTTTCTGGGATTCACTGTGGCCATTTGAATTGAGAAGGGCCCTCTTTCTCTTCTTTATTGTGCCATCCATCCTACAGGCACTGCGGTGCAGTCACATCTTGTAACAACAAGATTTCCCTGTTGTGAGCAGGGCTTTGTTTCCCCGTGAAGAACCACGGTAGCTCTACCAGGCTGTGTCATTTGTAGAATCATTTCCTCAAATGATCTTCAAGGAGGAAAAACTACTTCCACATAGAGCAAAGCTGTCCCAGGCACGATCATAGAACAGGCAACATGGGACTGATGATTGTGGTGAGGGCACTGTACCTGGCCAAGTCCACAGGAGACACACTTGTGCTTGATCTTTACTTTTAATTATACTCATATCAAGAGGGTGTATGTGAAGAGTAGGAGGAATCTGGCTCTAGTTCCGTGGAAGGAAGCTTGTTACAGTCTCCTGACTTTGGAGGAACTGTGATAGAATATACGTTGAGCTATAATCTTCATTAGGGGCAGTCACATGTAGAACAAATGTGTCTGTGCTCTCCAGCTTTTGTGAAGCTCTTTTGTGTGAAATGGATGGAATGACAATACCAATATCAGCTTTCAGATAGTCCTTAATCCACACTGCTCTGTACAGCCACTTCTCGCTTTTTATTTTTTATTCTACTTAACTGCCTTCTATTGTCAAAACCCAGGTGTTCTTAGCAAATCTAAGAGTGGCATGGCACTATATCTTCTTTTCTCCCACTCCTTCTCAGTAATCACTCCCTACGTGGTGGTTTTCCAGTGCCAGGTGGAAAATCAACTGAACATTCTGGAGGAGTGAGGTATATGTGAGAGACTCTTCTAATGATACACTCCACCAAGCCAGCTCCATCCCATTGCAGTTGATGTATGGGATCATATAAGAAAACTAACAGTCAGTTTAAACTTTTTTCCCCGAATCTGCAGTTTTCTTTCTCAAAAGTAATTTTAAACTAAGACAGATAGAGAACTCCTCTTTATCTTACACTGCCTCCTTTCAGCTGCCAGGACTACATCCTAGACCATCTAGTAACTATTTGTTTTCTCACTGAAAGAAATGTGGTAATAAATTAATCTTTCCCATTTATACACAATCTTCCATTTTGATAGAAGTCAAAGTACACTGAAGAAAAACACATGGACCTCATTTTGGACTTGTGGGAGCCTGGCACTTCAGAAAATTAAGCATGCACCCCTCCCTCGCGTTCGCAAAGAAAATCTCCCCACAGCAGAGAATGAGAAAGAGCTGGAGAGAGTGAGAGGGTGAAACGTGATGGAATCCACTAAAGCAAAGTAGCCATTTAATAGGGCAGGCAGGAAAGAGCAGCAGTTTCATTTCTTGAGACCACTCTGAACAACTGGTTAGGACAGGAAGCGACAAAGACCAGTGAATCTGGCCAAATGCAAGGAGGTTTCTGCACAAAGAAAAGCATTACCCAATCGTTTGACCAGATTAGGTTCTAATGATGCTACTTGTGTAAAAAATCCCTTGCTGTCTTTAAAATTTTCATATAATAAAAATATTGGTGTTGCTTTTCATTGACAATGCTGTGAAATGTAAGTGGTAGTTTATATGCTGATAATTGAAAAAGTTCGAGTCTTTTCTTGGGGAATTTTGTACAGCTGGGACTGTTTGATCATTCAGTGCCATTTTTGATACAGAGCTGCAAACACCAGTAACCAGGCAAATATGGGAGCCCAAAGTCTGATTTGAAATGACAGTTGCAAAAATTAAACTGTCTCCATCATTTATATAATTTCCCATTTAGTTTCTTATCTCCTCTCTTTGCTAACGCATACTATTATCTGAAAAAAAATTATTTTAAAGTCTGGTGTGCCACAGAGTCTTAAGACTCTTTAGAGTTTTAAATTCACTGAGCTTTCACATGCTGTCTGCCTGCCTCTTTGCTGGGTCTGCTTCATTTACTGACCACACACATACACAATATATATTTCTATAGGTAATACCTTCTTTTGAAAGATATTGCTGACAGTAGGAAACACAGAAATGCATGATATTTTTGTGTTATAGTTGAGAATTAAGATTTAACATGAGAATATTCTGAAATGAATGTTCTGCTGCTCATTCTCTGAGGGAGGATTCTGGTCTGGCCCGGTGTGGGCTCATCTACACTCTTCTGAGGGGTTCAACAGTAGTTACTGCAGAGATGGAAGTAGCAGCAACCCTTAGTTTGTTTGACTATACCTACATTATTACCATGAAGAAATGGCTTTTGTATAAGGGACACTGTAACATTCAGTTTGCAGCACTGCCTGTTAACACAAGACAGCCTGAAATTACATGTGGAAAACCTGGCAAAATAATCTTATTTGTTATTCTACTTATACAGTGGTTTTCTCCACAGTGTTTCCTCATTGAAATAACCCTATAAGATACATCTGCCTTTCACAAAAATATATACCTGAGCACTTTCTATTTGCTCTTAAAGCCCTAAGGGATGAGGCTTCTGCTTCTTCCCTTCATAGTCTAGAAAGCTTCCCTTTTAGGAAAATGCTGCAACTACTCAGCACAGCTTTTCCTTTTCTCAAGCTATTATCTGCACTTAGACACCCAGACATTTGTAACTGATTTCTTTGCTGGTTTTTATACTCTTAAAATACTTGCAGACTGCTGTCTCACAACATACCCAAGTTTAGTTGTGAGTTTATAGGTACTGAGGTGCTATCTCCTTCCCTCTTTTGGGACTGAGGTTTCAACAAATTCTAAAAGTTTCTCTCTCCATGGGAGTGGGGGATGACTACAGTTCAGACTAATTAAAAAGGAAAAAAAAAATCATTTTTCTATTCATTCTGAAAGCCTTAGAATCATAATTGGCTGAGAGTTGAAGTGTTTAAACATCGCCATCTTTCCCTGTAGCTTTTCTTTTGCAATCTGTATCCCACAAATATTTACAAGAGTTAAAAGAAACAGTGAGGGAGTTAAATAATAAATAACAACAGAGGAACTGTGAGTTTAAAGGCAAGCCATGGAGAACAAAATGACCAGACCCTCAGCTGTCACCAGCTGACAGCCTTCCACTGAAGTCACTGAGAACTTACCTTCAGTTCTCTTGAGCTGTGAGTAGAAAAAATGAAAGTTGCTGGAAAATTGCTGAAAAACAAGAACAAGAAGTGATCACGTACCTTAGTAATGAGCAGGTGGAACTGAAGAGTCTTGTATGATGGACAGCAAAGTCATGTGGAAGATTTCAGATGAAATCAAATACAACTGAAAAGAAAAACAGCAGAAATATCATATTAATATTTTCTCTTTCTTTTTTACAAGCTTCTTCTGAATGAAGGTATTATTCGATGAGACAATTCAGCAAGAAATAGAACTGAAATGTCACATCACCACCAGTTTGCCCACAGCTGTGGAGTACACACCTCCCCAGTAACTTTATTTACCTACATCACGTGCAAATGCTCACACCTGGTGGCTTAGCCAGCAGAGGAGACAGGAGAAGCACCGAGTGGTTTATGCTACACCTAAAGTGTCTTTGATGGTCTTGCCAGACAGCGAGCTCTAGTTGGAGGCTGGTTGGCCTAGCCTGGCTTGTTCTCCCAGTGCAGGTAGATCACCTGTATCCACACTGGGCCCTGGAGACTCTGGGCCCTCTAAGGCATCCTGATGGCCCTGAAGCAGAATGATCACCATCTGCAGGTCTCTGTGTTCCCACCCACTGCCAGAAATAAAGAGGAGGCTTAGTTGCAGACATCTGAGTGGTATTTTTAAAACACGCTGAGACTGTGTGTTCTGTGCAAGTGTTCTGGGAAGGCACTGGAAGATTGTCCTACACAGAGGTAGGTGAAGTCAAGATAATCCATGTTTGCATTCTATTCTCAAGCAGGAGCCAAGCTGGCTGCCTCCAGAAGGAACCTGGGAGTAGTCTGGTGTATGTGCAGACAGACAATATGGACACCAGGGCTCCTCCTGAGAAGGGAGGAAAAATACATTGACAGTACAAACACATGCTTTCTACACTACACTGGGCTCATCACTGGACCATCTGAGCTAAACATTAATCCCAAGGCAAACTAAAGACCAACAAGCCATTGCCTACACCCAGCTTGCAGCTTCCTTCATTCATTTATAGAATCACAGGTTCAGATAGACCACAGCACACATGGACTAAAACAACCCTGACCTGTTGTCCATTTTTTCACTACTCAGGAAATGGGGTTTTTTAACTAAAAAAACCAAACAAAAAACCTCACTTCACTTTGGGTGACATTTTAAAATAAATCCTGGCCTGCATCCCCAGCAGCGTGGGCATCAAGGCGAGGGAGGGGATCCTGCCCCTCTGCTCCACTCTGGGGAGATCCCCCTGCAGTGCTGGGGCCAGCTCTGGAGTCCTCAGCACAGCAGAGACATGGACCTGTTGGAGCAGGGCCAGAGGAGGCCACAGCATTGATGGGAGGGCTGGAACCTCTCTGCTGGTAGGCCAGGCTGAGGGAGTTGGGATGTTCAGCCTGGAGAAGAGAAGACTAGACAGAAGGAAGAAAATTTTGACTCTCGAGGGTGGTGAGAGCCTGGCCCAGGTTGCCCAGAGAGGTGGTCACCCCATCCCTGGAACCATTCCAGGTGAGGTTGGTCAGGGCTCTGAGCAACCTGCTCTAGTTGCAGATGTCCCTGCTCACTGCAGGGGAGTTGGACTAGATGACATTTAAAGGTCCCTTTCAACCCAAAACATTCTATGATTCTAAATGCAATAGCCATACAGAAGTGTTTTTAAAACAAATGTCTTAGCATCACTACGGCCAGCTTGTAACTCAACAGTGACATGTTCATGTTTCTCAGAGCATTCCTGCTAACCCCATGTCTGACTGTATCTATCATGAGACACTGAAAGAGAATCGTAAGACAACAGTCTGTGGTTACAAACCAAAGAAGCTTCCACTGATGAACTGGAATCCTGAATACCTACGGAGTACCCAAAACAGTTCCCATAAGAAGCAAGTCTCAGCTGAAAAGCCAGGCTCTGTGGTCCCTTAGCTAGGCTGCACTCTGAGACACCTTACCAGCAGCCTCAGGACACTCTGCTATCTTTCTCCACTACCTTGAGGCTTCTCTCAATAAGCAATCGATGGCATCTTTTAAGTCTGTCAGCACACAGTCCCTTTTGTTAGCAATGAAATGCATGTAGTGTCTTTTAAGCTATGCCCTGTAAGTGTACAAAATAAATAGAGGATATATTTAGGTATTATGTTTTTTTTTTCCTTAAGCAATTACCCTTTTTCTTCTTTAATCTGTTCTCATTACGCAGAATGATTCATTAGAAGGAGGGTTCCAAACTTTATCTGTGCTTGGGGAGAGGATGATTAGAGTTAAATAAGGTTGACAGCCATGGCAGCAGGTAAATACTTCTGCCCACAGAGGGCAATCCTGGAGCCAAGCACAGCTCTGCTGAAACCCTTCACGCTAAACAAGGCCACGTAGTGCCTACACTTTACATTTCAACTATGATTAAACCTTGTGCACTTCTGCAAGAATCCTCTGACTAAAATAACCATGCCAGGTATTAGGAGACTTTGATTTTCTTTCTTTTACTAATGCTCCATTAACCTCCAACATCTGTTCTCTCGGCGCACAGTCAGCAGCTCTGCCTATCTCTCCCTTTTCTTCTAGAAGGAGCAGTCACCTTTACTAAAGTTGTTCTGCTCCCTCCCACTCTGTCCCTGTGCTCCACACCACTGCTCTGGTCCACCACTGCACACCACACCACCAGGAATCTAGTGCTGCCTAGGCATTGATTTTGCTTCATTTCAGCACTTCTCGACCCCAAAGCAGCACCTCGCAGGTCCATTAGAACTTCTCATGTGAACTGATGCCTCCAGTGCTGCCTGTGAAAAGCTTTCACAGCCCGGAGGTGCGGCCTAAGGCCATGGTCATGGATATTTGGCTGAATTTGTCCCTAAGTGGTAGTGGAAGCCAGAGACTTAGAAGCTCTTAAAGTATTTTGTCTCATAACTTGCATATTTTTTCTCCCTGACGGTTCCTAGACTGCTGACAAAGCCATGTGAAAGTATCACTTCTGGATGGTTGTCTTAGTTATAAACTAGATTTCTGTGACTGCTGGCCATAGATATATCCAACTCCCTGCACTCTCCTCAGAGAGAAGATGAGGTACCACTGTAGCATTTTCTGAAGAGGTAATACAAGAGAAATTAATCTTCAGATGAAAATAACTCTTCGTTGTCAGCATGTCTCTGAACTGACAGATTAAACAACTGCTGAATTCTGAATGGAAAACACGCTGACACAGTGCTGGGATCAATGGCCACAGCAGTGCCATGGGTGGTAGTCCAGCACCCCTAACTATTCTGAAGGACATTAATAACCTTAAGCAGCCCTGAGTTCAAATCCTGAGAGTTAAACTTCGCTGCCCTTTGAGATCCATGTGCAAACCAAACTCAAGTACTTACAAAATCTGCTTTTTCTATAAGAGGTTGGGAAAAGTATGTGTGACCTTGTAGGTAAAGCACACCTGGCCTTGATTTCTGTTTCCACTACAGAATTCCTGTATTACCTAAGGCAGATAGTTTGTCTGTTCCAGCTTCCAGTTAAAATAAGCAGATAACAGCTCTATTTAATAGATGTCTTGTGAGAAAGTGTGTTAATACACATGCTGCTGTTCCACGGGGCACGGGAGATTGTCACTGGATTCAGCCTAGTGCAGGGGCACAGTGAGGACAAGGCTTGGGCCAACCCGTCAGCACCCAGCTGCTGGGCAAGGAAGGTCAGAGCATCTGGATGCTGAGACAGATGCTGAGGACATCACTTCAGGGAGGGCTGTTACTCTTGAAACACTCATATGAGATCAACACAGATCTTGCTTAGGGCAGACCTGAGATCAGCCTTTGTTGCTACATGGCTAATTCACTTAAGCTGAAACTAAAACAAGGACCAGTTCAAAATATATTTTGTGGTTTTGATACAACCTTGGCATTACATCAGCAGATTCACAACCTGAAGATGTATTGAGTGAGAGTCTTTTCCAAGCAGAAGACAGGCAGGTGAACAGCAGCAGTGTGTGTGAAGACCGGCAGTGAGTCAGCAAGTGTTCAGCAGCCGATGAATCAGTCTAAGTACAACCGCCGGCATGGATGGAGGGTTAAGAAGATTCTGATGCTTCTTCAGTACTTGATATGGTACTCTCTTCTTTTAATTCAGCTTTCTCTGAAATTCCTCCTTTTAAAGCTGTGGAAATATTTCTCTGGGATGTTGATGTTCCTCACAACAGGGTTAACAGTTGGATGCGATGATCTTAAAGGTCTTTTCCAACCTAAACAACTCTATAAATGAATCCTGTGACTGTTTCCAAATTAATAAAAAATTATTCTAAATTCTGTTCTACATAACCAGGATACTCTAATAAATTGATATTCTTCATAGCTGTTCACCATTTACTTAACATTCAATCACCATCCTTATAAGTCTGAATGAAGTGTATATTGAAGCACAGTTGATACAAAGAGCCCATTACTGATAACCGCTGGTTACTGAAACCAAATAAAGATCACTCTGCACAAATTGAATCATTTCTCTTTTTCCTCTCCTCCCCAGTCCTCCCACAATTGGAACTGGCTGTGAGGGCCTATGTCTTGTCACACCAGTACCTGAAACGTAGATCTATAAGCAGCACCAGCTTATTGAATCCCAGCATGGTGGACTGGAAGGGACCTCTGGAGATCACCTGGTCCAACCCTCCTGCTCCAGCAGGTCACCCAGAGCAGAGGGCGCAGGATCACATCCAGGTGCCTTTGGAAACTCTCCAGACAAGGGAGACTCCACAACCTCTCTGGGCAGCCTGGGACAGGCTCTGACACCCTCACAACAAACAAGTTTCTCCTCCTGCTCAGATGCAACCTTCTGGGTTCCAGTTGGTGCCCACTGCCCCTTGGCCTGTCACTGGGCACCACTGACAAGAGTCTGGCTCCATCCTCTTGTCCCCCACCCTTTAGCTATTGATCAGCATTGATCAGATCCCCTCTCAGGCTTCTCTTTTCCAGCTCAACAGCCACAGGGCTCTCAGCCTTTCCTGGGCATAGAGATGCTCCAGGCCTCTAAGCATCTCTGTAGCCTCCACTGGACTCTCTCCAGTAGTTCCTTATCTCAAATTGAAAAGCCCAAAACTGAAGACAGTACTCCAGATGTGGCCTCACTAGGGCAGAATAGAGAGGGAGAACCTCCCTCGACCTGATGTCCACACTCTTCTTACACACGGCTCGTAGCTCAACACATAGCTAGAACAACCTCTGTCAGAAAACCTCCAGGGATGATAATGGTGTTTTACTGAACCACCACTTTTTTAGGATTTATTAAGGCTTTTGTATGGTGGGAAAAGTTCACTCAGAAAAGTACTGTTTGGTACTGCTTTTCAGGAAGAGCTGCAAAGATAATTGATTTTTTAGTTCAGCAGCCAAACTTAAAAAAAATCACAACTTTTGATCTGAATGAAATGTTGTCTTTTCTTATTTTCACTTAGACAGCTTCTGCCCTCCCTGCTGTTAGGAATTCCAGCCAATTTAAAATAAAAATGTTTTCTCTTTGGTGTCAGCAAAACAACCAAAAATCCAAACCCTTCCTCTTTCATGACTTTCTCCTCCATTAGCATTATCTGGTAATCAGATCAAATGCTGTGGGGAATTCATTTCACCATCTCAAAACTTCTGGGGATGCTGATTCCAGCAAGTTTGCTATTACCAAAAAAAAAAGGAAAAAAGCAGATAAACAACCCCCCGAAGCACTTAGCTCTTTTCAGAGCAGAACCTGTGAAATGCCTCTGCTTGTACAGTGGAGAAAAAGAAAGAAGATGCAAACAAGTATGAGAGATGAGCTTGTATGTCTGTCCTGTGAGTTCCTCCTCAAGTGCTAACTGTATGCTCCAGACAGCAAGTTCTGAAGACCCAGAATAGGTCTGGATCATTAGGGGAATGTGTGTGTGTGATGGGAAAAGGTGGAGAGGGGAATGAATCAGCTTTTAAAAGTCTTCTCTATCTCATCTCAGCAGAAGTTGTAGATGAGAAGAAATGGCAGAAGACAATCTCACCATGCTTTGAATGAAGTTTCCCCTGGCAACCAGCTTGTTTTCAAGGAACAAGGCAAAGCTAGTTATATTGCTAGTCACCACATAACTCATTGATTACTCTGTTACCAGGAAAAAAAAAATATTTCTGGTAATAAAGCTCTTTCCTCATGCCCTGAAAACAGCTCTAATTACCAAGCAACATAGAATTGTCAGGTGAAGAAGCAGAATTTAGGAATAAAGGCTATTTCACCATTTTCCAGAAGATATTTCTGTTCTATTTTGAAGTTCCTTAGAAATGAAGCAAGTGGCTGGACTCTGGGAAGTTATAAATATCTCCTAAGCAGAACTGCTTATTCAGGCAAATAGCTAATACTCTTCAGAATAAACAGACAAATTGTTTTATTGATTGTGTGTTTATTAGGAGAACGACACAGGAAACATTCATTGCCAAACTCAGAAATATCCTGTAGCACATAGCACGGAAAACCACTGTCCTGCACACATGGTGACCCAACAAAAGGCAACCCAGAAAACAGAGAATGAGTCTGTAATTCAGGCAAAGGCAAATCACTTCAATCGCTTGCCTGCTCCTTCATTTCCTGGTGTGCGACTAAGAATAAGTACTTTTGTTTATCAGGGGATTACTATTTCTAGGCATTAGTAACAGTAATCATTAAAAAAACCCTACTAAAACTCTCCAACACCATTGCCATTATCATTCTTCAAATCAAGGAACAGAGGGAAACAGCTTTTACATGAGGCCTTTAAAGAAGCTCCAAAAACTGAGATCCCAGATCCTGAGAACACATACAAAAATGAAAAGACATGTCAGAAGAGAGAGATGTGATCCCATTTTTGGTGTATGTCTGATTCCTGGGCTTCCCTACCCTTCCAGGCATCTGAGCCTTGCCATATAACTTCCTATGAACACTCTAAGATGCCTTTCTATCATGACTCCTCTGTCTGCTTCCAAAATATGGATATTTTGATTTTTCAGTTCCAAGTTTTGCTTGTCTGTAGAAAGAAGTTCCTGTCTCCCAAACCCTCTCACCCATTCACAGCACATTAACCACTGGCCTTGGCCCACACGGGGCTCTCCGAAGTCAGTGTCAGGCTCTCTTGACTGCAGTGGGTTTTCCTACATACCCCTAGAAACTGGCTTGTTAGAATCTTTGAAGGCTGCTAAGCTTTGCAAGACAAAATAGCAACGTCGCCACAAGAACAACCTTCCTCATTTCAAAAATGATAATACAGGCTTCAAAAGATGACTGCTGAACAGGCATTTAAGAACAGGCATAAAGTCAGGGAAGATTTTGGGTTTGTTCCTTCTATTTATTCTTGAGGGGACAGAAAAAAATCCTGCAGCCTTTGGAAAGATCAGGGGAGAGTGATGGATCAAGATTGAGGTAATACCTCCTGCGCTTGGAAAACAATGTCTGAGCAGTTCTCTGGAGGACATGCTGTAAATCCTCAAAATTAAGAACTTTGATCAAAAGACCATTTGAAGAAAGATCTCTTAAACTGTATCTTCATCCTTCTTTCTTCTCATAATCTATTGTCTACTTTTCACAATTCTGCTGAATCCTGAGGGCTTCCCATACACATTCAGCTCACAGGAAATCTCATGATCCCACCCCACCCCATCCCATCCCATTGCTGTGCCAGCAGCACAGCCTATGTCTGTAGGATCTGTCCAGTGTATTATTTCCTACCACTAGACTGACATGAAACATTCAAGCAGGAGAATGTAGCAACTCCTCCTGCAGCCCATTTATTTACAGAAACCAAAGTTTTGTAGACCAGCAACACAGCATATTATGTACCTGGGAAACATCTCAGCAGAGGCAAAGAATTACAAAAGGCATCCAAAACGAGGAAGTTTCTGTTCAGCAATTTGAAATGTGAACTCTCTGTGATCTATTCAATTTGTTCCAAGACTGAAATGCTTTCAAACGAAAAAAAACAACTTGCAAATGGAGCTCCAATCACCATAAGTGGCAGCAGAGGATCATTAAGAATGACAAGTGAAGTATTTGTATAGTATATTTAGAGAACTCTTGAACGCACACAATACTTTTCAGCCTTCTTTATGCCCCATCTAGCTGCCAAGCCTTGCTGATGCTTTGCTATTCCTTTCCTTGTGCAGTACTTGGGATAAAAAGGAAACAGCTTGAAGCTTTTTCTTCTACTCTAAACATTGCCTGGGTCCTGAATAGAGTAGCAGCAGAGCTGTGTCTACCAGTGACCAAACACTGAAATGGCACTGAACTGGGTACCAGAGCTTCTCATCTGCTCAGTAAACATATATGTAGTACTATGTTACCACAATTAGGAGGAAATTCTTCACTCTGAGGGTGGTGAGACACTGGCCCAGGTTGCCCAGGGGGGTTGTGGATGTTCCATCCCTGGAACTGCTCAAGATTAGGCTGGACGGGGCCTTGAGCAACCTGGTCTAGTTGAAGGTGTCCCTGACATAGCAGGGGGGTTGGAACTAGATGATCTTTGAGGTCCCTTCCAACCCAAACCATCCTAGGATTCTATGATCTTCATGGAATAACCAGACAGGCAGCAACGGGAGAGCTCCAATGAACCTTGGAGCTGGGCCCAGAGCTGTAGCACCGTGCGACAGAGGTGACAGACGACACGTGAAGGTAGCACACTACGACCTCATGTAGCACAAGGAAACCAGGAAAGTTGCAGTAAAATGCACACCAGCCAAACTCCAGATTTGGATAACATGAATGAGCTATAGGGCTGCTAGGCAGTAACGCTTGGCAAGGTGTTCACAGCACAGCAGTGTCATTTACCATCATAAACCCACAGAGTAAGCAAATCATTATGCAAGTGAGCTACATTCACTTAAAAAAAAAAAAAAAAAAAGGAGCATCTGTTAGCATAGCATCTCTCAGAATTTGCTGATGTGTGCAGCCCTCTGTAGATGGCAGTGTAGGTAAAACCATCTCTGAATTTGTAATATTGCAGTGCTTGGCTTCTTTACATATGTAAGGCAGCAATAGCTAAGCCAGCACAGACAGACTGTCAGTGAGAAACACTGGGCAGTTCTGGAAACACAAATCAACTTCACCTTCATGTGGCACAGACCTCCCAGGACAACCTGCTTTCTAAACTGCAGCTACGTTAGATCTCAGGCCTCACATCCCCTTTTACGTTCCTGACAAATCTCTGGGATACATCCCATAGTAGTATCTGAACTTCAATAAGGGCTTACATCACAGCACAATGCACATCAGGAATCACAGAGGGATGGCTTCAGATAGCTGCTGCTCCCTGCCCAGCGCCTGGGATCAAATTCAAGGCATAGCTCCCGAACTAAAAGTCTCTTTACATTTCTGATCTTCAGAATTTTCAGCCCTGGTTTATGGCTGGAGACCAGGTCCTCTTGTGGCTGCTGATCCGGGATCTCCAGACACATAGCTGTGCAGCTGAGTCTTGACAAGTTTCAGTAGAAGAAAAAAACAACAGTTTTGTTAGGTTTCCTTAACTACTCCCAGATCCCAAAGCGATGCCTCACATCACTTCCATTGCTGTACTGGGATTAGAACTGAAATGACGAAATGAAGAAGCCTGATGGAAATCAGGAGTCGGGAGCAAATGCTTTAAAGCTCTTTCTGCAACATACCTGTGTGACTTTATAAACCTGGGAGTTTTAAGATGTTTAGAGCCTGTAAACCTATAACCAAAATACTTACTTGGGACAGAGAACAAAGGCTCTTTGCTAATTTCTTTCCTCTGCCAAATAAGGGAACTCATCTATTTGGGGAACAGTTCTGTTGGTCTTAACCTTTAAAGACCAGCTTCCTGCTTCCTAGTTTGGCTCATTCTGCCTTTGTTTCAGGTTAAAGCTGGCCTGACTGGCTTAGCAATGAGAACAGTGATTCTGCTCCACCAAGCCAGCACCGATGGAATCCAAGCAGTGTAAAACACCTTCTTCTGTGACATAAACACAGGCCATCAAACCCTTTCAAAGGAGAACCCGCTCAGAACATACAGGATGTGTGTCTGAAATGAATGAGCTGTAATATTTAGCAAGGATGATTAATTTTTACCTAGAGGCAGGAGCCAGTTCATCAGTCTTTGCTACCTTATGTAGCATCTCCATCCTATTCATGTCAAATTGTCAGGAAGAATAAAAATTGCTTGAAAGATAGAGATACTTTTCATTGCCAGCATGCCATTTTCTTTTCTTTACAAATTCTTTGTGAAAACGGGCAAGTTCATATTTTTAAAATAAAAAGGTGAGCTAAGAATTTTGAGCTTTACCAAGTGGAATAGCTACCAAGTCAGACTTGGGCTTTACATTTTAATTTAAAATTGGCATATTCATCAAGCCAATGCACCTTGTGCACTGATCCCACACTCACACTCATTCAGGGAAATGATGTGTTCAACAAAACTCAATCCAGATCCACCAACACTTCAAGTAGTACTTGCTTTTCCCACACAAAACCTGCCTCCACATTGACCTCAGTTACAAAGTGTCCATGAAATATTTACCAGAAAGTCCATTCCTTCTCCCATATGATTTACCCATAAATCACCTCCTGCTCTTCTTCCTCCAGCAAACTTCCTGTTCCTATCCTGCAAAGATTTTTAGTTTGTCTTTAATTTTTTTTTCTAATTTATCTAGATATTTATTTGGTTGCTGGACTTCTAGTTGCTCACCCTTTCCTATCTCCCTGAGCACAGGGAGTTCTGTATGGGAGAAGTAGCAGAACAGAGCAGAGAGAACCTGCTGATATCTTCAACTGGTTATGATGCCATGATGCTCAGATTTAACTGGCACTGCTCACCACCCCTGCAGCTGGCTCCTGGGAAGTGCTTCTGCAAAATTTAAACTCTGTTTAAATTATGTTTTTTCCATATTCCGATGTCTAAAGACTAATTCCATTAGTCTTGGTGTCTTTCATTTTCACCTGCTCCCACGACTTCTCAATGAAGTTGCTGGGTCAATCATAAATACAACAAACTTTTTTTTCTTTCAAAGACACAAAGTATAAAATCTATTTGTATACTGCCAGAGGAAGAGGATTTGCACAGACCTCCTCTTCATTTCCTGTGCAGAAAGGAATTTTAATGAGACCTGCTAAGGCTGTTTGCCAGAGTTAATCAATACAAACATACAAACATAAAACAGAGGCAGGCCCCACAATTCTCAGTGAAAGTTATGTGACTGTGCAAAGCAAACCAAAGGTTTAACTCCCCTTTTTAAAGCTGAAAGCTAATGTTTGACTGCTCTGCTTTTTAAGGACTGTGGATCATATCCCATGACTTCTCCAGATTCCCATGGAAAACAGAGAATTAACATTAGTTTTGATAAGATAAATAACAACTTTGGAAAGTAATATTATGATTTTTTTTGCCAAGATAACAGAATTCATCTGAGCAAAACTTCCTCTCTTGCAGTGGCATTCCTTTTATATTTCAACATTTGTGCCAACTGTCTTGAAGTCTTTATTGACTTTGAGGAGGACAGGAGTGGAGACAGAGTCTTACTATCTTTTATTAGGTTTGCCTGTATCTCATGGTGGTTTTTTAGCATGGTTACTGAAAGATCAGTTGTAATTAAAATAATTATGCATGCACAGAATATGCACATTTTAAAAACAGCTATTTTTATTTCACGGTAAAGATTTTACTGCCTTCTGAAACACGGCAATGATAGGATATATAAAACCAAACCTGCAGTTGCAAGTTGCAAACATGCCTGACTGAAGTTTATTTCCAGTGATTTACACTGACAATTTTGTGTTATTTTAGGTGCCTTTTCTTATTTAAGTTGGAAGAAAGTGGGGGCTTTTTTGTTTGGTTGTTTTTCTTTTCCTCCCTTATGACTGAGAGTGTCTGATAAATTACATATTAAATTTTTATGACTGCAGTAAAAATCTGAGTCCTACTTGTATTTATCCTGATTGACTTACAGGAAAAATATAGCAGAGATGCATCGTTGTATCAGTTAGTCATCTGCATGCTCTGTCTTTGTAAGGTTTTTCTTTAATACATGAATACTGTCCCCAGGTAGGCTGAAATCCATTCTAAAGTGACTTCTGCTAACAAATAGTTCCCCTCCTTTCTTTTATACTCTGTACATAGTCCTTTCATATTGACAAAGACTTTATGATGGATTTTGATAAACCATTAAATCAAGAGCATTCATACAGGGCTGCCTTGTGATAAAATCAATACATTTACTCAGCAGGACTTCACATTTTTAATCAGGAAGCAGGTTCTCTATAAATTTGTAAACAAGTGAAAAATCGGTGCATCGGTCTTGCATACAAACTGGGGATGGGTTCTGAAATAGAATCACTTGTCTTGTAGAGTCTTGTCTTGTTTTGGAAGAAATAAGTCTGGGAACTCACTGAAGTACTCCCAGTGATGAGAAAGGTCAGGCCTGAGGACCAGCCTGACATGCCTTTCACATATCAAAGAGGCAACAGATGACTAGTGCTCAAACACTCCACAGGTGATGAATGACCTGCTCTTTGGTGATAAAGCTACCATAAACTCCACAACACTTCTCACATAGGAAAAGCTCTTCTTCCTTCCAAGATGATGTCAGCTAAACCATAGTGAACAATTTCATTGTTCACCCACCACAGGCTGTATTGGTGAGTATTAGAAAAGACATCTGTTCCACACAGCCATTTCCTCTGGTTCAATCTTCTGTTACCTTTTAGGCCAGAACAGTAACAAGTTATTTACATCAACTAGAAGAAATACACCTATTACCCATGCAGGGCTGGCCCTTCCTCAGCTACTCTTTACTTGCCATTTATATCATGTTCTGGTTCTGTCTCACAAATAACATCTTCCATCAAACTGACAAGTCCTTTTCTTTAACTTGTTTCCATAATAAATATCCCGCCTCTTAAATCTGTTTTCATTAGCAAAGACATGGGTGAGGCAGAAGAGGCTTCTACGTGGGCAAGAGACACTTTCATTTTCCATGGCTACCGGCAAATGTTTTCATTTGTGCTTTTACATCCCTCCAGCATAATGCATCTTATTATGACTGACAGGTCTGTAATGGGATTTTTTGCTATTGTCATCAGGTCTCAGAAAAAAAGAGACAAGTTTCACCACTTTTGACCTCTAAGCATTTGTCAACATTGAACTTCTAAATTATTGTGTATCTTTCAGCTACTGGTTTGTTGCCAGCCATAAGAAACAACAGTAATCCCAACCCTGTAATTGATCTGCTTTGGACTGTTCACTATTTTGAAATTATTTCCTCTGTTTAGATCTTTAGTGAAATTCCTGCTCATCCAGCTTGAGGCCAGAGACACAATTTTTGCTTGCACAAGGAGTGTGGTGTAAGGGGTTTAACTACCTCCAGGCTTTGCTTCCTTTTTGATTGCACAGAGGTGATGTCCACAAGTGATGTGATTCCATGGAGGTGATTCCATGTCTTTTAGCTTACAATGTCTTCAGACAGAAAACAATGTATTAAGTATTAGACAAAGGTATTTTTAAATTGTGTATCGAATTAATAGAGCTGACAAAATAGTGAAAAAGGAAAACAAACAAAGACAGTTTTTGTTGCACCAAAATGATGATGAATGATCTTGGGTTTGGAAGATTAAAAAGACTCAGATGTTTGTCTAAGCTTTTTTCATTGGAGTTTTCTATCAAAAATTCCCAGAAAAATACATTTTTTGCTTGCATTTTTTGCAAATCAGAAGGTTTTGGTTTTGATCATGAAAAATGACTTGGAAATTTGGGATGGTTCAGATTAGAATAAATCAGAATATTAAAATAACATTACAATATTACAGCAATATTACAATAATACTGTTGTTCACTGTGTTGAAAAGGTCGATGGATTTGGACCAGTTTCCAAGGAAAAGGCATTTGTCTCAGAAGAAAATCCTTTTCTGAGAAGAAAAATGACTTCAGAGAACAAATGCCTCTCCCCAGTGGAGACATGCTCTCCCAAGCAGGCTGAAGCTACGAAGGGAGAGAGGGGGAAATTCATAGAGCTGCCATTTCTGAATGAACAGGGTACTTTGATTTCAGATCTATCATTTTTGGAAGGCTCCTCGAAGCTAAGTGGCTTTTTCAAACCAAGTTACAAATCCCCAGAGCGTGTTCTGCTCTGACTAGAGTAGATGGGTGCTTGGTGGTTACCCCACATTGCTGCAAAACCAAACTCAGATGAGAAAATCAGGGTTCCACATCTCCATCGGGTGTTCTGGCTGCCAGGTTGTATTTCAATCAACCCTATCCTTCACTTTAAAGGGTGTCATTAAAAGTTAATTACCTGACAAATAGTAAGTGATATAGAATAGTAATACACCAAATGGGAACATGCATTATCTAATTATTAGGAAGCTGATAACCCCGTTAGCTAATCACCATCAGCAAATAAACAAACAAGTGATCAATCAAGTGCTCCAACTAAAGCGGCAAAAGGTCTGTATGGAACAGAAGAGCCAGTGATTTATGTGGCTCCATTTCCAAAGGTAAAAAACCCCAACAAAACCACAAGACTCCAGACGTGGAGGTTCATTTGAGACTCTATCTACATACTGCTTTTTGCAGACTGGAGAGAAGAGCTGGTTGACATACCCGGTGCTGAAGGAGGCAGGGTAAATGCAGGAGCAGCAGTCTGTGCTGCCATCCAGAACCTGTCAGGAGAGTAGATGTGAAACTAGCTGGGAACAAGCCGAGCACACCATGAATTTGCAGAAAAATGAAAATAGCACAATTCCTGCATTTTTGTCCAAAATGACAAGAAAGAAAAAAAAAAAAAAGAAGACCAACTTGTTTGCTTTTATACAACTACCAGAGAAAGATAAAGGGGAGAGCAGGCACACTTCATACTGCTTTATTTAGTTCCTCCCATCCACAGACAGACAGACAGACAGACAGACAGACAGACAGACAGACAAGTCATACTAGCTGGTAAGCGGCTATTTTTTCCCTAACACCTGAAAATACCTGTGTGCTACTCACAAATCTGTGTGATGCTCAACTATAGAGATGTCTACAACATGAACTGTAAAAATTTATGAGGCTGATGCTATTGTATATGCTTTACATGTGAGTTCTCGTGGGGGAAGCCAGCATTAGCATTCAGTGTTAACACCCTTAAATGACAAGTGTTTGGCTCCTACCTTGTTTTTGCAGCTCATATAACATTCAATTAAACGTCAAAACCAAAATATATAAAAAACATTGTCAGAGGAAAGGGATAAGGTTTACAAGCGCAGGAGCTAATATTAATAGTTTTCTAATAGTGATTTTTGAAAAGATTTATGAGATGAGAAATCTTAACACATTTCTTTCCTCTGATCATCTATTCATCCTAGATAGATCACCCCAAAAAATTGCATTTTCAAAAATTATTTCAAATTTATTACTTTGATATTTCCAGAATTCATTGACATTTTTATTCATTTAATTTGGTATGAGGAGTCAGACTTACGGAAACTTCAAAAAAAACCACAAAGGCAGAATCCTCTGTTCATATTCAATGATCCCAAATGGAAAAAAAAAACAAGAGAAATCTGCCCTTGACATATGATTTACATGATAAAAGGAGAAAGCCTAGATTCTGAACACCAGAAGAGTTTTTTGCTCTGGAGAAAAGGCCTGTTGTATTTTAAAATCACTTATTTCAAACACTTATCATATGATGGTGCAAAGGACCTAAAATATTTGGGTCAGGAGGAATGGATTTTATTTTTCTTTAACAGAAAATTTCGAGATGGACAGATTTAACTTCCACATGGTTTGAAGCATGACTCTGAAAGGGACATGTCTGCTGGGGAGTGGAATTCCAGCCCCTCACAGGTTTTTTCCCAATGAGTGCTGGATCCAAGGTATGTTGTTTCTCCTGACTGGGTAGTGTTCTAGAAGTTCAGAACGATATATTTTTCTGTTGATGACATACTAAACTTAATTCCCTAGAAGAAATCACTGTTTGCTTACTTGCCTTCTATGCATACTTATATAAGTTTCTGCTTTTTTGCCCTATAAAGCCAAAGTACATCAGAGAAGACTGAGTTCATCTCCTTTGGCTTTGGTATTAATTCCGACTAGTGACACATGCGGGTCCGTATTGGACGGCAATTTGCTAACCCCCCTGACAAACACAAAGATACTGAATTAACCAACTATTTCAGTGCTTTCCCCATGGTTTGCAACATTCCATTCCCATTTACTAGGCCATCAACCTCAATTAGGATCCTTCGTAACAACCTGTCAATCTCTTGAAACCCCTGGATCTATCACAGCAGCCTCCTCAACATCTTCTCAGTCCCTTCCCTAAGACATGTGAGTGGGTTTCAAAGCATTGGTGTGGATATTTACTGATATCAATGTCTTCTTCTTTATCCATAGGAATAATTGTTGGCTTTATCTTGTATTCAAAATACATTCATTGATTAAAATACATTATTGATGTAAGCCAACTGGAAAATACCAACCCACAGGAAGTGAATAAAGCATATAGACAGTGTAAGACATAAAAGATACTAATTAAATTGGTATGGTTGCCTGGAGTTGTATGAATAAAAAGAATATTAGTCACAGAAATATTACTAAATATTTCTGGGATAATTAAGTATTTCACAGGTGTGTGAAATCTGTACTGATGTACAAAGTTGCCGATGACAAAATTGGGGAAATAAGGAAAAATGGAATGAAACCACCGTGACATAAGAAGGCATCAGTGGGGAACACTATAGGGGAAACATACTGAAACCTAACTGTTGGAGGAGAATGGGAAAGTAGAAAGTTTGAGTATAGTATGATGCTTAGAGTGAAGCAATTAGAAATGTACATGCAGATACAGGAATGAGACTGGGGAACACACCTAACTGGAAAGCATGAGAAAACAACAGAATTCACCATTACTGACCAAAGCATTTAGCAGCTTTCATGCTCATCTCAGAATAAATTGACAGAAAATAGTAGAACATGTATCCAATTGGATGGTAGATGGTAATTAAAAAGAGCATAGAAAAGAAAGCAACTGATAAAACTCCAAGACTCACTTGCCTATGATCTGGGAGCTTTTAGTGGAATTATTAATGCAACAGGTATTATTCAAAAAGTAGGAAAGACAATACAGGAATGAAGTTTTTACTGTCTCTGGGATTGTGACTGTAATTCCTACTGGTCACAGCCCTCAGCCAGGACTGGAAGAAAAGAGGCACAGTGTGAGTGGTATTTGAAGCCCCACAAGCCAAGGAATTAATGTTTTTCAAGTCCAAGAAGAAAAGCAGGAACTAAATGGAAAACCAACTGGTCTGAATGCTGAAAAATCCAAACAGCAGGACCCAGGAATGGAAACAATTACATAACACTAATTATTTGTGTCATGCTAGAATCTACTAATGGAAATATTGCACTGGCCCTGCACAAACTGAAAATTCATTCTGCTAAAAGATAATTGCTCCTTCAGTAAAGAACCTTTGCAGTGATCTCTAAGGCACTGAGGAAGAAAAGAACCTTCTTAAGAGAAGGCAGACTTGCATTAGAGGTTCTATCACAGATTTTCTCTTCCTCCCTCCTCAGATCCTGGTTGATGGAGATAACAGTACTAACATCACTTTAGATAACAATAATAGAAATAACCTTTCTGGCAATATAAAACAACTCTCAGAAAAAATATTTCACCCCCGGCATCAAAACTGCTGTGGTTGACACCCTCCCTTCAGACTGCCCAAAAGTCCCATTCACCAATATGATCAACCATGTCAACTATCTTTTGTGAATAACCTCATGTGCTCCAAGGAGGGCTCTCAGCTTCCGTTTTCTGTCTGGCAGCATCTCAATGCAGAGGAGGCTGTACAGCATACAACCTAAGCTTCCTTCAGGGAGTCTGAAATGGGATGCCCCAGGAGCAGCCAGGAGACACTTCTGCAAATATTAATATAAGTTGGCTGATAAATTGACACTAAGCATGTTCTGAGACAGCAACGCTTGAGTTAGCACCCAGTCTTCTCAGTTTCTGATCATCTCAGAGCCTCCTGACTGGAAGATCCAGTTTTAGCTCATAGCTGCTCCACAGAGAACAAGGTTCCTTTTATCTCAACTCACTTCCACAGATACTTCTGGCTTTCAGAAGAGATGCTTTGATCTTCCTCTGCTTAGTTCCACTACCTTCCAGTCATGCATAAGTTTAAATGAGAGGGAAGAAGAGAAGCAAGCTGTCCTGGACATCCTTGGACATGACTGATGGCTCTGTGCTTTTTTTGCTCATACCAGCTGCCTACCTACTACTGCTGAATAAATAAGCACTGGAGAGACATATATAACCAAAAGGTGGCTGACGACCACTTGGAGTGTAAGCTCCTTGTTCAGAGACAAATCCAATCCCACCTGGAAGTGCTGACTGACATTAAGCTGTTTGCTGCATCATTTACAAACTTAATTCTCTACATTTGGAAGTTCTGCCTTAATGACATGCAGAAAATCACAGCAGTTACACCAGAACCATCCAAAGCATCTTCTGATGACTGAAAGGCCTTGAAATACTTTCTCTTGTACAGGCTGGAGCCATCTCTCTCTTCCATTCTGTTCAGTGTTGCAGTTGTGACCACATCTTACAGCTACCTCACAATCTGTGACAC
This sequence comes from Brachypteracias leptosomus, assembly GCA_013401335.1. Classification (NCBI taxonomy): domain Eukaryota; kingdom Metazoa; phylum Chordata; class Aves; order Coraciiformes; family Brachypteraciidae; genus Brachypteracias; species Brachypteracias leptosomus. Next base: position 428,898 of record VYZX01019901.1, on the reverse strand, counting down.
AGCCACATGTATTTACATCTTAAGGCTTTATCTAGAACTACACAATTAATTATTTCTCATCTTCTGTCAGTTGAAAAACTCTATGAAATTGCAATGGCATTACAAAGATGACAGGATACTTGTGCTCTGCCACAGAATCTGAAATCCACTTTACCCAAGGACCATTTATTCTTTCTGTTTAACACAGGACGGGGAGAATCCAAATATCACAAAGATTTTGAGGGGGGGGGTTGACTCACAAATGTGATGTAATTTGACACTTTAACTTGCTTCACCCTGCAGTTACATCAGCACTTTTATCAAAACAAATGCTTACTAATATATTGGAGAGTCTCTCCCAGTTTTAGGAAGCCAGCTGCAGCCTGTGTGGTTCTGAGAGATAACCAGGGCCCTACATTTCCCTGAGCCAGATGCAGGTGACAATAAACAGGTGGAGTAGGTGGCCACTGGGGAGAGGGAAATCAGGGGCTTGTTGTGGTGCTGTGCTGGAACTCTGCTGTGAAATTCTCCTGGGACGCTGAACAAAAAGGGGCTGTTTTGTCAGCTCCCGGAGGTTGTGCGCAGGCACATACCTGAGCTGGAACAGTGAACTGCAAGAAGGGAGCCTGAGTGACATCTCACTTGGGAAAGCAAACATGCGGCACTCGTGCTGTGATGGCTGCTGGCTATGAGAGCAAGCTCTGAGAGCGCAGCGATGTCACTTACAGGGCTGTCATTACCAGAATAATTGTAATTACTGGCACACACAACGAAGCCGTCAGGAAAGAAGCAGAAAAATGTAAGTGCTTTCCTGAAGGCAAATCTACTGAAAGATGATGACAGGCCTTGGGCAGCTGTGGAGAGAATTGCTACAGATGAATATGGCTACAATGCCTTTAGCTGTTAGGGGCTGTGGGGGTCGGTTCTGTTTTTCTTTCTATAACTGCTTTTTCCTTAAATTCTGCATTAATAGATGAAAAAGCAGTTACTAAAAGGGTAAGATGTACTATTGCATTTCTGCCTTCTCTGTTTTACAGACAGGGAACCCGCAGCGCAAGGGATTAAAAATTCTCAAAGATACCTGAAAGGAACATCTTATACCAGGAGCTGAGCATCACCCAGAGACTCTACGTGGGTGCTGAACGAGCTGGCTTGGGAGCTCGTGCCTCCAAACCACGCTGCTGGGAGCCAGAGCTAATAAGCACAGAGCTATACTGCTTCAGAAATGCAAAGAAGTTTCTCTCTATAATCCCACGTGGTGGCTTCTTTCACATCACCTGTCCCAAAGATCATTCTGGTGACCCCAGCGCTCTGTGGACATATTTAAGGAAACAGTTTTTGGGACTAGGTTCATCAGCAACAGGAAAAAAAAACAAGTCAGGAATCTCTGTGTGAGAGGAAGGGAGTTCTCTAGAAAGATTTGTGACTCTGGTGCTTTTTACAGTATCCCTTTAAATGTTACTTGAAATGCACCGAATTTTAGGCCTAAATCTTTAAGGAACTGTAGATTATTTAACACTTATCAAAAACTTGGAAAAGTTATGGAAAAACCTCTTTACTATGAACAAATAATGATAATTACCAGTTCTCTGACCAAACCCTTATGTGCATACCTCTGTACTTACCTGCAGCTCCCTCAATACACCTTCACAGATTCAGACATGTGATTAAGTCGCATTAGAAAAACATCAATATTGAACATGTCATCACAATGTGCACATTCTATTGGAGATTTTACTGTCTGCACCTGGCTCTGCCTACATACCTCTAGCTATACATACATTTGCAGCAACACTGTTTTCCTTAGGGCTTCCAAATGTCTAAAAAAAGGTGTTTGACAAGTCATGTGTGCGAAGAAGAACAGGAGGGAGCATATGGTCTCTTGTAAATAATTCACTGATTTTTTTCCTTCTGTTCTTCAGATAATTTGGAGTTGTCTGGAGAACTTCTTCTCCCTATTTAAAATGTACAAATGTCTCACAAATCATCTCAGATGTTAACAGCATCTGGAATCATGCCAAAAGATCACAAGCTAAAGTTCATCTGTTTGTGGATTCAATAATCTTGGAACATAGCTGATAGGAAAGCAAGTATTTACATGTAACAGTCTTTTGGCATCTTAACTTGCTCAGGGGTATCAGCTAATGGGCTGAGATGCTGGATTCCAGAATGCAAAGTCTGTGATGTGGTGGGTAAAGTTAGAAACAGCTAATTACTGCAGGAGATCATACTGTGAGCTCACACTCACTGATTTTTCAAGGCAAGAGCTCAAGGGATCCTCCACACTGCTTCTTGCACTTGTTGCTCAGCACATAAACCCATCAGTCCCTATCAAGGACTAAAAGCCAAGGAAAGAGCAAAGAGTTTCAAAAGAGGTGCTAAGCCACTGCATGGATTTTGTTTTGAACATTCCACACATGGTGACTGACGACTGAAAAGCTGCAACTTACTAAAGACTTGATTTTGCCTAGAAAGACTCAAAGGTTTTCAACATATCCATGAATTTTTTTGGGTTTAACAGTGATAACAGGGATCAAGCTTCTCATCCTAAAGATTCCCCCAACAACTAACTAAATAAATACAGAATCATAAACTGTGATAGCACAAAAGCATTACTACCCAATAGGAGTCAGTTCATCTTTTAATGACTGACTACTTAATTTTGGCTAGTAATATAGAAACTTTCTGGTCAGAGTAGAAATTTGCAAAGATAAATTATAATATGACACTCCCAAAGCAGCTTAAAAGCTTATTTAAGTGTAAGTATCATTTAGGAGTTCAGAAGAAGCAAGTGATAAATATTCTCATTTTATCTCCTGCCAAAACCCCATCTGTACCAAGAAAATCAATCGTTCACTCAGCCATGGAATCCACCAAATCTCAAACATATGCATCCTGGCTTGGATCAGCACTAGTGTGTCCAGCAGGACCAGGGCAAGGATTGTCCCCCTGGACTGGGCACTGGGGAGGCAGCCCCTTAAATCCTGAGGTCAGCTTTGGGCCCCTCACCCCAAGAAGGACATTGAGGGGCCAGAGCGTGTCCAAGAAGGACACTGAGGGGTTGGAACGTGTCCAGAGAAGGGCAACAAAGCTGGAGATGTGATGTTGAGGTACATAGTTCAGTGGTGCCCTGGCAGTGCTGGGCTAACAGTTGAACTTAATGATCTTGAAGGTCTTTTCCAACCTAAATGATTCTATGATTTGTGGCTTTTTTTCCGTAAGATCAATGCAAATCTAGAACTGTGAAGCACTAGAATCAGAAGAGAAATCCATTGTACAGAGCAGGAAAGGAAATGCAAAAGCATTGTGTATTTTAGTTGGAAAGAAGAGGAGTGAAGCTGGCTGCTGCTACCATCACTAAACAAACTGGTAGAGTTCCCAAAGCTCAAAGGGACTTGTAAAGAAGAGCCTCCTCATCCCAGAAAAGAAAATTTCAGGCTTTGCAATTGAATTAAGAAATTAATGAGGAAACAAATACGTTTTCAGGAACTCAACAGAGCCCAATAGGAAGAAATGCTTAATTGAACAAAGGATGCCTGTGCATCTAAGCTCCTGGGGTGGTCACTGAACTCAGCTTGCTCTGAGCAAGCACTCTCTGTGCTGACCCCAGGGTCTGTGAACACTGCAAATGGAGCAGCAGAGCTGCACGGGAAAAGACAGGTCTTAACAGAGGGGGAAAAGTAGTGAGAGAGAAACCCCAACATATAAATATTAATAGCACAACACTGGCTCCAAGTTTTTCTGCACACCCTGCAAGAATTCCACTACAAAGCTTGGATCTGAAGTGTAGCTGCTGACCAAGTCTTCATGAGACAGGAGCTGGAAAAATTTTGCATCCACTGGGAACACAAGCATGATCCATTCTGCTTGAACAGCATGGTCAGCATGGGATGAATGCCACCATGGTGCTGACATTTTACTGCCGCACAAACCACAAGAAATACAGTTCATTATGAGTCACAACAGTAAATCTAAACCCTGATCCCTCCAGAATATACAATCTGCATATTTTGGGTTTACCTCTTTGATTAATGAGGAAAAGAACACTTATTTGTTTAATACATAGGGTCACTGAGACTAAGGGGTAGAGCTGAGAAGCTTTATTTCAACATATTTTGCCTTTTACAGTGTTGTCCAAGGGGACTATTCCACCTAATTAATCTTCCACTCCCTGAGCTCTGGTGGAAGCGGGCCTGCCTTGTCTCCTTACCTCTGCTCAGCCCCCAGAGCCACCTCAAGGTGGTTAGGACCTGCTCCACACCATGGGAAGGAGTTCTGTGCCCTTGGGGGCTCCGAATGGTGCTAAAAGCCATGTTAGAACAGGCAGTCATACAGCCAGATCCCTAAGGCAGCTCTCCCTGCTCTAACAAAAGGAGAGTGAAAAGGCAATAAACCAACAACTACCAAAGAGTTTGCTCTCTCTGATGTTCAGCAGCTTCAAGACACACTAACTGTTGCCTTTAGATTTCCCCAGATGCTAGCTTAACATCCCAATTAACCTGCCTCAACTTTCAATGATAGTGTTGTATGACAGAATGTAAACCCCAGTTACGCAGTTTTCAGCCTGCTCAAAACCTTGGAGGTGGGCATAAAAATCAAGCTTTTTTTTATCCCTGGATGGCTCCATTTCTCTCCCTAGCAAGATGATTTAAATTACAGCCCATTATACCATCAGCAGCACTGTTCCTGGGCTCAAAATGCTTTTCCTGAGCACCAGTAAGAAAGGCTTCCTGAACCCATCCACCAGCTGGTGGCACACAGTCAGTCCTCTTTCAAATGCTGGAATCCTTACTGCTCTTCTCTGGCTCCTCTTGGACTGAATCCCATTGATTTTGTTCAGTTCCTGTCTCTAATCTCTGCATGTCCGCATGTTTTAATGATATGCCAAGAAGTTCCCAGCAGGATAGGGAACTGTGTCTCCTTACCAAGCTTTCAATAAACTTTTGATCTGTAGAGAAACCCCAAGATAAATGTAGAAAGAGAAGACAGTAAGGATAAAATTCAGGCTCTCTACAAGATAAATACACAATAAAGCTGTTTATCTCTGATATCCACTAGGCATCTTATCAACTCGATTAGAAGATGCCTTATATCCTAGCTAATCTTTTACTCTGAAACGAAAGGATTTCTCAAAGATAAATATTAAAAAAAAAAAAAAAATCTGACTTTTTCTCTCCTTGACATTTCTGGTCAAGGGCTTCCTTTAGAGACAGACGCTCTAGCACTCCAGACCTGTTCACTCATGTGCTGTGGAAGAGCAAAGAACAAAGGGGACAGTTGTTTGTACCCATTATTGTAACATTAAATGTTACTCTGTGTGTTAGGATTCTTTCGAGATGCCAGTATCCTGGACACCTTAATCCGTACAGAGGAGCCAACTCTGCATATATGGAGCTAAGATAAGAACTTGCCAGCTCCTTCTCACCCAGCTGATGCATATTCCTTCCTGGGACCATGGCAGCCCTCAGACTTCTCTCACAGTTCTACTCCCTGGCACAGAGCAGCACTGGAATTAGAGCTGTGAAACGGTGCTAAAAGCACCTATTTGCACCTCTTGACTTCCCATACTCCCGAGCTCTGGCCCATTTTGTAGTGAAATGGGCCATTTTCTTCCAGCCTAAGAAAAGTTCTCATGTGTTTTAACTTCCAAAAGCAACTGAGAGGCACTTACAAAGCTGATCTTCAATCAGTTTGTGAACCACACTGTGTTTAAAGAGTCCACGCTCACAAGCCTTTTCTTGTCACGTTTGCATAGATAGAATTTACAAAATCCATTTATATGCCGTTTGTCCTGCAATGTGGTCTTGACACCTTATTTTGACTGACAGTTCAAAAAAAAGATGTACATCACTGTGGAACAAAAGAGAAGGAAAGTCTTTTCATGAAACGAATTAATAACATGACCTAGTTTCTAAGTGTAGAAAAATGGACAGATTAACATCCTCCTACCTTCCCGAGGTGTTCTCAGGCTTTGTGAATCAAGAGTGTGCTATGAAATGTTAGATATTATGTGGGATATGGAAATCTAGATAAAGCCACCCAGTTACTTAGATATATCTGCAGGCTAACTCTTATGTTTCTTTATCTGAAGGTTTCTGAGACTTCAGTATCTGAAGCCCAAATCTGTCCATATATGACTTCTCCAAAGCCAGTGAGCTCCCTCAGAAGTTAATGAGCTATTCCTGAAGATTTTCTTTAGCAAAGGCAAGGCTTTGTTACTTTAAAAAGTAGCTCTTATTTTAACCTCTGGAACATATGTGAGGTAAAAACATGGTAAAGACAATACCCTTCATTTTTCCCAGAAAGTAAAATTACCAAGGTCAATCCCTAGATAGGACCAGAAAGACTGTATCTATATTAACAGAAAAGATAAGCTCTACACCTCTTAGGTGACAAAATTCTACACTGGAGAGTAGTGTCATTGAAAAGACCTTCATCACAACCTTGAAGATTTCATGTTTGTCTTATCTGGAAATGTTGACCAACTGTTCAGCTACCTACACCCAGAGGCTAACGCCCAGGAATCGGGGGTGCACACAAAATATCTATTTTAAAATCAAGTTCATTTTAGCTATGGAAAATCCCAACAGACCAAATGCAATGATTAGTTTTTAAAACAATCCTTTTTACAGCTGGAGATGCTGTAATAGAAAGTAACTTGAGGAAAAAAGACTTACTCTGAGCTAATTACTGCCATTATTAAATTTTCTGAGGAAATATTGACAGGTTTGAGTAGTCTTCACATAGCTGTCAAATGAGGCCCTTTACTTACATGTGTTTTTCCCTTGAAAATATTTAAAGCTCACTCGTAAGCCCTGGCTTGTTACTGAGATACACTGATACAACCTTTGCAGGCACTAGTTTCCTTTCCAGGTAATTGATTAGCTACATCAAGTCTCATGAATTCCTCACAGACTAAAGGCCTTGGAGAATCCGTTTAACTATTGTGCATATTTTAGTTTCCCAATCTATTGACCAGCACAGTCACATTAATTTGCCTCTGTAGTCTTCTGTTGACTTGATTCACACCTGCCTTGTAACCCCTGAATAAAAGGGCCTTTTCTTATGAAGGCATCATCAATTTTCTAAAGAGCAGAGCTAAATTCTTCTGAGATACACTTTTGTATTTTCTGTACCAGCACCCACTTAGAGAACTATTTTTAACTCTTCTAGGATTGATCTATAGTAATCTCCTTAGTATACCTTAATTCAGAGAACTTTCTGAAAGTGTCCAAAGGACTAAATCAAAACCTAAGGCTCAGCTCTGCCTTAGCATCATAACAGTACAAACAAAACCCAAATCCTACCTTTAGTCCTCAGCCTCTTTAGGCTATTTTCCTTTCCCTTCCCCTTAAACCTTCCAGGCCTTGCAAAATCAACAAAGAATACTGCTAGAAGAAAAGAAGAGGAGCTTTGTTACCTCATTCTTGGCCCAAAAAGTTTGATCATTGTTAAACTATAAAAAATAAAAGCTGCCCAATTCTTGCTGCCATTCCTGCTAGCAGCTCTAATGCTTCTTGCACCTAACACTGTATTGTTAGTTATCAGTCCTTAGTGTGGCACCTTAACGGGTGAGCCCAATAGCTTCACTTTATAGCATCCTTGCAAAGGCTAAAAGGGTAAGAGCACAGGCATTGTATGAGGACTTATTAGGCAACCTGCAACAGATAACAGCAGTAGACCAATTAACTCCATTCATCTAGATCACCTGAACAAGGAACAGCACATCAGGCATGTTTGTATCTGCATCAAAAGAGAACATAAATCTCTATATGTAAGTTTAGAAGATTTGTTAGCCTTTCACGCCTTGACAGTGTTGTATTTTCCTTTCATTCTACACTGTGATGAGCTGCTGGCGTGGAGTTCTTTCCATTTTGGAATCTAGGCAGGGGGTTTTGCAGTCAGGGGTCTCCTGGCCTAGTGTCAGTAGAGAAGAGGTTCACTACAATAGTGTTCTGGCAAAGGGGTTAAAAATGCAAGTACACTGAGCAGGAACAGTTGTGATCAGGACCTGACGGAGCTGGGATCAGTTAAAAAGTCTGTTATTCATGAATCTTGCAAGTGTCCAGATTTTCCTCCCTTTTTAAAACACAATGATCAGGAACAGAAAATCAGTATCAGCATTTCCAAGCTACAGCTCACCCTGTAGCAATTAAAAACTTAATCACTTCTGCATTGCACCCAATTAAGGGCAGACTGATAAATGGAAATACACTTACTGGTAGTGGCAGTTTTCTTTAAGGACACCTGCACCTACTGATGCAAGCCAGTGAGGTAAGGAAGGATTAGGCAAACTATGATGAAGTCCTTGTTCACCACAGACCTCCTGCAAGAATGAGCAAATAACTTGAACTTCAGTTGCCTGCTGCAAAGTGAGGACACTGAAGGCTAGTGAGAAATGAGAAATCCCTGTGTTCTAGTTGCAGTTATGTTGGTAAGAAACACCTATGGTCCTCCAGAATAAATTTTTGAATGACAGGTCTAAGCTATTTTTCAGAAATATGTCAGATCCATCACAGTTCTTTAATGTCCTGGCACAAATACTAAATTTAAAAGTAAACTTATTAACAGGGCTGTAGTACTTACTGACAGACTAATAACACGTCTACCTTGCCGACTGACTAACAGCTCCCACAAAAAGCCTATTAAACTCATGACACCTTCTATCATATTTGCCTCTGAACCAGCAGTGGAGTGAGTATTAAAATTATGAAGATAAAACCAGCTATTCCAGAGCAGCTCATCACCTTAGTAACCTCACTAGGAAAACCATTTTAATAAGCAGGATTATTTTTACAACTTAGTAGCTAGAAAGCAGCACTAAACCATTGTTTCTAATAATGTTATAGAATAAAAATAAAGGAGAATAAAAATAAAGATGAATAAAATATATAAGGTAGCTGAGCACACTTAAAGTAGGATGTTTAACTATCCCAGCATTTTTAACATGATTCATATTAAAACATGAAAACATCTTAAAATTCCATCTCAGTGGAATCCATTCTTGCTAAGAACTCCAGGTAATTGTACTGGGGCTGTAATTTATTGCTATTTTTTTAGCAATACTGAATACCCAAAGCTACCAATTCAAGTAGCAATTCCTTGTCACTGACCTGCACAGGCCACAAAACCAGTGTTAGAAATGAGGAAACAGCTCAAAGAGCACCAATCTCACCATAACAAAGTAAACATTACAGGCTACGCAAGGACATGAAGGGCACAAATATCTTCCTTATCAAAAGGGAGAAAGAGCTGCACAAGAAATATCAATCCAAAATAACCAAAGCACCCCAAGGCCCTTAATGTGCATCATTTACTTTAATTAGTAGGTGGCTATCTGCTGTTCTAACAGAAAAGACACTTCCACAGAATAGAATGAACCTGCACAAGTCCCTTGGCAAATGCAGAGCAGAAGAGCTTTCTTATTAAGGAGGATATAAAGTTCAGCACAAGGAAGGCAAAGACAAAAAGCTTAAGAAATGCGCCCTCGACAAAATGTTTGAGTAAACTACAAGGTGGATGCTGCACAAATAGAATCATTAGAAAATACAGACACTTCCCCTGCATCCACAGCTCCATCAGTCACAGCTGGGAAGTGCTTGCTAAAGTTGCAGCAAGTGACATCATTAAATAATTAAAAACCATTTAAAAATATTTAAACAGTAAAGAACTCTATTAAAAGAAAAATCTTTCACTCATCAAGAACTTCAGGCAATTGTACTGGGGCTGTAGTTTAATACTCTAAGAATTCTCAGTTCATTCTCTTTATTCCTAGTGTCCTTCCTTCTGATTCTGTCATGCTAGAAGCACCACACTGCTTGGGAAAGCACAGCCAAACTAACCAGCTCCAGGTGCAGGAGGCAGAGAGCAGCTCCCCAGCTCCAGTTCAGGAGGGAGCTTGGCCAGCTCGCCGATGGGAAGCACACCACATGTAAGATTTTGGCCTTGCCCTTTCTGCCCACAGCACCACACCAGAAGCACTGACCGACTTCTGTTTGAACTGCACACTGCAAAAGGAGATGCATTACTTACACATTCTGGTTTTAATCTCTGCTTGTCTCAGTCTCAGAAGTAAGAGCCTCACTGCTTCAATTTACACCTCTGCAGGGAATGTTAATATTCTTGTCCCTTTTTTCTCACTTGGGTGTCTTTTAAACCATCAACATTTACTACAATACAAACTACCTCTCTTGTTATCCACAGTAGATTCTGCTTGTGCTTGGCGTATTCCAGTGAAATCAGGAGTGCTATTCCCCTACAGCAAGCAATCCAAAGGTTCACCTTTCAATGAGTTGGCTACAATCATCTGTTGATGTCAGCTCCTGAACTCCATCCAGGAATTACAGAGGGGACACATGAGCAGAGAGGTTGAGGTGAGCACTTGAGGGAAGCTCTTTTATTGAGTTACGTGGTTTACTTATAGCACACATTCATATCCCTGGCAGTAGGATCAGAGAGCTCTGAGACAGCACCTGGGAAGACTCTGTCAGGAAAAACCAAGACAATCCAAAACTCAAGGAAAAAGCTGGCTTTCAGGTTGGCTCAGGCCATCTTCCACATCTTAAGCAAGGCAGAAACACTGAGTAGATCTAATGGAACTGAAAACAAATAGCTGCAATTGTATTTTTTCTTTTAGGACAAGGTTGAAGTTCCTACCTAGTTCCAGAGGAAATAAGAGACTATAATGATGACTTAGTGACAAAAGGCCTCAAAAAGCTTTATCACTGCAGGGATGGTGGTGGGGAATCAATTGATTCAATCTGACTTTAATTAATTCTATAATGAGTGTCTAATTTCACCCTCCTGCGGTACAGAACATACTAATTATGAGTATAAGAACAAAAACAATAAAATTAAAGCAAAATTAGAACTGTAATTTCCTCTCCTTCAAGTGCGAAATGGAGAAGGAAAAATAAGGCAGTAGCTCAAAGCTTTCTAGCTGGTGCCTGATTAAAAAGAAACCATACAAAAATCCTGACATAATTAGCTAAGAATACAGCACATTCATTTTTCTAATTTAAACCTTTTCTAGTTGCTTTGGGGCTTTTTGGATACAGATTTCTTTATCTCAGAAAATCTCACATTTCAGCCCTTGCTGCAAATGTCAGTCCTGTTTCAAGGCAAACACCGTAATGAGATGAGAAGGGCCTGCACACATATGGGGAAATGGAAGAGGAGCTACTGCAGGATGGAAATATTTTACAAGTGTTTATTTGCTCGGTGCAGCTTCAAAGGCCAGAGAACAGACTTGGCTAATTGAATATTCTCAAGAGCCTTCCGAATACAGAGAAAAGAGCCTTGATGCATCTTATTCTTCTTGAATTTCTTAAGCCCGGATTATGAGCAAAGATCAGAAATAGGCCCCTGCTTTCCAGACAACTGGTGTGACCGGTTACATTAGTCTCTTGTACTAAGAAAACACCTGCCCAGATGTCATAGTGTACTTTCTCCTTCACCCTCCCACTCCCTACGGTCAACAACTTGTTTGGTCCCTCTGCTTCTTCCCCTTTAGGTACAAACAAGGATGTGTAACCCCTGGATGACGTAGTAAGCGTGGGTTCTGTTGGAATGGATCACACTGGTTATGCTGTGCAGCTCCACGAGTAATTTCCCATAATGGTATTTCCTGTATAAATGCATCGTATTATTAACTAATAAAAGTTACCTGAAACATCATCAAGGGAACAGAAAGCCTTTCTTGCACAAAGTCACCTGTCAGCCTGCATAATCTTGTGGTAAAGCTCTGGTCACCTAAGTAGCTACTCAAATCTCTGCAGTAACAGGTAGCACCAGTTCAGAAAAAAAGAATCCTAGACTGGTTTGGGTTGGAAAGGACCTTTAAAGACCATCTAGTCCAGCCCCATTAATCTCCCATGGGGTTCTGACCCCAGAGTCTACATGAAGACGAAAAAACTGTTTCTTCTAGCAATAGTGCTGACAAATATTAAAAAAACCAAACTGACAGAAGTTAAATTGGAAGTTACATAAACATTCACAAGTTTTTATCTCCTGAAATTGACAAATCTCTTTGGAACTTTCACTTTGCCATTAAGGAAAGGAGGGGAATACCCCTCTCCTCACACTTACACTGCTTTGCTTTGACCTAAGGAAATGCTGCTGTCAAGGATTACAGATGACTTGACAGCACTTGCCCTCTTCTGTATCTGGAGACCGGGAATGGGAAAGGAAGAAAATAGCGAGTATGCAAGAAAGCAGCAGAACTAGCTGGCAAAACTCTGCATTCAGGAGGTAAGACAAATAGATGAAAGTATCTGTAAGACATGTCTCGCTAGCGTGCGAAGATTTGATTTCGATTGCTGAGCTGTGGAAAGGGAGGAGGTGAGAGCTGTGCTTGTTTTTTTGGGACATTCACCACACCACAGCAGACACTCCTGTCACCTAATATGGGATATATTGAATCCAAGCGACACAGCTGACAAAAAGAGTTATGTAGCTCCAGGAGCTTGTGTACTTTATTGCTTACATTAGCTCCCGGGAAAGAGAAAAAGGGCTCTCGATGGGCTGTAAATCTTCGCTGACACTCCTCATGACACTGTCTCCTCGCATTAGGGAAAGTGAAGGTGACATGTGGTACCTGCCTATCAGCAGCATGGCCAGCATGAGATGTTTCTGCTGCTCAGCTGTCTGACCCCTCCCAGGGCAGGCAGCCAGAACCCAGGCGTGGCCTGGAGAGGGTAGGTCTCCAAAGGTGTACGTGAAGGTGTATGTTAGGCTGATACGGGAAAGGCATCTGGCTACTGGTGTGATTGGTGTTGTGGCTAGATGGGGCAAGTGAGCCAGGACACAAATACCCCTGGCTCTAGGCCTGCTGAGTCAGGACTAATAGCCTGCATCTAGATGGTTTGGGCTTTTCCTGCATTTCTTTGGTATTCCTGGAGGCTGGTGGCATCATTCCCAGCTGACTGCAAAACTGATGCAGACTGAAAAAAACAGTAAGAATTAAGAACTTTAAAAATCATATTTTACCATTAATAAGTTTCTGACCATTACCTGTCACTCACCAGTGTCTCTGATGGCACAGAGGATGCTTTTGCCTCTACACCCGCATCTGACAGACCATCATAGTTCTATCTGTGGTCTTAAGTGTCATGGCTTACAGGAATTAGTTTAGAATGACTCAAATCAAGTAACTGTGGTATTACCCAAACTCTTTTTCACAGCTACCAAGGTGTAGTGGGTCTGGCTGTGCTGATTTTCCCCATACAGCCCTCATGGTGCAGCACTGGGAGCTAGAAGGGTGTTGATAACACACCTGTGTTATGACCAGCAGTGCTCACACAGCACCAAGGACCTTTCCAACATTCCCCTCAGTGGGATGGGGGGAGGCAAGATCTGGGAGGAGATACAACCTGGACAACTGATCCAGACTGACCAATAGGATATTCCATACCATATGACATCAGCTCTGCTATAAAGGGAGAGGGCTGGAGGAGGATGGGGGACATTCGTTGGGAAGACGCTTGTCCTCCGAGCAACCGCTCCATGTTCTGAAGCCGCTTCCTGGGACAGGCCCGACACTGTCTGGTTGCTTTGCTGTGCGTGGCCTTGCTTTTTTTTTTTCCCTGCTGTTCATTACAACTGCTTTATCATAATCCATGGGTTCTTTCCATTTTCTTCTGTCCCCGCTCACCCTGCTGACAGAGGTGGGGGTGGGGAGGAGTGGTAGAAGGGCTTGGTGGGCACTTGGCGCCCAGCCAAGGTAAACCCACCACACAAGGTCAGCTTGTAGGTCTGGGGGAGTAAGACTTCCTCTTTTGTGCTTAAGACCTCAAGGTGTGTCTTGGTTCTTATGACGCACCTTTTTACTGGTGAGATCAAGAAAAGCAGGAAATTCAGAGGGCTAAAACTGTGCAGCCCTGTTGTGTCACGTGAGGTGGGGCTGATGTAAAAGGATCTGCCCCTCGCACGTCCGTCACGGGTTAAGGCAATTTGGCTATTTCCACTTAGCAATTGTTTGCAATTTTGTGATTTCCACTGTCGGGCTGCTTGGCTCCTGTGTCACTAATGCCATTAGCTCTGCTGCTGGAGCATGCTGTCACGCATGCCACAAGCCTTCAGTCACAAATGGCCTTACAAGCATGACAATTTGACATTTGCTCAATTTAAAGCATATTTACAAGAGATTACACAAACCAGGAGAGTTTATCCATCTTTTTTTCGGAGATTAGATTTGCCAGGCAGAGCCAGGAATAAATGCAGCCTATGCATAGGGAAAGGCTGTCACTTGTGTCAACAAGTCAACCCAAGGTTGTTTCCTGACAGCCCTGTCTGCTTAAACCACAGCAGTATGAGGCTGCTGACAACAAACCAGCTAATTACCACCCATGCAGCTTTGTATTCCTCCTTATCAGAGTAGAGCATGATAACAGCAAGACCTCGGGTTTAGTACTGCTCAAACTCATTTCTAAAGTTTTTCCCATTGCTCCACTTTCTGCAGTGTGGAAACTGAGGCACAAAAGGTCATCCTTAGCAGGATTATTGATACAAAAGAGAATAAATCATCTCCTCAGGTGCAGAGAATGACGACAGCCCTTCAGCATCACTTTTCCCATACTCAGTGTACATCAGCCAACAAACCTCAGGCTTCAATGAATATCAGAGTGTGAGTATCAGGACAGTTATCCAAAACATAGACAAACCTTGTGGTTTCAGGAAAAATCGTGGTACTGCCCAAGATAACAGACTTCCTTCTGCAGTGCCTGGTGCTTAGACCTTCTAGCTACAAGTCTGTCCTGATTCTGAACACCAGTAGAGAAGGGCATCGTGAGTACCTTATTATCACCATTTTGTATGATTTGTTTCATACGAGCTGTGTTTCAATTTTAAATGGTATAGTGAGCGTGAAAACAACCACATGAAACAGATGTTAAAAAGAAACAAGCTGCAAAGTAATGTAATTGTTCATGTCATGCTTCAGTAGGTCCTATTAACGAAGTACACAAGCACCTCAACAGCGTTAATAAACTTTGCAATTTCATTACAAGATAAAGAAATATTATCACCCCCATTTTACAGGCCAGGAGGATTAGATACTTGAGTCTGTTTACACAGGACATGTGAGGCAGACCATGCAATGGCTCACCTAAAGACTCTGTGCTACACTTAGGGAGGAGTTACTCATTTCAGGAAAAATTAAAATGCCATTTTCTGGAAAATCCTTACCATGGAGTACCCAGCATGCTTCATGCTTGATCTGAGATTTGGTATATTACAGAAGATATTCCAGGCATGCTTTCAACAGACTCATCCAGGTTCTGCTTTGTACAGTTACTGCATGTATATTTTATGTATACATAGATACATAGTGGTGAATAATTCAAAGAGTAGGATTCACTTACTACAAGAGAGATGTGATGTGCCCATTTGATCTGCTTCGGTAAAATTATTTTCCATCACAAAATTTGCAGCAATGATGGTCATTTTAAATATTTAACACTAAGCAGAGACATCAGCACGTATTTTCCTTTGAAAAAATACTTAATCAGTTTAAAATGATGATACTAAACCCAAAATTATTTAAATTAGGTTTAACTTGGGCTAGGAAGCTTTTGCAAAAGTTAAGGCTTTTTCAGCAGCCTCTATACACTACATACTCTTCACACTTTTAAGTGCAAGCCCAGTTATGAAACCCAGTTTGTAAAAATAACATTAGGAAGCTCTATTTCCCCAGTGACTCTGTGTAGAGTTTGGCTGAATTTCGAAGCCAAACAATGCGCAGAGCCACAGACACTGCAACTAACTGTGCTGCAAATTCTATATAATCACTTGGTTCTTCCTTATCATCCCTTCCCTCTCCAACAAAGAAACAGCCAAATGGAACTCTGTTTTGCTGTCAGCTCATGAAACAGGAGGTGAAACAGCTGAGTCTCTAACCTGGAATTACTATTCAGTGTATTTGCTATCAATATTGTGAAAGGTGAAGGGTCTAGAGCACAAGTCTGGTGAGGAGTGGCTGAGGGACCTGGGGTTGTTGAGCCTGGAGAAAAGGAGGATTGGGGGAGACCTTCTGGCTCTCCACAACTCCCTGAAAGGAGGTTGGAACCAGGTGGGGTTGGGCTCTTCTCCCAAGGAACAAACAATAGGACAAGAGGAAACGGCCTCAAGTTGCACAGGGCAGGTTAAGTTGGATATTAGGAAACATTTCTTCCCCAAAAGGAAGGATGGCTGATGTGAGCCATCGCTGGTCCAGAAGCCATATACGGAACACTGTGGCCAGAATACACATCTCGTCTACTATATTCTAACAGATTGTAAATAAATGTATTGGCTAAGACACTGTACTACATCTGAGCACTGGATGAGGGTTAGGTTACACGTAAACACTTGACTTTTGAGCAGAACAAGCCAATACAAGTGTATTTGTCAGTGTAAACCTGCACGCAGTTCCACAGGACCAGGTCAGAAGAACTGTTATATTCCTTTAATCTAACTACATAACACAGACAGCAACGTTTTAGTAAATGCTTCCTACATCACTCACATATCTCCTGGTTGTGTGATAACAAAGTTTTCTAGTGACAATGAGCCTTTTTAGGATGCCATCCAGTTTCAGTCTACAGCAAAAATGAGGAATATTTCTTGCGTGGTTACTTCCCTTGTAAAACACCATATGACATACAACCAAAAGCCTGAAGCCTCAGGTCATTCTTGTACTGGTTAGATTAAAAGTTCCTCAATCAGAAATAGGTTTCATACAGATATTTACATCGTGTGTTCAACTCATCACTTACCCCTCACACTGTGTTTACCAAGCAGAAGGTCGTTATCCACAGGGACTGGAGATAGATGGCCATAACCAGCAATCAAGAGAATCATCTCCTCCACACACCTAAGAGAACAAAAGGTACAAGTGCTGCTGAGAGATGTTATCATACAAGGACCTCTGCTTGACCTGATTCTGCACCATCACACCAGAGACTAGATCCATATTGCACCTGGTATTTGACAGAACCTGACAAGCAGCCTTGACTGTTCAACTGACCCCCGGCATCTGCAAGGCTTTTGTGTTGTGCTGCCTGTGCACAAACCATTCCTTTCTTCCTAGATATGGCTAAGCAGTAGAAGGGTGTTATCATACTTTCAGTGTGCCCTTGTTCTGAAGTCATGAGGGGTATCAGCACACAGTGCTGCTGAATTAAGTAGCTACAGACTCACTACAGTCAGAACCTCCAGCCCAGCACACCAATTAAAAAAGCACCTCTGAAAATTACCCAGTGCTTAGGAACAACCTACAAACTCAACGTGAAAATTGTTACTGAATCATTTCTCCTGAACATAAGAAGAAAAAGTTCCAAAAGTTAGATTGTCTATTGTTGTCTGATTTTAAAACACCACAGAGATAAAAACCTTAACGTTTTCCACAACCAGAAAATTCCTGTGGTTGGAAAGATTCCTTCACATGCAGGCTAGACCTTTATCCTATATCTCTGTTACTGCTAGACAAACCCCATTAAATTGCAATTGATGATTCTTCACCTGCTTTGGGGTGTTTGTACGTAGCTTACCTTCTAACCTGCTCATTTTTTTACAGTCTCCTTTTATCTTTCTTTCTCAATCTCATGCTCAAATTCCACATTTTCTACACAACACGGACAGAAGAAGCCACAAATTAATATTTCCATTGATGCATTTGCCATGTGGTTCAATGAACCTCCTTAGCAAATACAAAACTACTCTTTTCTGTCACTAACATCCATTTTCCAGCCAAGACTTCTGAATCATTGTTCTTTACTGAAGAACATGTAGGAAAGTATATCAAGAAAACAAGTTCTTTATGGGATACTTCTCATAATTAATTCCACTGGGCTCCCATCCCTCACTGAAATTAATGTCCCAAATAAATATTAAACCTTTATGCTTTGCTTAAAAATATTTTTTTTTTCCTAAATCAGTAACTTGCTTTGTTCTCCAAAAAGCGCAGACAACACGTTTTTGCAAATTGACACTCACTGTCAAACACCATTCTCCCGAGGCAAGATCGAAACAGTACAGCTAGAGAGATGTTCCTGAGCTGCAAATGGAGTATCCAGGCACTATATAAACAGAGAAAGTAATTGCTAAGCAGCAGAATATCATATTAAACCTCGGAAATTGTCACAGCTCTTCCCTTCCCCTCCAGAAAAACCGTATTGTCTCTAAAACATTAAAACATCAAGTGCTCTTGGAAAACATTTGTTTCTCTCTGAGAAGAATACTGCAAACTCAACAGAATCAAACCACTTGGTTAAGGAAACAAGACCTACCAACTGAACACGGCTCTTTAAAGCCCTGGTTCCCGCTTCTGCTTCTTCCTCGGCCAGGGGGCACTGCCCTCCGCCAGACACTCGCCAAGCCCTGCGCAGCCCCACAAAGCAGGCGCCTCATGGCAGCCCGGGGGTCCGGCCTGGCTTCGCTTCTGCCTCGGGACTCGGCCCTTCGGGGCCTCCCCGGAATCTGGAGCCTCGCCTTTTGTCGCCCGAGGGCCCTCCGGGGCCCGGCCCCTCACCTGCTCCCGCCCGAGGTGCACAAGGCCCGGCCGGGCCCCAAGCCCTGACCCGCTCCCGCCCGAGCCGCACATGGCCCCACTGGGCCTCAACCACTCCGGCTCCTCACCTGCTCCCGCCCGAGGCCTCACACAGTCCTCCTTGGGCGCCCGGCTCCCACCTGCTCCCGCCCGAGGCTCAAAGGGCCCCGCTGGACCCCAGCCCAGAACTGCTCCCGCCCGGGGCCCTCCCCTCACTGGCTGCCGCCCAAAAACCCCCTCGGGATCCGGCCTCTCCCGGCGGCACCACAGACCTCGCTGCTTGTCGGCCACTGCCCGAGGACAGGGAAGAGAGCTTTGGGCTCAGCTCCCGTGGAAGTGCAGGGCCATTAAAGACAATCAGTACCCCTGGGGCCCTAGTTTGTTTCTACCCAAACCAGCTCTCCTGTTGAGTAGGTAATTGTACCAAAACAGCCCCGGAAACATGGACAAAAACAGCTCAATAACTTTCATTATTACATCCTACTTCGAAAAGTTGCTGTCGTTAATTAGCAAAACAACAATTATCACTACTGTGTTGTACACTAATAAACACTAGGATAAAATTACTTTCTTCATGCTTCTCTTTCTTACAGTACCAGACATTTTCATTTCTCCCTCCGAGCATATACAATCCATCCGCTTCTGGTGGCTGGAAATCATCCAACAAAGAGCAGAATTATTCCACAAGCAGGGAAAGACCAATCAGGTCAAAAGCATTTGGAGAGGATCTCACTAGCTCTCGGCCAAAAAAGAAAAGAAAACAAGGGTAATAAAAGGATTCAAAACCCAGACCCTAATTTTCCTGCTATAATCTGCCTGAGCTGTCACTTGCTTCAGTCTTTCATCATTGTTCTGGTGGGCTGAGGACCTTACATGTCTTCTTATCTCTACATTGTAACATTACAGGTGAAGAAAATCAAGTGTAAGAGCAAAAAAAATGAACAAAGTTAATTAACATCTTTTCTTTGATTGCTCTGCATGTCAAGATATTTGTAGATGATGAAGTCATCTACTGTTAAAACTGTGTGACTGAAAATTATGGCAGAAAGTTACTTCTTATGACTTATGTTGCCCATGACTCTGATACATTTCTTAAGCTTATTACTGTGTAATAACAGATTCTTCTAGAACAACCTCATGGGATACAGCTACTCACTTAGTAAACCTACTGGGGATCACAAAACCATTATTTATGCCTGATAAAGCTGCACAGAATTTATTTTGTAGCAATGTGGCAATTAAGTTTGGTAAATCCCGGTTGTGAGGTCAGTCCTTTCACCACCTCCCCATGCAGGAACAGCCCGCATCTCTGTATCACAGGATACCTTAACAGCCAGAAAACTGGTCAAAGATCTACGGCTCCCTTTCCAGGCCATTCACGAGGCCTCTGACCCAGCCCTGCATAATGTTGCTGGCAATATAATTGTATATGGAGCAATCTCGAGAGCTTCAAATTGTGCAGAAAGACTGGCAAGCTTCCAGCCAGTTGGAATAGCAAATGTAGCAGGAGTGAAAGATGCTCCATCAGACCCTCACAACGTGACAAGGTCAATTTTCACATTTCATTTTTCATTTTTGCAGGTGAAGCAAATGTTACCCTCTGGGAACTGTGTAGTCAAATAAGGTTAAAAAAATCAGTAAAAAATTTAAAAGTACCAGATGGAGAAGGTCCAGAAGGTACCAGTCACTCAACAGTATCACAGAATGAGAACATAGCTTGTTCAAAACTGCCCCTCTAACAGCTTCATTCCTAAGGTGACTCAGGCAACTCCACAGGAAATGAGGGGATGGAAGCTTTTTTCTAACATGCTTGGTTTTGGCAGGCGAAAGGCTGCCACTTGAAAATTCAAGAAAAATGCAGTGCCTTTTTTATTTTATTTTAACAGAATGTTAAGAGGAAACAAGGCAGCCAAGCAGGAAAGAAGAGTTTGATGCCAAATGAAAGAAACAGCTGATGGAGGACACTGGGGATCAGAAAACCATTCCAGAACTGAGGCTTCCACCCCATAAGAGAAAAATCAGGCATTGGACATGAAGGCATCAGCTGGCAAACAGAGGTAGGGAGTATCAGATGAGTTTTTCCCCAGGCTTTATCACCAAATTTGCACGTCTGTGCACGAGAGAGAAACTCTTGAGAGTATGGCCAAAAAGGAAGCAGGAACAATTCATTTTTAAAGACCTATTTACCAGTGGCAACAAAAAAGCAACAAGTACAGGTATCCTGGCCACAGAAGAACTCACAGCTACAGTACATTTCCTTCCAGTGAGAGGTAACAAAGAAGGATAATTAAACCTCAGAGGCATTTTTTTTGTCTTGTGCAATTTTTCTTTGAGTAGAAAACAAGCTTTGAGGCTGCCCCAAGACATTTAGGTTTGCTATAGCAAAGGCAACAAATGAAGACACTGCATTGATCTGCTGCTCTGTTTTATGAGAGAAGGCACCTTAATATTCACTGGGGACAAAGCCCTGACAAAAAAAGAAAATAAAAAGCTGCCATTTCTATACTTAATGGAGCAAGAGAGGCTGTTCTCAGGAAATGCAGGGGTTTATTTTAAATCACCAGCTGAAGCAGCCTGTCTTGCCTGTGAATATATGTATTTGCATGAATAACAGCTGCTCACAAGCTTTCATGTGGGGAAAAATTCCTAGGGGTGTTCACACAAAGAGCTAAACCTGCAGCCACCTAACTTATGTGCAAATTGTTTTTTAAATGATGTAAATGCTTGGTTCTGGAATCAGCAGCAGTACAACAGAATGATTTGCTGTTATAGTGTGAATTTCCACGCATTTGGGATGATCACCAAACCCCATCATTTAAAAAGCATTTAAAAGGTAAAGCAACTTGCACAATGCTTAAGTCTCGCATCTTAAAGCCTTTCTTGTTGCAGAGTTCCTTCTCTATCCAAGAATCATACAACCATCGAGCAAACCAAAAACTGCCTTCAGAAAGAGCCATATGGATTCAGAATTTCAGGAAAGCAGGATTTATATTATTTAAATGAGAAATCCCAAATTTTGAACTGCTTTTCATGGCTATCTTCAGGGGTTTTGTATAATTATACACGGTTAGAAGAGAATCTGTTGGACAGTATTCTCCATTTATGAGTCTCTTGTAACCTTCAAGCTATCTTTTTTTTTTTTCCTGTTATTGGAGCCAAATGAATGCAGTAATTATTTAATGTTACTTTTGTTTCTGTTGCATTTTTTGTTTATTCAAGTTTGTTGGGGTTTTTTTTATGTATTTATTTCTTTTCTCCAGGAAACCATTTATGAACTTCTGGAAGTACAGAGATAGCCTGGGGGTTCTTTTAGCTGTGCACAGCCCCAGCATCAAAAGGATATTATCACGGAATAAAGTTGGCAGGAGGCAAATACTATTTACGGACCCTCCAGTCCTATAATGTTGTAATGATAAGAAATGTCACTGTGGCATATTGTGCTGAAGAATAAACATTCCTTACCTCCCCACTTTAAAAGTGTAGGGAGCTGAGGCTGCTGGTTATCATCAGAAAGGAAAAAGATATTCTGCCCTTTCTTGGAAATGCACTGAAAAATTTCCTGTTAACTCTATCTGTGGTGGAGCAAAGAGTGAAAAGTTCTGGGAATATCTACATTATGCACATGAAATATAGTTTGCCTGTTTTAATTAAGTAAGTTCTAAACATAACCCACTTTAATTCCAGAAACTAATTAAAAATGTAATTAGTTAACATTTCTGCGTGACATCATTAGCTGAATTGTTCATATAAAAAGGCAAAAAGCCCTATAGGAAACTCGGTGTTTACTGGGTGGTATTAACAATGAGCACTACAATGATGTTCTGCATGCAAATAAATACACCCACTGGAAAACTTTGGCATTTTCAGGATGATATTGCCTATATAAAAAGTTACAACAAGATAAGGTAGGGGGGTAATAAAGTCCTTGAGGGATCTTCATAAAACTCTCGCTTCTTCTCCTAAGTCTTTTTGTTTCCAGCTTAGTTTGGGCTGCTCTGAGAGCATCTGAAGCTAAACTAAACTGAAGTGCCTCCACATAGGATAAAACCTGCTCTGAATGACACGAGTCTGAGTACATACAATATGAAATTCCACCAGTGTTCATACTTGCTGATACTGTCACACCAGTCACCGCATCGTACAGGCAAGACCTGGAGCTGTAAGAGAAGTTCTGTGCTGTACTCTCGTAAATGTTTCATGATTTTGCTAGTTCCTGGTTTTCTTCATTGGTCTGGACTGGGATTTCACTTCATTCCCTCACCCGTATTTGTGTCCCCAGTTACCACCTCCCTAATACCTCTACTCCAGCAGCGATTCTCTCCCTGCCCAGAAAACAGCTGGGGGATCTGAAGAGGGTAACGGGTTGATGAAGGACGTCATCTGGAGCACAGAGAAGAAGGAATTCCAAGGCAGCTGCCTTGCACTGGGCTTGGATGGAGCTCCCCCCACGCACACAGAGCTCTGAGTCCAGCAGACAAAAACCAGCCAAGGTATCGTTTCATTTCCTAGCTGCAGTCATGCCAGTGTGACAACTCATAGATACAAACCCTGGATTCAGTTGCTGCCAGGATCCTTTTTTTTTTTTTCTATCTCTTATTTCTCGTTTGCCTTTTTACATTTGTCCAAAGCAAGAATTCCTTATTAACATTACTCATACAAATTAATTCTTTTACAAACGTGATGGGAGAGCAACAGAACACAGACAAGTGAGAATTCAATGGGGTGTATCTATACACCCACTCACATGTAAAACAGAGGCATGTTCATTGCTCTTTGTAGTGTGGAGGCTTCTGCTCAGAGATGATACAAGCACTTGTACAAGCTGTACAACGCAACCTTCTGCCTCTGTACAGTGGAACTAACTTGGAAATTAAGGTTACTTCAGTTTAATTACACAAATATATGTGGAAGTGAGCTCAAGAGGAGAAGGCACATGAATATATGAATCCATTTGAAAAGATGAATGAAAAATTGTGGGAAATTTATACGCGTTATTGACTCACCTCTGCTCAGCACAGAAGTCATTCTTGAATACTTCTAATCCTGTTTTGTGAAAGGAATTCTTTTTCTAACTAAAATAAAAATGTGCTTGATATTGTGTCCTATTTTACATATTTATTTAGGCAATAAATATGAGGCACCCTCGTGCACCTGCTCACTACAGAGAATGGGAAAATGAAAACTCCTGAACTTAGGATCAGTGCTATTTAGCAATGACTAAAACATCAGCGTGTTATCAACATTATCCTCACACTAAGTCCAAAACACAGCCCTGCACCAGCTGCTAGGAAGAAAATTAACTCTGTCACCAGAATATCTGTGTGAGGAAGTGTAAAGAAGAGTCTCCCAGAGGAAGGATGGATGGTTCATCATTTGGGTGCCTAGTGTTGATGAAAAGAAAAGATGGAATTCTCTTAAGGGGATGGGGAATAGAATAAAGCTGAGATTATAAATAAAAGCAAAGAAAACTAAGAACCTTGCACAGGGGAAAAATAACCAAGAAATAAGTATCTATAAGAAAAAGTATTGCTTAGATAATTATGCTGTCTGAAAGCAAATGTGATTCCTGAATGGGCATAAGCAGATGACCTCAAGAGGTGCCATCCAACCTAAATGATTCTGTGATTCTGTGGCTTTAATCCTACTCTGTGGACATGCATTTCACTTTGCAAATGCAGTAGGACACATCACTGTGCCATGGAGAGTAAGTTCTAGTATGATCATGGAGAATTAAGCACTGACATTTATCTCTATCTAACTGCTCATGCATGAAAGAAGACTATAAATATCTGCCAAGAAATTAAAATGGGAACTTAGGTGACTCTTAAGCAATAACTAAATTTATTACAGAAGCTAAAGCTACAGTAACTCATTTCATTTCCCTTCCTTTCTAGGGATAAATATATGGATGAAGCATGGGAAGTCCGCTTATTTAGGGCTGCTGCTCATCTTTGTAAGTACTCAAACTATGTTTTGGCATGACATTTGAGATGGTCTTTGTCAAAGCCCTGAGTGCACCAACAGAGTATAACTGCCCTGACCAGCCTGTACCCACCTTCCTCTTCAGTATTCCTGTGCAAAATGGAAATCGAGGCTCTAGACTCCAGTCTGCTAAAGAGGTTGATTTCTGAAACAGTTTCATTACATTTCATGCCAATGTTGTCCATAGTCAGGTACTTCAATTCCAAAATTTTTGGCCAAAAATTTCAAAAGAAGGGAGGTTGCTTTCTCCATTCCTGTTCTAGATTATAACCTGTACTCTTACTAGCTAAATAGTTGGTGTTTGAAGTGTTCACAGGTCCTAGTCAGGAGCTAAAATAACTCTTGTTCATGGAAAGTAAGAGAGAATTTTAATGTCTATAATGGCATCCTGGGGTGTATTAGAGGGGGTGTGGTTGGTAGGTTGAGAGAGGTTCTCCTCCCCCTCTACTCTGCTCTGGTGAGACCACATCTGGAATATTGTGTCCAGTTCTGGGCCCCTCAGTTCAAGAAGGACAAGGAACTGCTTGAGAGAGTCCAGCACAGAGCCACAAAGATGATTAAGGGAGTGGAACATCTCCCTTATGAGGAAAGGCTGAGGGAGCTGGGTCTCTTTAGCTTGGAGAAGAGGAGACTGAGGGGTGACCTCATTAATGTTTATAAATATGTAAAGGGTGAGTGTCAGGAGGACGGAGCCAGGCTCTTCTCAGTGACATCCAATGATAGGACAAAGGGCAACGGGTGCAAGCTGAAACATAGGAGGTTCCACATAAATATGAGAAAAAACTTCTTCATAGTGAGGGTGAAGGAGGTTGTGGAGTCTCCTTCTCTGGAGACGTTTAAAACCCAGCTGGACGTGTTCCTGTGTGACTTGATCTAGGTGATCTTGGTCTGGTGTGGGGATTGGACTAAATGATCTTTCGAGGTCCTTTCCAATACCTAATACTCTATGATTCTGTGAAAATCACAAAGGAGTCACAAGGGAATGTATGTCACCATCACAACCATTAAAGAACTATGTTGAAGGTTCACAGATTTGTTTACTTTTTCAGGAAAACAGAAGTCATTCCTTCTTAATTCGATTGATTATTTTTATTATGTATTATTCTGAGTGGTTTTATTGGGTTTGACGTATTTTAACTGCATGGTTGTGAGGTAATGAGAAGTTTTGTTGAAGAGCATCATAAACATTAAATGTATTCTTATTAAGCTGTTACCTCAAGCACTGTTCCCCAGCTTTAGAAAATAACAATACTTTATTGTATCATATCTATCATCTTTCATATTAAGAAGACCACTCATGGTGTTTCTCAATAATCAATTCTTGAATTTAAGTGTGATAAGGTTGGGGTTTTTTACTGTATAATAAGTCACAAAGAGGATCCAGGAGTACTGTAGATAGAGTGAGATCTGATCACCATCCCAATATAGGTTAAAAGTGTTACAAAACACCCTCCCTGTACAATTTTTTTCTGACACTTCTCTAAGTAAAAGTTTAATGCATGAAACACACAGACATATTGCAGTATTTAGAAATACTTCCCAAGAAGGAGGAACTTCCAGTTTTATTTTTTGAGATACAAAAAGGGGGCTGTGGTTAAGAGCAGTAAATAATTTTTCTTCTGAGACAGACTATCTTCCAGGAAGAAAATCTTCACATAATTTCTCTGTTGGTGTTTCTTCCTGACACCCTGTCAGCAAGTCAAAGTTTGCTTTCACCCAAGGAGAGAGCCACGAGATTGACCCAGCACACATCTTGCAGTTCCTTACAGGTAGATCCTGTCACTATGTGTAAAATTCTCTGGCCTTTCTATGTTTGGTTTCCACGACCGTTCATGTTTGCTGCCTTTGAAGCCTTTGGTCTGTTCTCCATCTTTATTGACATCGATTCTTCTCACGCTGCA
>VYZX01019901.1:314119-391530 GCA_013401335.1 Brachypteracias leptosomus | reverse complement strand
AAGGAATAAAGGTTGGAATTATTTGTACAAGGTATGCTTGCTTCTCAGCAGCTTCTGCTCTCTTCTCTGTGTGTGTGCTGTCATGCAAAGCATGGCCAATTAATGATGCTTTGGGGAGACGGGGAGTGGACTTTCCCAACTGACTGAAATGAGGTCTTTTCCGTCAAAGATTGGCAAATCCAGCCCTTCTAAGAGAGATCCAGCTGGCACCAAAAGGCTCATAGAAGCTATCAAAGCAGACTGTTGTGGATGTGGAAGGGACAGAGCATTATTAAATGAGACCAAAGACAATGACCTATATGCTCCTCTGTGTGACATAGCTGTTGAGACTTTACATTGCTCAGGAATTTTCGTAGATATTCCATGAAACTCCCTGTGGGAGAACTAAGCACTGTGTCTGCTGTAGAGATTCTGTTTGCTGTAATAAAAGAGAAGGCAAAATAGAATTTAGGAAGCAAGAATATTCCTAAAAAGTTTTCTTTTCAAATCACAAAGTGCTGGAAAGCTACTTTCTGCAACACATGCAATTAAAACTTATTAGTATCAAGTTGAATCTGGACCCTTATCAAGCAATAACAAAATTCACTGAGGACTCAATACCTCCCAGGGAAAAGGAAGTATTGGCAATGAATCTCTATACCAGTACAGAAAATGGATTCTTGTCTCAATATTTATTTCCCACTAGTTCAGATCTTCCTATGTCTCTATGCAGCTGTACTGACAAGAGGAATATGACCTCACTATATTCACAGGTTGGATCCAGGAAACAACTTCCATTCCCTGTCATCTTGGTTCTGCCTTCTATGAGTCTTGGCTACTGGAACTGAGGAAGCCTGAGTGGGTGAATATGTTATACCTGATAAAATAAATGGGAGGTTTGCTGTTCTTTGGGTACTCCGAGGAGGTGTATTAGGATGACAGTTTACTAATGTTCCAGTGAACAATGACACCTGCAAGAGAGGAGTGACTTGATTCCAGCCACAGAACTTCAAACGATCCTTTTCTCACACCAGATGAAAATAAAGATAGAAAAAAAATTTATTGGAAAAGAAAAAAAAAAGACAGTATATTACAAGATTTTATCAGAACATGGACACCAGAAAAGGAATAAAAAGCCATATTTAACCTTCTTCAAAGCTAAGTATAAAATGTCCCTTCCTCTTTCTCTCTATGGAGTTGACAAGCTACAGCTACACTAGCTTGCAGAGCCTGTCTCAGGAAGCATTAGCTGCAGAGGCAGCTCATAACTCTTGGTTGGGATTTGCTGGTTGGATCTTTCAAAAGCAGTAGCAATGATGACTGTGGTGTGCCTGACTCCAAAACCTGATTTTGAGGCAGCAAGTTGCTTCATCAGAGACTCATAAGAAACCTTCTTCCTCTGCATGCTGCCCAGCAAAGTGCTGCCATCTGACCTGCTAGAAAAGCCCATCACATTTGCAGCTTCTTTATCATGTGAACAGGCTTTCTGGGGCTTTGCTCTTAAGTGTTCCCTGCTTCCTTTCCTGACAAATTGCCCTTCTCTATGAAGAAAACAACAACCCCTGATAACAAGCAGCAAACAATGCTTCTTTTGTTATTCACTGTCACACCATTAATCACAATGAAAATTCCTTTGCCATTGTTCATCTTCAGGAACTAGTAATACACAATCTAATAGAAAGTAGCATTCAGTAACACAAGTTTAATAACACAATGTGGATTTTTTAAGGTTCCCTCCAAAATGCATCTCAGGCATAATCTGCCTATTTAAGGAGAGAGATGATAATACAGAAAATTTTAGGGTGAGTGCTGATCCAGTTTTCAAAAGCCCCTCATCCTTGCTTGTCCACCATCAAAACCCTCAAGGCAGATGAACAGAAGTGCTCAGCATTCAGAGATGTGAAACATTCTCCTCAACTAGCATCACCCTGATACCTCAGTTTGCTCAGTGGTGGAAGACACGCAGAAGAGTTGCCAGAAGTCCTGTGGCCAGTGGGATTGATGGGCTCCCTATCTAAACGACATCAGGTTTGCTGTCCTGCAGCACCGCCCACCAACATCCAGCCTACCTGAAAGAAGTGAGAAGCCACCAAGGCTACGCAAGTCACCTGGGGCACATTTCATGTCTTTACACAATGCTTTGTACCTGTGTGCACATATCTTAGCAGTTAGATTCTCTGCTGCTTGAAGAAGACAAAGGCACGTGGCTCTTTTTACATACAAGGCTCCCTGAAAGTCCGTATTAGTCAATGAAAAGGATATAACTGAATGATAAAGTGACAGCAGCCATCGCTCAAATTATTTATAAGTCATTCATTCATCTTTATGTATAGGGCTGTCAGGTTTTTTCCCATCACATAGAAAAGGAAAAAACAAACATGGTGCTTGCTCTTCCAAAGAACTGTGCAAAGATTAACTACAACCAGATGGAAAAGAATGGTAGAAGGGAAAGGCCACGCAAAATTAAGATTTAATGCAGCTTTAAATATAGCTCGTTCCTAAGAAAGTATAAGAAGATTAGAAAGAAATTTGCACTAAGGCCCTCAATATGTTATCGTTTACTCTCTCACGACGCGGGTGTAAATGTGTAGGAGAAATGCTCTTGCTCTGAGCTGGTGGCACTGTGCTCTGCCTTTGCCTTGGTGCCAAGCAGCACAGAACTAGACAATATTGAATCCAGGTTACTAGAGACAACACTCTGACAGATATGGGGAGTGAAAACAT
This sequence comes from Brachypteracias leptosomus, assembly GCA_013401335.1. Lineage (NCBI taxonomy): Eukaryota > Metazoa > Chordata > Aves > Coraciiformes > Brachypteraciidae > Brachypteracias > Brachypteracias leptosomus. The sequence goes on along the minus strand of VYZX01019901.1, from coordinate 388,827 downwards.
TATTTTTAACAGAGATAAAACTGAGCTGAGTTCTTTCTAATGCCTAACACCCAGAAAACGGGATGAATCCATATCAGGAAAGGTATTTTATACCTTTTTTCTCTGTTGTTTTCCAAAGAAACCTGAACTCAAGCTGTAGCAGGCTTCTAAGCAACTTTTTTTTTCTTTTAAAAGTCAAAAATTCATGAAAGAACCACTATGCACCACAACTCGTGTCCCTCTCTGTAGGCTGATCAGAGAAGTATGCAGGCTGCCACAGTTGGCAGAGAGCCCTCTGTCATGCTTTCTTCTCTTACTTTTTTCATGAGATAGCTTCTGGCACCACCTCAGTACTGATGGAATCATTGTCATAACTCCATGTGTTCCGTTTCTCCAATGATTCTTTTTCTTTGGACAAAAGACAAGATGGAATCAGTCTGTGAAGCATCTGGAGAATCACCTCATCAATAAAACTACTTTAATAACATGCCATAACTAATCTTCAGATTCACAGCTCTTGAATTTTGAAAATCTGGATCTAGCTTTAAGTCCAGCTGGCGGCTCAGGCCATCATCTGTTGAAAAAAAAACAGTCTGGAGACAGAAGCTTGGCTGTCAGAGTAGTTTCTCTGCTAAATGTTTAGCCACACTGTGAAAAATTTGCAGCTTCACTCAACTTCTCAGTCCCAAACAGACTCCCTGGGTACCCCCAGGGAAGCTTCTGTGCTTGTTAATATTGCAGCGTTGACAAAGACAAATAAACCTCTTTCCTTCCTTTCTATTTTTGGCAACTCACTTAGATCTTCATCTTCCAACCCTATGAATCATGCCTTCAAAGACATTGGTGAAAAAAAGGTCACTGATTTCAAAGAATATAATAAAATGAAACAGGGCAGAGGATGTCATAGAACTGAGGGGCCAGGTTTGCCACTTTCAGAAATTTGGCTTAAGCTGCATGTTCTCTGTTCCCAAGAAACCTGATGGTGTTTAATGCAACTGTTCCCATGACCTGACCTAAACAGAAGAGTAGAGCAGAAGAGTCAGTGAACGTACAGCTGCGCAAGGCTCCGTGAGGCAAACACAGAGCACAACTGTTATTAAAGGAGGGAAGGTAGAACCTGCTGTGTTCTGCCTGCTCAGACACGTGCTACAAGTGTCACAAGGCCCACTGCAAATTACTATTTCCACATTCATATCGTCTCCCATTATCTCTGCTCAGTCACTGTGAGGCAGCCTAATCTATTCCTCGCCATACAGACCATTTGAGGCTGACTCCTAAATAGCATTTCCCATTTGGGTTCTGATACTCAGCGATAGGCTAATTCCTTTAAAGGCACTTTCTTCATGCCTTACAAAAAAATGACATTTTGCAGCCAGGGAATTTAAACGCTTTCCCAACCTGGCAGATGAACCCATTCGCTGTGTGGGTTCGTACCCATGTGTACGTGGATTTGTTACGATGGCAAAAGCGACAATCACCAAGAATTATGGAGAATGTCTGATGAGTTGTGATAATGACTTTAAGGCTCTTTTCACTGAGTAAAAATCTACTTATGAGCCCTAAGTTGCAAAGCACTTACCTAGCTGCTAAACATCAAGCAGTTATGCATGCTGTGGGACTGATCTAGAACTAATCTAGTTCTACATTACTATTAGAGTGGCTAGTTAGTGATGGCCACCATGGTTTTCCCTCTTATGAGGCTATAAGAATAAAGTAAGGACACCTGGGAAATTGTCTTTCAAAAAGACTCTTTATTGACCTAAGGAGTTCCAGTGACCCCAGGGAATGTGTCTGTTTCTGACCCCATGTCCATAGCCCCATGAAGGAAGACTTCCAGTTAGATTAACACACTGACTCAGATAGCTTCATGTGATGGGAAACGGGGATATAGCAACATTATCAACACAAAATACGTATAAACCCTTTTGTTTCACAAGAAATTCTGCTATTTCAGTATTTCAGCCTGAGCTTTGATGAAGATCAATGTGGAAATATCAAAATTTCCCATGGGGGAGAGAGAAGTGATTTTAAATTTTATTTCTTAGCTGTCCTTAAAAGCTTAAACATGAACTGAAGGGAACACTTGGAAACATGATTTAGAAATGAGCTCTGTGCTGGTCAGAAAATGAGCACCTACTCTAACACTGGGCACGCTCAGCCTATAACTCATAGGTTATCTGAGTTATAGGAGGCCAACTAGGTCCACTTACCTGGCCCTCTACCTGCTCTTCAATGCCATTTTTCTCGAGATGGCCTTCTGGCAGCAGACTTTAGGCTAGATCAATTATTCTGATGGTGACAGCCTCCTCCTGGCTGCCTTCTCCATCATTCTCAGCTGCATTGTTCCTGTGCTGCACACTTTCAAGTGCTTAGATAAGTCTCTGGAAAAAAAACGGTGGCCAAGAACAGGCCACTTGTCACGGCCAGAACCGTGAATCCATGAGCAGCTCCTTCTGCCTTTGCTCCAAATTGCCTGGGGGTCAGAGAACAGTGGGAAGCGCAAACCATCCCTTTTGAAGGAAGACACCGGTCATTCTCTTTCCTAGAGCAGTAACGTGGCTATATGTGCTCCAGCCTTAAGTACAGGATGTTCTTAAGCCTAATATTTTCATCAAACCGAGTCCTCAAGAGATTTAACCCAAATAATTTGTACATCTTGCGAGACGAGACTTTGTGCAGCTAAAATGAGTAGCAGAACATGTGAACGTTAAGGCTTCATTAATGGAGCTACAGACTATTTTTCAGCAAATAAATCTATTTCCATGTAACTGGAGCCTAAAGAGAAGCTGTTTAGGAGTTTCTAACTCTGTCCATTTGTACAAGAAGTTGAAAGTCCAATCAACTGCATTACAAACACCGTGTTGCTAAGATGTGTGTGTGTGTCTTGCAGGTGGCACCTTGCCATCAGATTGCTCCTGAATCCAGGAGCACAAACCTTTTCAAGCAAGAAGTCAGCAGGTGTTGTAGCAAAATATTGTCTAGTATCAGATGTCACTTAGGGCTGGGGCCATGGGAATACTTATATTTCAGCAAAAAAAATCCTGGCAAAAATCTTGAAAACAGGAAGTAACAGGTAAACCTTTTCACTTTTTTGCATGCAGTCTTGCTTAGATGGTATTAAAGGTATGGTGAGTTCACCACCAGAAGCTAAACCATTAATTTCAACCTGTTATTTGGTCTTCCCAGTCAGTTCTAAAATATGCAGAAGAGTTTAGTTGGAGAGATAGGTTGTTAACGACTGGGGGCCTTCATTTACATTGGCCAATAAGGATTTTATGGTAGTAATGGAGCAAACAGAAATTGCTTCTTGCTTTTGTAATTAAAATTTCTTCCAAGACTTTAGTAGTAGATCACTTCTCACAAGGGCGCATTGCCTTTATTTTGATTTCTTTTTGATTGGTAGAGAATGAAAGAACTGATGTGCTCTCCCAAGAAGCAAGACTTGCAGAAAATAACATTCCACCTAAAACTCATCCAGTTTGAAATGACTTTTAAAATATTTATCATCAAAGAAAGTGAAGAATGTTTTTGTTTTAACTATATCTCAATTCTTCATTAGTTTTCAACTTTACATGACTTTGTGTTAGTAATATCTCCTAGCTGTAAAAATACCTCCTCTAAAAGGACTTTTCTTCTGAAATTTTGGGCCTCAAGCACAGAAAAGAAGGAGGGTTGATAAAATGGGAGAGAGATAAAAGTGTGCTTCAGTTCGGGGGTGAACTTTACTGAATTGTGTGAAGGAACAAAAAAGAGATACCTTCTTTTTCCACAACATGATCTTCCTGTAAGAAAGATGGAATTCTTTTTGAAAGCCACAAGGGGAGAGAGCTGCTTTTTGCAGTGCTACAAGGATAAATTTGTTAGAGCACATGTTTTTCTGAGCCCTGGACAGGGACACAGCTGGCTGCCTTGATTTGAGAGCAGTGCAATGTCACAAGACGTTAATGCAGCGTCTCAATTTATCTGGCACGTGCTGTAACATGAACCAGAGATTCACACTGGATTCCTGTGAGCTGGACATGAGGGTTTCAGACACTGATTCATGCTCTCACCTGAAAGCATTGCAACCACAGTCTCCTGTCAGCTTGAGTCCCGGGAGGGACACTTCAGAAAGAAATAGCAAGGAAAGAAGAAACAATTGGAAAAAGGGAAGCAGAGCTTGTGCCTCCCAGGGCGTCAGGACTTGGGGACTGGACAACCTTCCACCCCAAACCAGTCTGTGCTTCTACACTTCTCAAAACACTTGCTTTTCATTCAAGTGAAGAAAATCCAAGCAATCAAAGTTATCAGAGTGAAAAGCACTCCATGACATATTTTCTAGAAAATGTTGCATTTCCTGCAAATGTTGCTGGTTCAAGTGGAAACAACCAATTTGGCCTAGGTCACAAAGCAACAGTAAATGTTTGTTGCCTGCATACATAAAGGAAAGATCAGAGACATGTTTTATAACACAGCAGAACAATTTATCTGCCTCATAGACTCATGAATATTTGAGCTGAGCATTTGCGACTGTGGAAGCAGTCTGAAATCTCAATTTCCTGTTATTTCCTCCAGTAATTGTGGAGCTTTGATGCTTACCTCCACATGGAAGTAAATCTGTTAAGAATTTCATGCTTATATGAAAAGTATATATATTTACTGGGCAGAAGAGATGAAGCAGAGTTTGAATTTTATTCCAAGCTCTTTGAGGTAAGAACTTCTGGTGATGCAGGAGACAGAACTGGGAGACAAATCTACAAATGTGGAGTGCTCTTGTATCTGAAGGGTTGTTCTCTTGCACCATCAACACTTTAAACTGCCATAATAAAAATGAATGGAAGAGAGACAGAGAAAGGGAACAGATGTTATATATACAAAGGGCAGTGGGAAGTGATCTAACGAACAGGGTGCTTATCTGAAGGAACTATGAGTGCCCTGAATTAAGTGGTTTATTAATTTCCATGACAAATTGAGAGCTGCAGTCTTCACCACAGTGATTTATAATATATTCTGGGTAAGAAATGAATTGTATCATATGCACAATGCAACCCATGAAATTATAACTAGAGCTGTGTACATTCTGGCTGGATTTTCTCTATTGCTGGTATCTTTTCTGCACAGAGTAATCTGAACCTAAGTTAGAAGTTCATTTTGAAGATATGTGAGATGCAAGGCTTGTATTAAATGGAAATGAGAAGAGGTGGACTACAGAAATAGATAAACAAATGGCCTTAGTTCCTTTGCCCACAACAGCTAGTCATAAAACATAAAAGGAAGTAAGACTAGTCTGATGTTTTCTGTTATCAGTGAATTTAGGAGGATTAAATTGAACAGTTAGTTGAACGGAAGATCCTTCTGCATTTAAAACTCATCCTCTTACTCATAATCTGCATTTTTCAAAGCTCTAACGTGGAGGTAATTGCCTGCCAGTGCTGAGTAGAGGAACATACAGAAGAAAAAAAGCAGGTCCCACAGGCTTTAGCACTTTCAGCTCTCTGCTCTTTGGGCACTGTGAAGAGCTACCACTGATAAACTACACCAGCATTCCTAATTCAGGACTCCTTCTTAAACACCACCTACAAAGTGAAGCTTTGAGACTCACATTCAGGTACACTTCAGTTCATTTACCTCTATCCTCATTAACATTAGCTGTGATCTTTGTTAATTACCTTGGTTTCATCTATAGTCTGGTGAGACAAGAAGTACTCTCTTCCAGGTTTCAGAGGGAGAGTGGATGACTAGATACCTCATAACAACTAAGTGGAAAAAAAATACTACCCTTAACATCTCTTCATTCACACTTTTATTCACACTTTCACTGCAGTATTTCCTAGGATCAAGAGTTCCTGCAGAGAGGACAGCCATGTAACAGTCCTTGCTCAGGACACTGCAAGCCCAGTACCAGATAAAAGGCAGCAAACAGTGAACAAGGGTGATTTTGGCAGAGAAAGCAACAGTCCCGTGGTTGGGCAATTCAATAATTATCTGTTAGGCTTCAAAGTTAGCCCCCTGCTGAGGCACTTCTCTTTCTCTGGGCACTTGCACAGAGGGAAAGATGTTGCTGCTGGAGGTTATAACTGGCTTACACAAAGATTTTCTTTTGCAGTTTGTGGCCTTGAGAGTTCATTGTTGTAATCAAAGAACCAAAAGCAATGCTGAATATTAGATTCTGCACCATGAGGCAGCTTCCAAAACCAACAAGTTTGTCCGACTGCCTTTCACCAGCCTATTTTGATGAACACAGATTAAAAAAAGAAAAGAAAAAGAAAAAAGGAAGGTGCTTTGATCTTTCAGGATATAACACAGTGGAGAAATCCAAGTGTCCTCAACACAAATTAACTGCAACTGTGATTTTGCTAGAATTGGACAAATTTATGAGAGGCAACAGCACTGGTGTGACAGTAATACAAGATTCCAGATCTCGTGATTTAGATCACAAATTAATACATTACAATTTATTTTCCCTTTGCTGAAATGTTCAGTATTGCTCGGTGTCAGACTTAATACCTGACTGGAAAACACACAATAAATTAAACTGTTGTTATGGTAACCAGGTTACATACACAGTCAGAAATGCAGACCAGAGAAGACTTCAGCAAAACCTTTGGAATTGCTGGGAACTTCTGCACAGGGAGTTGTCCAGATCTGCAGCTCTTCACCATGCTAACTAGTCATGCTTTGAGCAGGAGAAACCTATGGCACAGATGAACACGGCTGCTGGAATAGCTGACTGCTAAAGTCTCCACATTCCTCCTATCACAAATGACAACCTTCTCCCACAGCCTCCAGAAGGCAAAGTCATGTACTGATGTGCTTGAGAAGCCATTAATGAGGTTCTTCAAAAATCTTGCAAAGCTTTGCAAGATCTTCTAAAAAACTCACACTAGTAGGTGGTGCCAATGCTGAAGCAAAGCATCAAAACTGCCAGAGCGAAATATTTTCCATCATATTCATTGTATTATTGTCATTGAGCAGCATTCACTGATGAGCAAACAGACTCACATTGGGCAGTAAATCAGCCTCAGTTTATGGTTTGACAGCAATCTGGTTTTGCTAGTAAAGCCCATTTGTTTTCTCTCCATTCAGAATATATCTCAAAAGCTTTATTCTGGTTTTCTTTATACCAAGCTCCTAAAGAGGGAAGGTGTTTAGGGGAAACGAGCAGCTTGCTCTCAAGAGAGCTGGTCAGTCTGCCTCTAGCAGTACATTTCACTTACTTCCACACTGGCAGCTTTTAAAACTACAGACAGCAAAGAAAAATCAGCATTTTGTTTGAAAGTGGAGCTACTGGAAGAAATTATTGTGCATTATTTCACCTATAATCTTTCTAGTCGGGTTTGGTTTTTTTTTAATGAGAGAACATAAACAAAAGATATTGCAACATATTTCAAGCTGTAAGCTTTTAAAAAGCATCATTATACCTTTACCTCTCCAGTCATAGGAGCAGAACACCCCATAGGTGCTGTGTAGGGTATTTTGCAGCCTCATTTATTTAGAAATTAATCTCACCTGGCAAAGGAAAAACTATTTGCTATTCCCAGCAGTGATGACCTAAAAAGTCAGCATTAAACAGTATTTGTGAGACATTTTATAATGTAATCAGGCCTCTTTATCGATGCTTGCTGCTGAGAAGGGCTGAAAGGTTCTCCCAGAGAAAGAAGTGAAAAGTCACTGAAGCAGGTGCTTGTTTAAATACGGGTTTCAATTTAAGCAGGTGCTTATATTCCATCAAAGTAAAGTGGTCTCAGAAACGTCCCTCCGTGCTGTGCTAAAGCTGGGCAGGCACCCCGATTAAAGCCTACATTTGGAAACACATTCCTGGCTTTTCTTTCAAGATATTTGAGAATTTCAGAGCCCCTGCTCATGCATTAACATATCTGCAATGAATGAGAACATTTGAAATTCACCGGCTGAGGAAGAAAATAGAGTTGGACATGAAAAAAGAGAAATCAGAGATAAAGCCTTATCTCTTCCACATTAAAAAATGCCCAGTCCAAATGAGCTCTCGTTCCTCTAGCAAGGGGAATAACCAAGCTTGGTGTGCAGACATGTACCATTCACACAGGCACTTGTGTTCTCACTGCCCAGCCACAGCTGAGCCTCAGAACAGATGTTGTCCCTTCCTGGGACCAGAAAAAGCCCCTCAAGCTTTTCCAAAGAGTGTGTCTGAGTCACAGCACCCTGCCCACATGTCACTATTAGTGACCACATTCCACCTGACAGAACAGCCCATTGCTCTTCAGCCATTCCAATCTAGAAAAATAGCTTCTTTCTGTATTTTCCTAAGCTCTGGCTCAGAGTCACCACATTTCTATGACAAACGAGGTACTTCTGTTTGCCAAATTCCCTATTCTCAATGTCTCAGATAAATTGATGAGAGTTGTCCCAGAGTGGCAATGGTACAAATAACGCTGGTAAAAAAGATAATAAATATGCATAGCAAGCCATGCCTCTGCTACAGGAGTTTTCTATATTTATATGTAACTGGGTAGAGAGAAATGATATTTTATGTGTGAGTAACTGGGTAAAGAAAAACAATATTTATGAAAAATGCAAAGATGGAGGAAGGAGGAAGAAATACTGTTACAAAGTACAATGTTTTGAACATTTTTTTCTTGTCAATAAATAAATATTTGGGATTTTAAGGATGTGGTCTGCACACTTGGTTTTCTTCCTGATGTCCCAATGATTTTTTTCTGTTTGAGTAATTTAACCTATAGAAATCAATGTGGGCTTCTCGATAAAGGTGACAGGATCATCAGCCATAGAGGTGATACAAAAGCTATAGTCCTTGGGCCTCGGACCCCCTTCCTCAAGGATTTACACACCCCCAGAAAGCTCAGATTTCTAATTTGAAGAGAACTGGGGGGATTTCTGGAGATGAAAGGCACCACTCAAACGTTAGCTCCTAGCCCTGCAGAAGGCAATCTTTGCTATCACAGGATGGGTAAGTGCTGTAATTAGTGCCAGGCAGCATTGAACTGCTACTCATTTGTATTACTGACAGGTCTGAAATTATCTTGTGGGGAAAAGCAGAAATTATTGGAGAGCCTATTCCTGCTTCTGATCCCTAATTAATTGAGTATATAATCCCTTAGAGACATATACTCTTTTACCTGAAATATTACAGTAGTTACTGTTAGCACAAATGCCAGAGTATTGCTCGTTATGTGCTGTGAGACACTGAATATGATGTTGTAGAATGTTACACTTTTACTTCCCTTTGAACTTCCAGGTTCAAGCTGCTATTCCCTGACCCACAAATGCATCTGGAATCTGCTGAACAAGTTGTGTTCATCTATGTACCAGGCATAATTGCCACAACATAACTGAGAGGCTTGAAAACATCAATGAACATTTCGCTTGACTTTTTAATCTCTTTTTTGGATACCTGGATATTAAAATTGGCATTACAATATGCACCCACAAGCAAGGTCAATTTACAAGATGCAACTTATTTTCATACCAGAAATGCTCACCCTGCCTAAGGGAGTTTTCACTTGTCCAGCACTAAAGAACTGCAAAAAAATCATAATGATATAGGCAACCAGTGACAGGACTGCATTCAAGTCTGCATAACCAGCTACTTATTGATTTAATGTGTTTGTAGGGAATATCCAACATGAGAAGGGTGCCTAATTCTGCAAATAAATTATTTCCTGTGAAAAAGGCTTTTCCTGTGAAAAGCCTGGATAACGCATAAGAATAAAATCCAGTGGGTGCTTTCCTTTCTCCTGGCCCTACAGCATTAAACTATTTCACCAGCAGCTCAGCTCCAGGTCTTTAAGATTTGTCAAAAAAGCTGTTTTTTAACGCTCAGATTTATAATTTCTGTATTGAAGATGTAACGAGCTTCTCCAACTGGTACAAGTTAGGGCTGAGCTATTCAGAGCCTTGCAAGGGTTGTAGGTATCTCCCTTCCCTTAAAACGAACTGGAATACTTGAGAAGAAACTGTTTCTATCTCCTGAGGCTTTCCATATGGACTTTTCCATGCAACATCTGAATTAGTATTCTGCCTAGCACATGTTGTACTGTAACGACAGCACAGATCTAAGCCAAAGGAAAATAGCAGTTGAATATTTCCTGTGAAATATGTGATTATTTCCTGTTGAATGCCTGACAAATCACTTAAACCACTTTGATATTTAGTATTTTAAGATATCATCATTTATTTCTATTTTATGAGAACTGAAAATACAAATGTATCTGTGGCTTCTTTCAGCGAAGTTTAAAGAAAACCCCATACTTTAATACATTTAACATACCAGATAACGATAGATACTTGGTAATGACAGATAAAAATATTGCTAATATTTGTGGAAGCTGGGGAAGTTGTGTAAGTCCTTTGTCATTTAAAAGTGCTACAGAAATTTACCTACAATTTTTAGGCTTCCCTGGGTCTGCGGATTTTTTGCTTACTTGCTCATTTTTGTGTTTCTGCAGCTTTTCTAGAAAATTTTACTTATAACTCTGTGATCAGGTTATGACTTAATATCCAAGAATCATACCCTTTTTTCCAAATCATTTATTTCAACATGACTCTGACAGTACCATAGACTTGTGGATGGATACATCCCTTCCATGTTATATGGTACCTATGTATGTGTGGCCCAAAATGCACCAGAAATCTCTCCGTAATCCCTTGTGAAATAATTTTCAACAGGCTCTTCTATAACACTCTGAAGTTTAAAGTTCCTGCTTCTCAGGTTTTTCTCTCCAGCTGAAGCCACATTTTTCGATGCCTTTCATAGACTTGTTTGTATTTATGTCTGGCTCCAGAATTCCTCAACTTCAGTTAATTATATAGTGAAGACAGCAAAATTGTAGCACTTCTTTTCCCAGATTGATTCTAAATGAACTTTCTGTTCCTGTTCTTAGCCTTTTCAGGTGCCTTAAGGTCCTTTGAGGGTGTTTGCAACTTCACAAAGTCTTCATCAGCAGGAAATTTCATTAACAGCAGCATTACCTCTTTGGTTGAGATAAGTAATGAGGGTGTTTTATAAGAACAGGCACGAGATACAGCACTACCCCATTATTGATAACATCAATATATTTATTTAATACTTGGAAAGCACTCTGCTTTTTTTTTATGACATACTATATCTTCTCTATTAGACTGCTGCTCTTCTGGTGTGCAGCAAGCAATCCAGTCTGGTACTGCATATTTTGATTTGTGCTAACACTCCTCTACACTCATCTCACTAATATCCCTTACATTTATTTACGTCATAAATCAAGCTGCCCTGCATTCTAGCCTTCTTACTTTTCAGCAACATATACTCCTGTTGTATTGTTTCCATATCATGAGTGGAGATTAATTTGGGGTTGATTTTATTCACGCTGCGTTGTTTCTCTATCATGAGTAGAGGTTAATTTGGGGTTGATTTTACTGCTGGTTCAGCAAAATCAGATTTTTTGCAATGTACTGTATGTATTTTCTTTCATGACATATCCCTTATGACAAATGTTAAAAACACTTTGCTATGAAGTATCTTATTTTTTTGACTACACTTTATTTCAATTTTATTACACGCAGCATGCTCTGTACCAATGAACCACTGCAAAGTATCCAGCAAGTTCTGTAACAGCTGGTCTAATATCCATATAAATGATCTCTTTGCATTTAATATTGCACCTTCTGCTTATGTCAGAGCTCTGCATGATTCTCAGAACAGTTAAATACGCTTGATTTTCATCATTAACATTAATATTTCTCCAACTAAACCTCTTGTCTACACATGACAAGTTTAAGCATGTTATACTAATATATTCTAATTATTCGTTGGGATTAGATGGTTTTCATTCCACAAGTGTTTCTTTCATGCTGTTGTTGCACCCACTTGCTCAGCAACAAGAAGTTCTCAATATTTACCGAGGGAGGCTACGATTTACCAGGAGTTACAGCAAGAGCTGTGGGATTTATATTGGAGCACTGACACCAGCAAAAAGGAAGAAAGGACATAGGCATATGTTTACTTTTTTCATTCTGCAGAGCTGATTTCAGCCACTGTTTGAAAGAAGTTTATTGTCTCTCTCCCTATTCATAATACTGAGTGTGTGGTAGAGCTCACGTGATGCAGCAAAGGGCACGGGATGGCTTCTACTCAAGATGCTGGGCTCAGCTCATCCAAAAAGGCTCAGAAACAGGTAAACAGCGCTGCTGGAGAGCAGAGATGTTAAGGAAATGTTTTCAGGACTGGCTAGCAAGCCACAACTGAGCATGCTGTGCTACAGCCTCTTCCCATGGCTCTACCAAGAGCTGTGCCTGTCACAGGAAGCTTTGCCAGATGCCCAACAGGCGGTTGGGGATCAACCTATGCCTGCTCTTGGGGTCTGGCCTGCAATTCTCTGTCCTTCTAGGTACTGGCAACAGAATTCTGTCTTACCAGAACAAAAGACTCCGAAAAGCTATTCCCTTGAAGGCTGACATACTACTAGCTATTTACTTGCTGAGCACTGGAACATTTGGAACTGTAAGGAAATACTTACAGATTCTTTTATAGCCCCAAAGAGTGCAATGGTCACTCCCTGCAAAATCTGAACACCCCATGTAGGTTGAAAGACCACCTTGGTGTGAGCACAGGAGAGGTTTAACTCTCCATGCTAGAAAACAGTGTTAAATATTTTGCTGCAACTTTTTATGTGAAAAAATAACGCCAACCAAGTGAAAATGTGTTTAAGTAACACCTTTAGGCTCATACCTACTACACATGGCTCAAAATCTATCCATAATGATCTGCATTTCAAACTATAAGGCTTTCTACAGTTTACAGTGATAAATGTTTACAGAGTTCTTTGTTAGTTTTGCTAAGGATGACATGTTTCTTCATGAGTCTGAAATATCTGAAACATCTCTGCTCATCAGAGAATTAAAAAAATAGCCCTTTATAGCAGGGTCTCTAAAAATCAATACCCTACATTGAAGAAAACTTAAGCTCACGTGCCACAAAACCCACATGGAAGTATTATGCCTAACATTGATTGACTATTCCCTTGCTTCATTATAGCACATTAATGTTAAAAGTGATCAGTTTGGCTTCCGCATACTGAATATTCATTAATTAGTTGTAATCCATGTGGGAAATAAAGAACTCAGTGTGACAACTGAGTGATCCAATGGAAATTTCATCTTCTAACATGTATGAAATCAGAGTAGCTAATAAGAGTTGTATTAAAGAATGTGAAACTGCACTTGCAGAAGAAGCCTTAGACATTTCTAAGATTATATGTTCCAGTAAGAAAGACTTTCTCCCTTATTACTCCACTGCAACCAACACTAAACTCAGTTAATTCCCCATCATTTCCACATCACAAAAATGGAAATTAACTGGTACGTCTTCCCTGGCCTTTTGAAAACAAAACCAAGATAAAACTTTCTGAACCCAAAATCCAGCTGATTCCAAGACATCCTAAGCCTGTTTCTAAAGCAACTCGGAGAAGAACAACAAAAAATGCCATGTAACACTTGAAAGGTTGGTTGGGAGGGCAACCAGTCCTCCCTCTGCATGGGAACCACCACTGACAAAGCTTTTCTTCTCTCAGAATCAAGGCTTTGCTTTCTCTGAGATATCCAAACATTCTGTGCAGTGATTAGAGAGTGAGGAACTCTCCCAGTTTCTTTTTCTAGGGTTCTTTTGTGGGCTGTAGGTTCTGTTTCAGGGCTGAGTGGGATCATTGAGCACCAGTCTTCTGCAAGGGGCTTCAGGAACATCCCACAAACCAAGTGGCAGATGGGAGAATGGTTTTTGGCAGCACTGGCTTTATAATTACTGCAAGAAGGACCCAGCATCATGCCTCTGCCCCAAGCAGCTGTACTTTAATTTACAATGGAAAAAATCCAATCAGATCTGTCTCTTCCTTCTCTTCACTTAATCCTTGTTTTATTTTTTTAACGTGGTCATATTATTTATTTGGTTTAATATTTTAAACTAAGTGTCTCTGGGGTTTTTTTTAAGGCCTGACTGCCAAGAATTTCCCTGTGATGGGATTACTTAGAGATAAGCCACTGCCAAGAACTTTCCCTAAGTACGATGGGATTATTTAGGGAACAAACTGTTGTCACGTTCCACCATCAAGATTTAGGATTCCAAGGGCAAGCCAAACTGTTCCAGCTGTAAAGTCACAAGTGCTCCAGGGAAGGCTCAAAATGAGGGCACACAAGCAAGAAACTGCTGTTTCAGGGTAGTCAGGATGTAAAACTATCTACTCTCTAGGCAAGCTTCCCAATTTCTCATTTCAGATGTAAATTAATGTACATATTAAAGGAATCTATGGCAAACGGACATGTTGGTGACTCCTTTCCCCCGTTCTGGCAACCCCCCAGAGTTCCCATTATCTTCATTTGATTTCTTCTAGACATATCCCTCAGTCAGGTAAGGCTGTTACACTCACAGGGTCACCACGCATCCCAGAAGGACATAGTGCCCAAAAGAAATGGGCCTTACCATTTTCAGATGGTTCAGTGTTTAAGATCTTAATTTATCTAGGGCTTGAACAGCTTCTGTCACTGCAATAGGGTATTTGGAAATAAAGGTTCACCCATTCTGATGTGGGCATATTAAACAGACCTAGCCAAGCACCGAATGGAAGATAGTATTTCACATATTAAATTTTCTAATAAGCAGTTTATATTAATGGAACAAAGAGCATTTTAGGGCTTATATATTAAAAAATGTGAGATTTTTTAAAAATTTATTTTAGACTAGATATAGAGATTCTAGTTAAGCTTGTCACTAATTTTGGACCACTTCATCCACTGCTACTGTCCTGTTTTACAAAATGGGAACAGATGTAATAAAAGACAAAGCCAGAGCAGAAATAAAAACTAAAACAAAGCTGAAATTTGAAGTCCTGGAATATAGACTGAAGCACAGGCTAAAACAGACTTAAGTGTCCAAACAAATTTTGTGCCAAGTCACAGCTTCTGGGCTAATTTCAATTCAGTACAAACAATAAGAGAGCTGAATTTTCACCACCACTCCTAAATCCTTATCTCTTCTCCTCTACAACAGATAAGTTGCTAACAGGAGAGGGCAAGGGGCAAACCTATATTTTTTCCCCAGAGAAATATTGTTCCTAAACAGGAACCATCATAAGAACTGCAGGGAAATGTTTTCTAAGTAACTGGAAGTTAAGACAACTCATCTTCAGGCACAAACAGATTTTTGCTGTATCAGAACCCATCAGGAAATTATTTTGTCTAAGATTAATTCAATTTCATGAAGCAGTGGTTGATGTCAACCACACGGCCTTTGTTATTAAAACGTAACTAAAAGTAATGTATTTACAAAGCACATTCTGACAAGATACTACAAAAAACTTATAGCTATTTACTGTACCGTAACACCCTTCCAGCTATGAGAAATAAGGACTAATACTGCATTAGAATTTTTTTCAAATGCTTGATGAACTTTCAAATGGTGTCAACAGGCTTTTCATCTTGAAGCTGATTTAAGAAATAAACATCCCATGGCAATGATGGAACATGTGGGCTGGAACCCCTCTGTTGTGAGGCCAGGCTGAGAGAGTTGGGCTTGTTCAGTCTGGAGAAGAGAAGGCTCCAGGAGACCTTCTTGGCACATTTCAGGACTTTCTATCAGAAAGTCCCTGGGGAAGGACTTTTTGCAAGGGCTTGTAGTGACAGGACAAGAAGTAATTGCTTCAAACTGGAAGAGGGTAGATTTAGACTAGAAATTAGGGAGTTTTTCACCATGAGGGTGGTGAGATACCGGCACAGGTTGCCCAGAGAGGTGGTAGATGACCCAACACTGGATGTGTTCAAGACCAGGTTGGACTGGGCTTGGAGCAACCTGGTCTAGTGGGAGGTGTCCCTGCCCATGGCAGGGGGTTGGAACTAGATGATCTTCAAGGTCCCTTCCAACCCAAACCATTCCATGATCTGCTTGCATGAGATAATAATTTATCCTCTGCTTCCTGCTCAAACTTGGTATTTTGCATTATTTTAAACTTCTCAACAGACGTCAGTGAGAACACGTCTGGGCTCATCTCATTAGTTCTGTAAATGTTTGGGATGTGTGATGACTCTTTAGCTTCCTAGAGTGAAACAAAGTTAAATATTAAAGAAAATAAACAGCATGGCAGTCTGGTTTAGCTCTGCCTCTTACATGATCTAGTCATAATAATTTACAGAGCCTGAATCTAAGATTCATGAATGACAGAATATTTTCCTGAGAGCTCCTAAACACAGCACACTATCCCATCCTTGTGACACTGACCACGCATCACTGGTGAGGAAAAGGTTAAGGCATGTTAGTGTTTATCTGTTAACACCTGCTATATCTGTTTTATCTGGAAGAATAAAATATACAGCGTATGTCAGTTCTGACCAATCTTTTATGAGGGACCACTGCACCACTCATTCAACCTATGGCATGTGAAACGCAGCACATATTGTACCTAAGGTGTTATAACTATATCAGGTGAAAACAACATTTACAGGGACACTCTTATGAGTCTGGCTCAGAGAAGCATCTTATATTGCCCTCCAAGAAAGCTAAAAGTCACCAGCATCATACAGGACCAGGCACAACCATGCCCCCAGGAACACACAACACAGCAAACAGCAGCATCTGGGTATGAATACATGAAACTGGTATTTGACAAGCAGTAGTTTCACATAGAACTGTGAATCCCACAGACTTCTGTCTGGCAATTACTGACTGTTGTCTCTGTCTCTCTGTGCTACTGATATCTGATAAGGCAGTAGGAAAACTAAGGAAAATAGCAGTGCTGAATCCACAAATGATACTAGGGACCACAGATAATTATACTCAAAAACTCTAACAGAGGAATAGTTCAAACCAAGCATTACCCACGGGACAGTAATTCTAATTTTGCACAGCAGTAACCATGCTTTAAACTCCACAGGAAGCCTCAGTGATCTCTCAAACAAGCAGCATGTTTTGGGGGGATTGGACCTGCTTCAAGACCAATGTGTGGTCTCTCTAAAAAGTCACTCAGCCAAAGTGCAATTGAAACTGTCAGGCAGCACAACAATCTACGTATGTGTCATAGATACAAAATGCTACAGTGGAATTTCAAAGCTGCAAGCCAGCTGACACCTTCAGAAAAAAAAAGTAGACCTGAGTACCAGTCAAAATCATGAATCATACCCAAATCACTGGAGAGACATTTGCAGATAAGCATAAGAATGTTAATTTTTTGCAGACAGTGAGCAAATGAACTAAGCCACTGTGCAACAAAAGATCCTACATTAGGAAAGAAGTAGCTTAAACAAGTTTTGAAGCCTCATCTGTAGCAAATAGCAATTAAAATACCCATAACTTGTGTTTCCAGGGTTATCAGTTAGAAGGTAACTCATTGCTTTACTGTAGTTGCACCTTTTTCATTAAACAAGTCCTTCATTACAGTGATCTCAGGTCAATCAGACAGGTCTAAGATGGAGGTTTTTGCAAGTACCAGTGAAAAAGTAGAAGTTATAAGGAATAAGGGAAATTTCTGAACCCCACATAAGAAGCCCTTCATGAAGGATTCTTGCAAAAGCAGGAAAATATTTTTTCAGCAATGGTTCCCTGGTGATTTTAAGGTTTCCATTGGCCTCTTAATAGGCCATATTAAGTCTTAGATGGCAAAAGCTACTGGAATGGAGTCTTTCCTTAAGCTCTCTTACATAATTCATCTACCTGAGAAGTTCCGTAGGTTACCAGTAGTTCACAGCCTGGGAAGAGAACTGCACAGTTGTTTCTCTAGGCGTTTTTCCATCTTTCATTACCCTGTTCCTTTTTCATTTTACAGCAGGTATTCACTTGTGAATAAATGCTTTGGAACCTATTTCTCAATTTCAATCTCTGCTTTGTAATGTTACTTAGTTATGAACCATTTGTGGCAAGGGAAGAGAAAGAGTAGCTGAGAATAACTTTAGATTAAATATCAGACAATGACATAAAAAGAAATTATACTCAAGTCAAACTGTGATAAATCTCTAGGAAATCTAATAACTACTTTGAAGTTATTACCTGTTAGAAGAGGAAAACATGTAAGGCAGTAAATGTGTATTTACCAGTGTCTATCATTCAAAAGAATTTGAAGTGCATACTATATATTAAAAGTCAGAACAAGAAAAAAGAAAAACAGAACTCTGAAGTCAGCCCTACAGAAATATTATTTACTAAGCACAGCACCCAGAACATCAGAAATGACTCTGCTGAGATTTCCTATATAATCTTAAATTCAATATTGGTAATATATGTACCCAGGTACCAGCTTTAATTATCAAATCTCAAACTCTTTCATGACAATTTGAGTACCTGAGTCATCCTCCATGACTAAGACCCATGGTGAATTCTCCCCTCTATCCTTTTTTTTTTTTCCAGTGTATGAAACCCCTGCTTTTCTTAGAAACTGGGCAGTACTTAAGGACTGCATATAAATCCAAACCAATATCACTGTCATCTTTATAAAATCATCCCTGCGAAGCAATACTCTGGAATTCATAATCTGAAGTTCCTTTATGTACATATTGGTGCAAAGCCTGTCTCTAAAAAAAATACAGGTATCAATATGCATAAGCATAAAATGACATATATGAAAGCTTTATCTTATTAGACAACTTTTAAAAACAAAATGAATTTATAAAATAGTGATCTGGGTACCTCTGGCTTCAAGGCTATTGACAAATCGTCTTTGTTTCCGATCTTCCACCACCCGATGCTAGCAGAACACACTACTGATAGAAGTTTTGTTTTCCTCCTCAATCCCCATGAATGTCATTATTCAGTTATGCTATAACTTGATAAATTTGCTAAAGGACAGGATGAGCATTCTTGGTGAGAAATGATTGGCTGCCATTTGCTCAAGCGACTCAGTTTTGCTTTCACAGTCATGCAGAGGTCCTTGGTGAACACTGCTTATAGACAAAGAAGAGGAGAAGAATCTCTGGAGAAAGGAATCCTTTATTATTTCCCAATATTTGTGAATGATATCTTACAGTGATATCCCAGTGAGTGCTATGGTGGAGTTTCCTGTAAGGCTGAAGCCACATGAGGTTGCCTAATGAATGTAGGTGATATTGTCACTGACCACGTGCTGTTTATCTAGTTTAATACTCACTGAGAAAAACCATCACTACTTTTACCTCTGGATTGTCCTACCAGCTGCTGACTATGCACAGATCTATAACTACTTTTTCTATTTTGAATACAGTCACACAGTCCCATGTCAAATGCTAAGCAGACTGTTTGAAGGTTGATCAAAACCTCATACTCTTTGAAAATAAGCTCACTTACACTGAAGCTGCCTGTGTGATTTAAAACACAAGGATTTCCAAATGGGGTTATGCTTCTTTTTGGGCAGTGTAACAGAAAGTCTATCAAAGATCTCCACTGTGTTATCCCCTTGCTCTTTACTCTGGCTCTGCTGAATTCCCACAGTAATACTCACTCACTCACTCCTCCAGTGCTTATTTTTAGGTATAATTAAAAACTCTCTCCAAAGTCAAACCAGATCTGTTTAGAATCAAGCAATGTTAGAGGATAGGAAAGGAAGGTTGGAGGTGTGCTACTCATAATTCTACAGCGCTTTAAAGCTTACCTAACTCAGCAGGAATGGTTCAATAGGTGAAACCTTTCTTTTTTATTGTCTTTAAACACAAAATGTGATCAATACCCTCACTGATTGCCTGATCCGACATCTATTTCCCTGGCATTTGCCTCTAGGGGTGGCAAGCAGTGGAAAGGAGCTTTCCATTTACATTTCTCTTTGCCATCGACATTAAGTTGACATTGTTTCTGCTTCCTATTTGTTAGTGCTGTATCACTGCAAATAAGAAACAGTAAACCTGCTCTTTCCTTAGAGGAGCAAATTGCTAAGCAGTCAGAAGCCTTTTGTTAGTTAGCTTTTTGAAGTATTTTGTAAATACATTACATTTAAGAGGGAATAATAGAGATTTGGGGCACTAGTTAGGCCACAAAGACCGTCCCTCAAAGCCCATGAATGGCAATATCTCATTCTGGCATGTGAGCACTGAGGGATGGCACTGCTAGGAGAGGATATGATTAAATCACTACATTAATAGCTAGTTGACATCATTCTACAGTTAGATCTTCACCTGCAAAGGCCAAGATTGATCCTCCAAACCTGTCCCAAGCTGGCCAATCACACCTGTTTGAACTCTGCCTCCCCTTTCCCAGCACTACCTGCAGGACTACAGATGTTACCAAGCAAAAAATGGGAAAAGGGAGAGGTACTGCTTCTGCTAATGCCTAGTAATAAATTGCAAAGCAGAAAACAACCTTCACAGGTCCTCCAATTCATTCACTGAAGGAATAATCAGCATGCCTGTATCATTTTTCTTAAGTGCTTTTCTAATCTGTTCTTGAGAGCGTCTGATGAGGAAGACTCCATGATCTCTCCAGCCCATTTACTGCAGGTATTGCTTTCCTCAGAGCTAGAAAAAAAATGACATCTACCTTGAGATACTTGCTGCTGTTTAAGCTCATTACTTGTCATGGAGAGCAGATTCTTCTTTTCCTCTGCAGCAACACCTGACAGCAATATCTTCACTCTTTTTTCTTCTAGACTACTTCAGGACTTGCACTTTACACAAGGTCTGATTTTCTAAATCTCTGATCATTCTTCTTGCTGTCTCCTTGCCAGGAATACATGTGTACCTGTCTATATTCACTAACTTTCTCATTTGCATAGTCCCTAATTTATGCAAATCATTTGCACCTTACTCCCTTTCCCAATTTATCTGTAGTTTTTCGTAGGATTTGGTGTCACTTAGAAGTTCATTAATGCTGCTACGACAGCATCATTTATGAAATAATTAAAGACTGGCAAATCCAGGAAAGCCCTCAAAATAATTCCACTCCATTTGTTCTTCTATTTTAAAAGTAAACGCTCGTAACTACTGTCTTACTACGGTATAAAAGAAATCAAAATATATTTCTTTCAGCAAGACAATGTTTAGAGGCTCTAATTAGACTACAAATACTACCAGAAGAAAATTGTTCTGGAAAACAAAGATTAGGAAATAAGAAAGTTGAACAAGATAGTAGAAAAAAGGTGGAATAACACAGAATATACCCAGGAAAATAGAATTGTGTTATAATAAACTTGGATCTAGTTCTTATACAGTGTTTGACAAACATCATCATCCTCCTTTAAATCTTTTCTAAAATTCAACTTGAGCAAATCCCCAAATTTGCTCCATCAATGTTACCTAATCACAATTAGATGATGAGGTTTCAGATTCCATTTTGCTTTGGCATCAATTTTTGCTTGGCCCCTAGTAGACATAGCATAGAAATGAATCATTGTACACAGAACAATTTCCTAAGAAATGGTTTCTGATTTCCAATAATACTCTGCATCATAGTGTACATACATACATATATACATATATACAAGAACTCCTTAAACCAGCTGGTTTTCCTTGTCTCTAAAACATCTGGCACTCCTCTGGTGCTATATACAATATGGAGAGATGGAATGTATTCCCAGATGACAGAACAAGTTTATGAAGAAATTCAGCACCTTACATTGCTAAATATTAAGGTTAGAAAATAACACTTAGGTCTTTTATCTGAACCACTTTGTTACTGATTTAGCCTCAGTATCTCCCAATATTAAAGTAGCATTTATTTTGTATAGGACTTTTTCACAAATGATTTTACAGCTACAAACTTCAAGCACCTTCAACGAACAGAAAAGGCAAATAATGAAGACTATTTGCATAAATGGATTATTTTTAACTGCTGAGGTCTAAAATAACTTGTAGAATGCTTAGCATTAGCTTGTGTTAGTATGCAAAATCTATCAAAATAAGATATGCAAATGATAAGGCTCCAGGGAGACCTTATTGCTCTTTATCAGGGAATCTAGTGGTAAGACAAGAAGTAACAGTTTGAAACTGAAAGAGGATAGAATTAGATGAGATACTGGGAAAAAAATTCTTTGTTGTGAGGGTGATGAGACACTGGCACAAGTTGTCCAAGGAAGCTGTGGATGCTCCATCACTGCTTATGTTCAAGACCAGACTGGAAGGGGCTTTGAGCAACCTGGTCTGGTGTGAGTTGTCCCTGCCTATGGCAGGGGGGTTGGAACTAGATGATCTTTAAGGTCCCTTCCAACCCAAACCATTCTACGATCTGATTGTCATAGCATGAAGCAGATACTAGACAGACATAATTATGTACTATAATTAGAGATGTCTTGGGCATTTCTCTGAGACAGCGAAAGGAAAGTCACGAAATACCCCTTTAACAAACTGGAAGAGAAATTCCTGTCAGTTTGTCACCCATGCTCCCCTAATTTGCAGATTGGAATCCCTAATTTTCTGAATATTTCTATAATAATATATATTCTATATTATTATGCATTGTTATATATATATAATTTATATTATTGTTATACTTACAACCACATTGATAGCAGGTTCTATAATTGTACAGGGCTATGTATAAATATTGGCACCTACAGAAAATGGTACCTCAGATGAGGTACTCTGATCTTCCCCTACCTCTGCATTCATTCTGTAGTTACTTGCAAAGTCACTCCTCAGTGTGTAGCTATGCAATAGAGAAGTTTATTTCTGACTTGGGGTGGATGCTGGCACAAGAAAATGAAAGGTATCAAGTCTCACCTCCTTGGAAACACTGGGTAAACAGTTTGACATGTTGCAGCTTGGTTTGTGAACATCAGAATCTCAAAATGGAACCAGTTCTAATGACAGAAGCTGAGATACAGCAACTTTGGGCACTGCAATCTCATGGCTGCTGCAACATGCAGCTACAGGACTGGAGTATTTGCACCAACATTGCTCCAATAGCATAGACAGAAATAGGATTTTGAGCCTGTTTCTATAGTATGATGAGTATTCACAAAAACTAATTAGCTGATTTCTAAATAAACTGATAAATAAATAGACTGGTTCCTTACTTGGATTGTTCTGTTTAGGATGCGAAATACCCATTAGGTAATGAAGGGGCTTAAATCTTTAGTAGTTCTTAGCTACACTACAGAGTATTTGGAAATTTAGCAACTTCATTATCTCTTCATGATTTGCAAACAATAAGTTTCTATATTTTTTTTCTAACTGTCATAGAACTTTAATGACTTAAGCTATATTTCAATCTACAGTTTTGCTGAGATTTTCTTAGCTGAAAATAAAATCTATAAATAAATGTCTAATTGTCAACCAGTCTAAGCATTATTAAAAATATACTTCAAAAGCAAAATAAAATAGGTCAGATTAAATACAGGGTGCAGACCTGTTTTCCTGGAAAGGGCATTTTCATGTAATTATTATTCTGAACAGAAGGGCATTTAAAAATGTCAATTTACAATATGACTGTGTTTAAAATTAACCCATCATGGTCATCTTGAAAAGTTAGGGTGCACACTGGCTTTAACACATTCTTTATGACATGACATATAAGCTAGGATAGTATCACACAGGGTTTCTGGCTTCACCACAATAAAACCCTTAATGAACTCAGAGGGTGTCTCATTTTAACCATCTTTTTAATGTTTTTTTTGTCATGCTTGCATCTCCCATAACTTATTTTACCCTAATGCATCCATATTCCTGCAGTCTCATTGCAAAACTTCCACTTGTACCGTGTAGAAGCAGAAATGCTCCATGTCAGCTTGTTAACAGCCTTCATATCCGGAGGCTGTTGTCATGTACGTGCTTCTAAAATACTCACGAGTTTGTTGCTTAGCTAAGGATAGAAAAATAACTGCTAGAATGTTTTACTTTTCTTCAAAGAAAACTGACTTAATTAACCAAGTGAAGAGCAAGGTTGAAGCCAAGATAGGACTTAAATGTCCTGATTCCATCCTTTCCTCATTTTATATTAAGACTGTCAAACATCCAGGGTTCCCTGGGGCTACAGCCACATCTCTATTTATTCTGTAAAACACTTAGCACAGGAGGAACTTCCAAAAAAAATTTCCAAGTTACAATTCTTCTGAAGCATTTCCTTCATTGTGTTTATACTGACATTTTAAGACTACTTAATTCTATCGCTCTTGGAGACTTTCAGTAATTCACACAAAGAAAGAGACGCACACAAACGCAGGGAGAGCTTGGCAGAGAGAGGCACTTGGAGCTATGCACAAAAAAAAGTGCCTTCAATTTTCAGAAGCCTGACTTTTCCCAGTATGGGTTAGACAACCATACAACATTAATGCAGAGACAGCTTTAGGCATTAAGCAACTGAAAACGCATGCTGAGGATGTCAAATAACAAGGCTGCAAAATCAGTTCCAGGTCCTGCGGGATGCTGAGAGGGAGCTCCGCTGTGGACCAGGAGCTCGCCTTAGGCAGTCCTGACCCAAAGCCAAGCTCAGATGATCCTGGGTAAGGTCTTCGAGAGTCCTTCTGTCTGAGTCCTTAGAGCACTGCTGGGATGTGCTGTCCTGAATTTGCATAAGAAATGAATGTTAGAGACCTGCATATTCAGTTTCCCTTGACAGCACAAACTTGTGAGACTCATGGAATGTGGTGAAATTCTTAAGAATCACTTGTCTTCTGGCCCCAGAATGATTCACCTCCTAACTCTGACAATCTTCTTTAACAACCTTGGTTGACTTTTCCTGTATCAATTTTACTCTCACAAACAGTTGTAACATCTGCTCATCCACAAAAAAAGGGGACTCAACAATCTTGAGGAAACCTTTTTATGTGTAACTTGTACAGTCCAAGATTACAAAGACAAAAAGAACTGGGAAAACATCCAAACCTTTTTGGTGCTTATCTTGCATAAATCACTCAATTTCTGTATCACTGACTTCAAATTGCTTCTGTTACTTTGAGCTGCACTGGGATGTTTATAGATCCAGATAATAAAGCATCAAGTGGGGAATGACATGTCATGGAAATTCTACAGCTGTAGATTCTTATAGGAGGCAACAGAACTCTTTTCTTCTATAGTGACCCCAAGGGAAAGCAGGTATGGCAAAGCTGTCAGAGCTACATCATAGCTGTTGCTTCCTCTCTTTCAGTAAGCTGGAAAGTACCGATGTGTTAACAGGGATCCTGTAAACCCTTAACACAATCAGCTTTCTAAAAATATGACCGTAAACCTTGGACAATACACACCAGGGAAGAAGNAGTAACCTGGTCTAGTGGGAGGTGTCCCTGCCCATGGCAGGGGGGTTGGAACTAGATGATCTTTAAGGTCCCTTCGAACCCTGACGATTCTATGATTCTATGATGAGAAGCTCTCTGCCAGCTGACTGCTCCTCTCCAAGCAGCACATGCCATCCAGAAAGCCCTCCCTGCTCTCCACAGGTAGGATGTACAACGTCTCACATTTCCTAACACATTTCTCACCCTTTCAGCCAATACAAAAGCATATTTTAAACAGGGCAAGACCACTTATAGTGAAGCAGAAGAATCTCATTGATCTTTTGCCAAACATGGTGTCAGTTTTAGAGGGCCAGCAGAGGAAGCAGCTTTGTGTGTGCACACTTTTATCTTCTTTCAAAGGTAACAAGACTCACATTACAAGAATTTGTAAGAATCTTTAAAGATAATTGTCAAATATGTGAGTTCCTTCTATATTTGCTTACAGAGCTTGAGGGCAAGTTTTACAAGTCTCATAGGCTTGACCTATCCTGTCAACACCATTTGTTGCCTACTGCTTCAGAGCAATACAAGCATGGGATGGAAACTGCTGCATCTGCTTCCTTAGACCTTGTGGTGGCACAGGTTGATTGTATCATTCAAGCAGAAGAAATGAAGAATCCAGTAGCTTTTTTTATCATTTCAAAGCAAATAAAAGGGAAAAGAGATCAAAAAAGGTTCAGTTATACACTTTGTGCCCAACAAAATATGCCACCTGGTAGGTGGACATGCCCTGAATGAAGCTCCAGCCTGTGGAAAGCCCACAGTGGAGCAAGCTTCTGGCACAGACTGCAGCCCATGGAGAGGAGCCAAGGTCAACCCACTACAAAGACAATATTTAACTTAGTTTTCCCAAATTAGAGTTTGGTGCTACATTTTTGTTTAGGCTAATTCCTCTCTCATCTACCTCCCATTTATTACCACTGCTTATGTTTATTTAGTCTAAATAGTGATATTTAGTCCAGATAATGCCCAGACCATGGGCTTATTCCATCTGTCCCATGCCTTGCCTGCTGTAGCCTCAGAGAACACAGAGAATGCCTTTTAAAGGAGCACATGACACTGTCTGCCAAGTAAATACTTGTCATTCTAGGAGTGCAGAGGGAGCAACAACCTTTGCACTGCTGTTCCCTTTGACTCGATCCCCATTTTATCCACACTGCTCATGAAAAAGATCCAAAAAATGATGTCTAGACTCGGCCATGAGAAAGATTTAACAGCATGCCTGAGAGGAACAGTTCCTGCTTAACAAGCATCTTCTCTGACAATGACTTCTCATCCTGCAAGAAATCAGGGAAGGAATTACAAAGCCTGGGTATGTAGGAAATCACCTTTAGAGCTGAGGAATGTTTGGAAGATGATAACATTAAAAAGATCCTGAGATGAGCAGCAGCAATGACACCAGTGTTGACAAATCTCACATTCCTATCAGAAGTCTCACAATAGTCATTAAGACAGACCCTGCAATAAAGTGATCCAAAAAGTATCCTAGCTTTCCTTTTAAGATACAAAGTAATTATCTAGCTCAAAAAAAAGGAAAAGATGCTGGTTTGTTTTACAAAATTGATATAATTCTAAATGGATATTGCCATTCTTAAATATTGCTATTGACAGTACTGGAGCTTGGATGAGGAACTGGTGAAAAAATGAGTTCTTTGATTTGACAAGACAATGAAGGAAATTCTAACCAGCATATAACTTCAAGTTCACTGTCTATAAGAAAAGAAAAGAATAGCTAGAGTAAGCTGGATACAGCAAACAACACCCAGTCCAAATATCTTAAGAAAAAAAAGACAACAGTGGTACTTGTGAGGTTCTAGCACAAGTGCAAAGCTGCTTTGTTCACATAAATGTAACTTGGTAGTGTTTTTCCCCTCCACTGTGCTTCATATCCCATCTGGTCACTGGAGAACCATCTTGTTTCTCAGCTCTTGATTTCTGTGTTTTGCACAAAGCATCCTTAAAATCCACTACTACTGAATGAGCTCTTCATGTTTTCCTCATTACAGCAATCACCCTTGTCCTACCTCCTTAATTTGTGTTTCAATTAATCAGTTCTGAGTACTCACATTCCTCCTAGTCCCATGTATTTACCATTCCGGGCAGCTAACCGTAACCACAATCATGTTTATTGTTAGTGACTACAGGAAACAGTGATTGGCAGTCATGGATTGACACCAGCAAGGGAAAGGAGACCCAAGCTGCTGGCTGGGGGACAGCATCGAAGCAAGCTGATGCCTCACACTGACAGTATGCAGCCCTGGAAAAAGTCTTTTCTACAATTATACTTGTCTCTCATAGGAAGAACACTAACTACAAGCATGATGAGGGTAAGCTCCTCACAGGAGGGCCTGATGCCCTCTTATTTGTGTCTTCTGTACAGGTAGAGCAGACTGTTTTTTTCATATTCCCATCATTTTCGTACAAAAACCACAAAGCACAATTTGAAGAAACCAGTTAATTCCCACAGCTAAATATTTTTTAATCCAAGTAAACCCTTCAGACATGGATCAGCAACAAGGATTTACAAGTTAAAACTTGGCTAGTTATCATAAGGAGAACAACTTAATGTTACGTGTATGAAGTCATGACTGGAACCCTCTCTGCCCTTGTAGAGCTGCCCCTTCCAAGAGTCCTGTCTAGTTTTGTTCAACAGATTTTAAGAAAGAAGCAGACGTAGAGAATAAGGTCAACAAAAATAATCAGAGATACAGCAGCTGAATTCTGTGATGAGAGCAATGGAACACAAGGCTACCCCAGATTTTAAGAAGACTGTACACAAACAGCAAAGCAATGAGGGAGACTATGTCAGTGCTACCATGTTCCAGCAGTAAGGTCAGGGAGCACTAGTCTAGTCTGCTTGGTGACCACAAGGATTTTAAAGAACAAGCCAAAGAATGTCTGTCAAGAGAGATACAGGCCCTGTCTTCTGACAGTGAGGAGAGACAACGATTTCCAAGGTGCCTGCCACCTCTTTTCTGTGGTTTCTTTAATTTTCATAGACTGAGTTGTTAATTTCTCAATGCACTCAGTTATTAACTTATTTACTGCACTGGCTTCCTCTATATTCCAAAGAATCCACCGTATCACCACAGCACTGCCTGCTTGGTTCCCAATGCACAGCATTTCTCTCTTAGACAGGTAAACTCAGTCTTGAAGAGCTGCTCTGGTTCTACTTCAGGCTCTGCTTCTAACTTGTAAAATCAACGAGTGATGTGTTAACAAGCCACCTGTAACCAAGAATTAAACTTCTTCAGACCCTATGCATCTGCACACATGCTCCTCCTTTCATTTCCACATCTTGACAAGTGCCTAAACATGTCACCATTTCTTCAGCCAAAGTGGCTTCTCTTGCCAGACATGTGTCAGTATATTAACACTTTCTCCTGATAAATGTTAAGTCACATTCCACTGAACGTCCCAAATGATTGGGTGAAGCTGCAGACTTGGTAAAAAAAATTGTAGTCAGATTCTGAGAATGCCCAGGAGAGGATAAATCTGCTAGCAATAGACTGCCTGCAATTAAAACTCTGATACATCTCTCCGTACTTTTGACCAAATAGTTCAGGGTGTCAGGAGAATAACATTAGCACTCAAAAGGTTTGACCACCTCAACCCAGTCTGCAACCTCAGACCATCGATCCTTTGGGTATCGGCCAGCCTGTCTACGAGTGTGAGACACTAATGCTCTGCAATCTATCACATTCATCAACAAAACTGCTGCAATAATGAGGGGAGAAATCCAAATCAGGAAAGAAATCCAAAACTAGATATTCTATGAAGCTGGATATCTCAATGTTTTAGTACTTCAGAGAGATTTTACAGGTTAAGGAGCAGGCAGACTGTCAAGGGTGCAGTTGGAGTGGGTATCTGCTATTGACCTCCTAATCAGGAAAAATAACTAGAAAAAAGATAAATGCCTTTTCAAAAGTTCTCCAGCTCAGTATTTGTTGGTGAGTCATCACAATATTGACTGTTTCTCCTGGCAGTTCCCACTGGAAATGCAGTCATTAGGCCAGCTGGATCAGAAAATTAAATTCAATTTAATTTTTAAGCAGTCAGCATGGGTATATGAAGAGGAAATGGTGCTTAGCCAACATGATAGCCCTCTATGGTACAGTGAGTAGGGTGGTGGATGAGGGGAGAGTAGAGGATGTTGTTTGTGACAGATGACATAAAGCATCAAATTTCAAGGAATTTTCTCCGTTCACTAAGCATCTCATGGTGTCTTAGCAGAAAAAAGGTTCCCCACTCACAAGTATTGTTCTCTGCAAGCTCCAGCCATGGGAGCATTTTTCAGGAAATATGCTAAGAAAGTCAGATTGAACTGATACAATATCACTACTTGGTATGAAGGTAGAACAAAATCTGACAAAGACGGAATGGGAAAAGGAGGTTTTTGCTTTGGGTTTAACTCTGGATAGAAAAATTCTGTGAGTAAAAATATCAATACTGAGTCCCAAGCAGGTAAAACACAGTAAGTGAATGGAGGAAAGAAGTGTTCTACATCAGATTTCTTCCTAAATGCACAAAATCTCTTCAGTCTGATCAAGCCAATAATCTGTGTCAAAGCCACCATGTTTCTCATTCACATCAGCAATCCTTTGCCAGTGCCTGCGGCACTGTAGAAAGTTAATGTTCCATAGATGGTTGGAATATCTCAAATATGTCCATTGAGCTTTTACTTTTTAAAAGAAAATCCACATTACATCTTCTCAAAACTTTAGTTGCAGGAAAAGCATAAATTATCTCTTCTGTGTTACACTCAATTGCTCTTTTGGATTTCAACTGCAGCGCTTGGGTTTTGTATCAGTCTGGTGGGAAAACCTGAGGCAAATGCTCAAAGCAGTAATTTTAGAGCAGAAGCTGCAGTTTCAATTTACTTGATTTAAAAGAGAATTATTTTAACAATACAAGATCAGATGTGCTTAAAAAGTGTTGATGATAGAAATGTTTCTTGAAACAAAAATAGTTTTAAGAAGCTGATGCATAATTTCTTGTTTACGTCATGCCAGGATGAGTAGGGCAGATGTTTAGTGAGGTGAAACAGGCCACAAGACTGTCCATACTCTGCTTCTCTTCCAGACAAGTTTTTAAGACCACTGAAACCTCATTCAAACTGAAGCAGGAAGTTCAAACACATTAAACATCTCTCCACTCTAAATATATTCCCAGTTCAAGTAAAATGGGAAGGATTTCAATTTATAATGGATTTTGTGAGCAATGGCCCACATCTTCATTTATTTTTTAACATTAGTCAGAATTTTGGTGGTTACATTTCTTGACAGAGTTCTCTTAAAGATTCATGTATTTCAGCACACTGAGAATTCTGCAGCTAAATCAGTGCTCTGCCTTGAATATTCAAAAATTAGTAAATGGCTTATATACTACCAGAATGTATTGGTAATTTTTAGAGAGGAGCTGGTACAGTAATCTGTATTTCTGTGCTATCTGTGATGTTCTTCCAGGTAACCTGACTCTGCCTCTGCTAATATATCCAAACCCACACAAGTAGCCAATGCTGCTGTCAGAGATCTTTGCGGTAGTTTACATGAAAGAAACTAGTTCCTCAGGCATTTTCATAGAAATTGCTACCCAAAGTGACATCCTTATGAATGTGCACCACTGCTACTTAGAGCAGATTCCTGGAGGCTGGAAGTTGAGACGGATGGAGATGCAGTTCAAATGAACTCTTCAGTAATTCTCCTGTTCTGTGCTGTTCAGCAAAGGAGAGCTTAGAGCTCAGAGTCTTTAAGGTCATCAGTTTGGCACCTCTAAGGCAAAAGCAAAAGGAGTCAATTGTAATGTCCTGTGGGCATGACAAATGTCCTCAGTACCCTTCAGTTTTTAAATCCTTATAAAAAGGATATAAAAAAATTTTCGTGGCATTATTTCAAGTAAGGAGGAGATCAGTATCACCTGACATGTATACAAAGTTATTTGATAGCATCTCATTGTCTCTGAGGTTTATTGGGTGCCCAAAAACATGCACATACATCATCTACTACCATCACCTGATGCATTATCCTCTTACTGAAAGCATCATCTTACTACAGGATGTAAGAGCTGTACAATTACACATGGTTCCTATCTGGTAGAAACTTTGTTCCTTAGTAAGAGTTTTTGCAACACTAAAAGATGCTAGACATTACAGACTGTGCTGGGAAAGCAGATAACAGTTTGATCTCATTTGCAGTGTTTTTTGCAAGATACTGATAAAAACTTAGCGCAAGTGCCACATGATATTACTGACTTGCCTTCCAAGAGATGATGTCCATTGCTATTTTATTTTATTGGACTCAGAATTATGGCTTCAGGCAGGCATTGTGTAGGCAGAGTTATGCACATTTTTCTCTCAAGCACACTAGCAAAGAATTCTCCTGTGGCCCAGGAGAACCCCCTGCCTGTAAACATGTTGCAAAAGTCATCTTACTGCATCTCAACCACAACCTGCAACCTTAGCTATTATTTCTGGTTCTGCATTCCCTCCACGGCTTGTCTGCTACTCTTCAGACTTAATTGTCATCCTGCCTTGACATATCACAGCCATTTCTGAGAGTGAGCTGGTCATCCCCTTGAGCAGCAGTGGTAACAGGTAACAAGGGAGAGAAAGGATAGATCAAAAATAATTGCCAGTAAAAGAAAGTAAGAGAAACTGCCAGCGTTTCACTGCCTAGTTGTGGAGGTGGTGGTTATAAGACCTTCAGGCTTGGCCTTAGGAAATATCATACCAGAGAAGTAGCTATGACACAGTGAGCAGAATTTATCTAAGCATCTCCATTTCATACTAAAGTAGAAAAGGAAGACTGTGAGCATGTACATGAGGGAGTAAACCAGGAGTAAAACTACAGTAAATTTTGTCTGCTGTTTGAATTTTATGCAAGTTTTTCTCTCCTTGTCTGAAATGAAGATGCAACGTTGCGGTGCTATTTAAGCCACTAAATAACAGACATATTACATACTAGAACTGGCTAGATTTCCAAGAGAACTAATATCAGCTCTTCACACTACATGGTTTCCCAACATCATCTCCTGGGGTTTTAGCAGACACTATACATACAAAGATTAGTAGTAGCCTAATCTAGTGATAATGTTACAAGGAAAGTCTCATGATTGTTTATGAACAGTTTCTTTCAAAGCTTTTTGTACTCCTTAATTAACACTTATTTACAGAAACACTGCAGTAGTATTACTCATGTAAATAAATTATCATAAAAGGTGTGTAGAATTGCAATTCAGGCTGTTGGATTTCTGATCATCAGTTTAAAAAGCTTCATATAAAACAGCATTTATTTTCATTCTAGTGGCAGATTAAATCAGAGTGAAGTTATCTCTCTAAATTATTTCCCAAACTGGAAATCTTAGTGTGATCCATGATCTTAAACATTAAAGAAGATTAAAACATCACCAAAAAAATAATGCACTACTGAGTCTATTGCCAAACATCACTTTGCTCTCTAATTGTCCTCTGCCATTTTTACAGTTGCTGCAGACCAAATTAAAAGTAGCTGGCCACAAAGGGCCAATCACAGGGATACTTGGTGCCATCAGTAATTGGAGGTGACCATTAGGGGGAACAGCAGAGGAGACATGAAACTGGGCTAAGTCATTAAGGAGAGACATAAAGTTGCTGAAATGTGGTCAACATGGGCAAGAAGAAACAGGTAAAGCACAAGTGATACTAAAAATGTTCTCACCTATAGCATACATACATATGTGAAGACCACCTAGTGAGTACAAACCTGGCAGGTAAGGAATCCATATATCGGAGTTCCTCTCATCATTTCAAGTGCTTTCTTCTCCCATCCCCATTATTTTCCAAAATGTTTGTTTTACCTGCTTTGTTTCCTTCCTTTTGGCTTGTGAGCTGGTGTGACACTGCCCAACAGGGTGACTGAAGTCCCCAGTAGTCTTTCCAATGGGCACAGCATGGGCAGTAAGAAGATTGCTCCTTTCTACTGCCTGCCAGTCAGTTCCATCTGTGTTGTAGACAAGTCGAATCTGTTAGAAAATGAGATAGTTTCACCCCATTGGTCTGGCTAATCCTTTCAACCACAGGAAAGCAGAGTATTTACTGTCAATATGGTAATAACAAGTATTTCTGGATTGAGATAGAATAAAAACTATATATCAAGAGAGATATCAAGGTGACAGATGCGGTCAATGCAAAATGAGACTGAATGTATGCAGGCAACTGTCATCCCTCTAAATTAAAAAGTAATCTTCAGTCTTGTCATGAACGCAGTGCAAAACCTGATGTGTGCCTTTGGAACATGGCAAGATAGTTTATTATCAGCAATCCTTATTAATATTGGTAGAATGTTCAGTGTGTAAGGTTTTGGCACAGGTCAGTGAATGGGAACTATGTACAAATTAAGATCCCTTTGGGGTTTTTTTTAATGTTATAGAAGATCCCATATTAGTGGCTATTACCTGAAGACATTAAAAGACTGTACAAGAGCAGTTTATGGGATTATATCAAACCCTAACTGTCATTGGTGATATACACAAAATATAAGAGCATGAAGGCTTCCAGAGAATCTCTTTGAGTTCTTCTGGGAAAAGAGTGGCTTCTCTACAGCAGGATACCCAGATTGATAGCTTTTATCAATAAACAATAACACTAAAATCATTCACAGTGTAAGCATGGTGCTCACCTAAATTACAGAGAGCTGCAAAGACCTTGAGAGTCACAAAATCAACACATTCACAACATACAGAACAGTTCTTGCCGCCTTCTTGGACCTTAAAGACTGTGAAACACACAAGTTTTGGAGGAGATATGCCTAGCTGGTAGTTTTTAAGTCAGGAAGATAAACATCAAGAAGACAAATACACTGGAAGACTTAGAGAAATATTTTTCAATAGCCAGGCCTTTAGAGGATACCCAAACAAGAAGAGAATCCTGAGGCACAATAGCTCAGGGATGAACTCTGTATTGAGAACTTCCTAGGAGAAATTGCCTTCTTCATCGGAATCCTGATTTCAAAAACCTGTCGTACTCACTGGGTTAACAGAGATATTGTGTTCTGGCTTGTTTTATACATTATCTCCTTCTCTTGTCTTATCTTCTCCTTGCTTCACTTTTTAGCTTCCCTTCTCTCCATTTGTTTTGGTTTTTTTCCACTGCCCTAACAAAAAGTCAGGTTTTTTTCCTTTGAACTGATATTGAGCTTCCTATCCCTCACATACCAGCCTTTGCAATAAGCAATGTAGACACGCTGAAATATGTCCAAACAAGCCTCCTCCCAAGGGATGTAGAAAGCTCAAAACACCACCTGCCATTCTAGGTAAGATTATTAGATGCAAGCTATGTGCATTATTTAACATCATTAGCACAAAATCAATAGCTCTAGGAAATAATTACAGTTTTCACCAAGACCTTGTCCCTCACAGTACTTCATCCTCAAGGGCCATTTAATTAAGGCATAAGGAGGATAGTTTTGCTTAGTGATTCTGCAAGAAATTTAACTGACATACAGATATTGAAAGGCTCCCTCTCCTCCACGCTGAAAAGCCCTTTACTTCCTTACCCTTGATTCCATCTGAAGGCCCTTAGAAACCTGACAGTGTGATTGGAACTACAAATAGCTTCAACTTCTGGTAAGTAATACTTAGGAAACCTTTCTAATTACCACACTAGTGAAGCACTAGCATGAAGAGCTTACCAGAAGGATTAGAAAGGATGAGAAATTTCCTTTGATAGCTACATTCAAGAATAGATTTCACTGTTGTTTATACCCCACCTCGGGATAGTGCAGGTTTATCCACTCTGCATTGTTCAAGATGGGTGAAGTGAATGACATCCCAAAGTCCCTTCAGCCCTAGCTTTGAACAATGTATCTTTAATATATAGCTTTCTGTCATCACCTAATCCAAACCTGCCTTAGTTCTCTCAATATGACCCCAGTGTCCAGTCCATCCAAAATGTGTGAAAAATAAAAGCTGTTCTCAACCCGTGTCCTTCAGAAAGTCACTTTAGTTTTCTCAGTTCCCCAGTCTCCCCAGAAAATAGATTGTTTCTGTTTCATGGACATAACGGAGCACACTGTTGACAGGACAGAAATTTTTCAGGAGTGTCTGAGCTCTCACAGAGGATTTGTTCTTACCAGACTTCTAGTATAAATTTGTCAACTTAAGACACTTGAAAAGTCGAAGGAACTCAAGAGCTTTCGCAAAGCATAGCTACTGTGAGACATCTAGAACTTCAGAACAAAATGGCTTTTTGTTCTACAAGAACAAAAGTTTTAGAACAACTTCACAACAAAACTGATATAAATTTCCAGAGGAAATGTTTGAATGCCATTGGAAATTTAAAATTATTAAAATGGCATGAAATTTTGAACAGGAAATTGTAGACAATATTGGACTCAAAAGAAGGAATCTTTTAAGACCACAGTTGTCTCTCTGCACCTGCAATTGGGAACCAGTTGAGGGGGGACAAAGCAGCCTTTGCTGGGAGAAGTTAGGGATATAGTAACCATTCCATTACTTCTACACCACAGCATTTTTAGAGGAGTATCATCTAAGAGTTAGCCACTGCTGGATAAAACTCACCAAGATTTGCTCAAGGGAGTAGTCTTAAAAAGGTGGAAAAACACCCCCAACTTTTCAGTGTTGGTGCACAGAAACAAAAATAAAAGGAAAAAGCCCACATGGATCAATTCTGGTTCTTAGAGCTCTCCTGAGATGAAAGCCCCGGAGGCAGAGCACTGCTGAGTTCCTGCTTTGCTAACTCTCTCCTTCTTCAAATAATCCTGCCAACTACACCAATTTTGTGCTGCTAGCTCTCTTCTTCCAAGGCCAAACCAAAACTGAACTCAGCAAAATCCCCTCAGCATACCTTCATCTTTTCGCTTTTCTCTGTCCACCATAAGAGCCAAGGGGAAACACACCACTAAGAGAGAGTTCAGCAAGCTGCAACCAGTACCAACAGGAACTCTCCTCCAACTGACCACAACAGGAACACATTTCAACCCAATCCATTCCTGGTTGATATAGTCCTGGCCTTGCCCACCACCCCGACCATGATCACCTGGGGGAAGTTGGGGTCTCACACAGGTGGGCCAGGTTCTGCCTCTGGGGCCTGAAGCTACTTGGGGAACAAAACATGTTGCTGGGTTGTGACTCATCCATAGGTCAACTCCAACTCGGGGCCCACAGCCCAGGCCCCAGCTCTTCAGTTCCCCAGAGCATAAGTCTGTGACTGCAGTAGATGATGACTGAAGAAATGTTTTCCAGAAATTTTTCTCTTTTTTTAACTGATCTTTGGCTCTTTCCATCAGTGTAGTCTGATTCCTCAAGCTCTCAGAAGGGAGAGGTGAAAGTTGGGCAGGACAAGAAAAGATTCAAATTAGGGCAACATTCTAAAGAAGATGCAGTTGTGTATGGGATTTCAATCTCCAGCAGTTATGATGTGACTATTTTAGAGATCATCCAAAATTGTTCAACAGCACTTAAATGAAAACCTTGTCCTAAATGACAGATACAGTCAAAGGCTGGCTACTAGATAAAATCTTTTTATTTAATGTAGACTGTCACCAGCGCGGCTGATTTCCCTGCCCTGCTCTGTCTTTGCAATGAGGTTTAATAAAATCTGACAGCGATTACACAGAAATAAGATTTTAAACAGGCCCAGAACAGACAAGATGCTTAATAAATACGCTCCAGCCATTACAGAGAAGGCTGATTCTGAAATGTGCCTGGTCTCAGGTGAAAGCTATAGTGCTCTAAATGCTTTCAATACTGTGACAGAAGAGATTCTGGTCTGAAATTCTTTCCTTTGTCCATACCCAAAACATAGCCTTTACATTCTGGCAGGATCTAGGGAAATCTTCATAGGTAAGAAGGATGGTAATTCAGTTTTCTTGATGGTGATTTATTTTTTAATATTTTAATAGGATGTCATACCTATTTTGTTACTCATCTTTTAAATTGGATGCTTTTTCCTGCTGGAGATACTTCCAACAATGATGAAAAACTACTTCTATCATTCCCCAGAAGCACGGTTTTCAGGCATTTTTTGTATAGTTGCATATATAAATAAATCTGCACACCTTTTTGGAAAAATAGCTACAGTCGTGCATGCAAATGAGGTCCCTGTGCATGTATAATAGAAAATTACATATGTGATGGGCACTTCTCACATCCACATCTATTGATTTCCTCTTATCTACATCTAAGAGCATTTAAATTAGATTCAGAATGGTGCACTCATTCTCTTAATTATCATATCTTTGTGTTTTATAAAATATTATCAGTAGTACAGAAACAGGCTTTAATTACTAATCCTTAGGTATATTTGACGGCTAGCAGGAAACACTGAAAGTGGGATGTACTGAAACCTGGGGAAAATTGCAGGCTAAGGTATCACTAAGCAGCACACGCTATACTACAAATATTAAGTAATAAACCCAGCTGACCTTCAATTTACTGATAATTCAACCTGACAGGACTTTTCTGGTATAGCTGGCAAGGGGACAGTGATTTATTTTAGGGACAGAACCTGAACTCCTGGTTTAGGGCTGTATTGAATTTAGGTTTTATATTATCAAGCAAAAGGAGTAGGCAGGAGTAAGAGCTCACTTATATAGTCAACTGAGACATGGCTGACATTGCTTAAAAACATGAATTATAGAAGTCATTAAAGAAAAAACAGTGGGAGGCTTATTACTTGAATGCTCAAGCAACTCAAGTAACAAAAATTGATGGCAAAGATAAAATAGCAACTAAACAAAGAAACTGAAAGTAATGAGGAATGTCAGAAATAAGAAAAATTTTTCACTGGAAAGAGGCTGAAATCAAGAAATCCTCATTTAGGAAAGCAGAAGAGTAAGGAACCCCAGCACTAAATCTGAACAAATACCCACAAAAGTTATTGGGGAACTTTTTGAAGTCCTATGTCTGTGAGTGTATAAATTGCCTTCCCTGTAATTTCAATGTTTGAGTGATTTTGCTGAGTGTTTATCAGACGAATTAGACTTCATAACAGACAGACAAATTCCACTGAAAAAAGAAGCTATTGCTCATGTAATGTGCATCCAAACAAGAAAGAAAATCTAGTAAAAATTGTTCAGTGTGAATACCTGCAAGGAGCCATCTGTTCGAAGAGAACGTTTAGAATAACTTCAGTAATTTTCTTAATCTACATTTTCTGAAAACCATTTTAAATTTTTAAAGAATTCTTAAAATACTTTTCACTTGTAACGAAGTGTTTCTTTATAACAGAATTTTTAAATATAGTGAATAAGAGAGAGAATTTCTGATGTATGACTGTTGCAGGAAACTAAAGCACCTCCCCTATGAGGCCAGGCTGAGAGGGCTGGGCTTGTTCAGCCTGGAGAAGAGAAGGCTCTGGGGAGACCTTCCTGTGAATTTTCCCGTGTTCCTTCTCCAGATCCCTGTCTAGAACTGAATGAAGCACCTCCATATTTAGAGCTTTTCATGGCACCAGCAGACACCTCACTAGCATGTATTTTGGGACAGTCCCTCCACATAGCCTCTTCTAATGATCTAAAAGCCTAAAATCAAGCAGGCAAGGGGCTTTGTGTAGCATGTTAAGCCTTTAACAGAAGCCGAATGCTGTGTCAGCACCAATTCCAGTTACTCTCTTTGGTGCTATTAGATACACATGGTGAGGCTCCATTCCCATCATGTTTATCGTTCCAACATTGCCTAAGGGGGTTATAAAAACCAGTCGTGCCTGTGTGATTCTTGTGGCATGGCTAAAAGAACAGTCCTGAGCTCTGAGAAAGATCTCTGGGTGTAAAGCAATAATGGGCTACCATTTATCCCTTTCTTTTCAGGCTATATTAAATAACATTTTGCTATTTAGACTTAATTCACAGTATGTAGATGCTGAGTGAGAGAACAAGAGGGAAGTTCACTCAGTGTGACTGCAAATTCAAATGCAAAGGTAAGAACAAAAAGCTTACCAACACATCCTCCCCCCCCCACTTCCCTGATTTGGAATTTGTTGAGATTGTCAAACCTGAAAATCTGCACAGCTTCTCTCAGAGAAGGTGACCCATGAGAGGTGGGCTGGTTAATTTCTGAGCGTGAAGGTGTCATGTGGTTTTCATTGAGATAGAAAAGGAACTGTAGTGGGTCTGTCTGAGCTGATTTTCCCCATACAGCCCTCATGCTGCAGTACTGGAAGCCAGAAGGTGTTGATAACACACACCCTTGTTATGTCTACCATTGCCCACAGAGCACCAAAGGTACGGGGTGTGTGGGGGGGGCAAGATCTGGGAGGGGATACAACCCGGACAGCTGACCCGAGCTGACCAATAGGATATTCCATACCATATGATGTCAGCTCAACTATAAAGGGAGGAGGACGGGGGGATTCGGGGGGAAGACGTTTGTCCTCCGAGCAACCGGTACGCGTTCTGGAGCCCTGCTGCCCGGGACAGGCCCGACACCGCCTGCGGATGGGCAGTAGAGAGTAACGGCTTTGCTGCTTTTGCTTCGCGCGCGCGCGACCTTGCTTTCTCTGCTGTTTATTAAACTGCTTCTTATCATAACCCACGGGTTCTCCTTTTCCATCTTACTCTCTCCCCGCTTGCCTTGCTGACAGAGGTTTTGGTGGGGGGCGGGGGGAGTGATAGAGGGACTAGGGGTGGGCACCGGGCACCCAGCCAAGGTAAACCCACCACAGGAATGTAGAATGAGAGCTTGGAATGACTTGGAAATAGTGAGGTTTTGGGTTTTACACCATTTAGTGGCATTGAAACAATCCAGCCGAGCATTTAATTTTTTGTTTGAAGAGATGGAGCATAATGTTAACAAAAGAGCAAAAGGAATGCTCTGGTGACTGGAGCAGATGTCTCCTGACTTTGAAGACATCTGCTTTAGACTTTGATAAAGACTTTGTGGTTGCACCTATTGCGCCATATTCGGTACACCGCCCGAGTCACCAAATTACTCTTGAAGTCTCTTTAACACTCATGTTTCTTTCCAGTGGAAGCCCACAGTTCCTATGATGGCAGGTAGATCCAAGTTGTGATCAGTAGGGTGAACACTTAACGGGACCAGGGACTCTGAAACATTCCCAAATCCACTAGTTTAGGCTTAGTGCAACCATCCAACACCTCATTTCTCTCTCTCAAATGCAAGAATAACAATTCTGTTCTCCTTTATGCTGGAGTGGAAGGATACATTTTGTTAAGATTGATAAAATAACGAGCAGCGAGCCCTTTACCCAAACCAGAATAAATGAATAAGGGTATAATAGGCAAGGGCCAGCAGCTTGCTGAGAGACAGTGAGACAGGGACCACAAAGCGGATCCCTGGGCTAGCAGGACAAGGGCTTCACCAGCCAGGGCCCAGGGGAGGCTGCTCAGGGCCAGTATGGGCTGTTATTGCCCTCAAGACCCTGACATTGGGATACATGTTAAAATCACAAATTAAAGAAAACCCTGAAAGCTATACAGGAGTTTTGAAAAACATAAGGTAACAGCTTCTTTTTTTTTAATTAAAGCCTAGTAAATGTTTTGACATCTCCTTCTGATTTTCTCTATTTGGAAAACACTAATTGCAGAGATATTTTTTAATTTGTGCAGTATGAGACAGAAAATTCAAGGGGACCTTCTTTATGATTATGGCTTCTGAGTGAAGGACATCAGGAA
Source organism: Brachypteracias leptosomus (assembly GCA_013401335.1). Taxonomy (NCBI): domain Eukaryota; kingdom Metazoa; phylum Chordata; class Aves; order Coraciiformes; family Brachypteraciidae; genus Brachypteracias; species Brachypteracias leptosomus. The sequence continues at coordinate 348,125 of VYZX01019901.1, read as the reverse complement.
CTAGTTCCAACGATTTTGTATTAGTACATAACTTTGCTATATGAGCAAAATACAAACTTACACAATACCTAGTGATTTACATCCCTAATCATTATATCAATAGCTAAAGGTCGCCAAAGGATAAACATTATGAGGTATTTATTTCAACCCGGTGTACAGTTAGAACTTGAGCACCTTTTCACATATATGAAATGTAAGGTAATTTTTCACTTCAGTTTAATGCTTCTGAATTTAAAAATTATTTACATTGAAACATAACTGAAACTGCTGTTAGGGAATCTTAAAAATTACAGTATTCTCCTTTAAAAAAATCCTCTGCTCCTTGACATTCTACCTGAAAGAGTTGTGTTGAGGTCTCGTAACATTTAAGACAAAAAAAGGTCCATTCTCACTAGATGCCCTGTTAGTGACTCTTTTGCATTCTAACACATCTGTGGCCACACAGGATTTCACCACTGTCATTCTGCAGCACTTCATGGTCACCTGGGAATTCATGAACAAGAAGAGATATCAGACCATTGTGCTCTAAAATCACAAATATTAGTCACAGAATATAAAGAAAAAACATTATTACTATTAGAAAAGCAAAAAAACAGTGACAAATCTGAGGAGTTCTGTGTGCATCTAACGGTCGCTAGTGAGTACCTACATTAGGTAGACTCATTATTGAATGGAAGTGTAGAAATTGTATATACTAAGGATAATATTATAACAGATCGAGTCTGAGATCTTAAGATGTCATTTAAGAGGAGGATTTGTCTTGCTTTTAGTAATCCTGAGGCCTACAGAAAGGATTTGAATGGATTTCATTAAACACATTTACATCTTTCAGCCAAAGTCTAAACTACTGCATAGTCAGGACATGTGATTTAAACCCTCTGACAGAGGGAATCAACCATGGCAAAGAATCTTGATTCATCATTGTGTGGCTGGGCAGGGCACCCCCACAAAATGACTGACAGCCAGGACAACTTCATATTATCAAATCCAAATTTATTTTGCAAATCAATTCTGCAATGCTTATTCAGACCTCTGGTAAGCAATTATTGATTTAAATTAAAGCAGAAAAGTTTACATGCAAATCAAAATTAAATTAGCTGGTTGTTCATAGAGAACCTNGACCTACTAACCACACCCCTTCTAATACACCCTAGGATGCCATTGGCCTTCTTGGCCACAAGGGCACATTGCTGGCTCATGGTCATCCTGCTGTCCACCAGAACCTCAGGTCCCTTTCTCCTACGCTGCTCTCCAACAGCTCAGTCCCGAACCTATAATGGTGCAAACGGTGATCAGAAACTGAGAAAGAAAAAATTTCTTCAGAGAAGAATAAGACTGATCTGAGCTGATTTAAATTGATGATCAAGCTCAAATCTGCTTCACACTCTGACTGCAGATATCAAGGAGTAGGATTAATTTTATTTTATTGAATTTTTAATTTGTGGAGTGTGTCAGATTTTCACACTCGTGATAAATTCATGTTGTATTCAACCACAGGCAGGATTGCACCCCAATATATGTCCATTCCACCTAAAATGACCCATGATTGCATAGAGTAAATTAAAGGAAAGACTGTCTTTCTGTTCTATTTTCCTACTGCTTGTATTACTAATTGCTAACATATGTAAAGTTCTCTTCCCCTGGAGGAGATGCTAAAAAGCAGATCACCAGTTTTATCAAACACAAATTTTAATGCAATCCCTTAGCACTGACCTCATCTGCCGTTGTATTAATTACATCAATAGGCAGCACATCTTCGAGTCAAGCACTTCATACTTTGAGGAATTCTAGTTTGAAGCACGCTCCCTTTGGTAGACTTTTTATAAAATGTCTTTGTTTTCTGGATAAAAAGTTGCCATCTGTTCTTTAGCCTGCATGCTGATATTCTAAGAAGCAGCATTTTAAAACAAAGTCCATGGAAACATGGGTCCCAGTGTATATCTGGTTTCTTGCAAGAAAAAAACACCTCAAGGTAGAGAATTCGACGATAAACTGACAAGATAACATTTATATTAAAAAAGCATTTCTAAACTCAAAGATTTCTCCATATATTTACACTGTGGTTTTCATTTTGTCATGGAGTGTATTTTTTACAATATAAAGACTGTAAATGGTTCTATACTACATTTTTTAACATACCCATCATCATAGATCCTTAATTAGACCCTCCCTCTCATTTGTGTTGTGCTGAAAGCTATTAAATCCAAATTCAGATCCCACTGTGCTCTATTTTGGCTATAGATTTTAATTTAGCCAAACTGTCCTGTCTATAAGCACAGAAAATCATTGTGCCACAGCACTAGGTGATGAGAGGCCTCCTTCACAGTTTTTTCAAATTAAAGCACTATCCAGACAAGACAAATGGGTGTATTTGCACTTATGGACTAGGAGATGCACAATAGAATCATAATGCAACATAATTATACCTTTGTCCATAGCAGCTTCACAAATGCATTTCACTCCTGCCCGTCACTGCCCCCTGTTATTCCGCACCATGGGTCCCAGGCAGCTCTGTGCCCTCATGCTAACTTCCCGCATTTCCCTTCAAAGCACACACTGCCATTCGTACTGAACTCTGCACAACAAAGAATAGCAGCAGAAAAGGTCACAAAATTCATTTTCTCTAATGACCTAAGTATGTATCCAAATATGAAAGCCTACTGCATTTGATTTGCTCCTCAGGTATTTCTAGCTGCTTTCTTCTTCCACCGAAAGGGCTAAATAAGCACAGCTCTAACCATTCATTCTGACAGGTCTTTAGTAAATGCATACCGATGAGGGGACAAGTGACAGAGAAGAGATTTAAGAAAATACTTTTTTTAGGACTATTATTTATTTTACAGTCTTTGAAGAGTGTCTGCCAGCCATCCATAATGAGTGGTGAGCCTCACTAGCAGCAGTGCAGGGAGAGCAAAGCAGTCTGCAAAATATGACTGGAGAAAAACAACTGTAAACTTAGGAAAGTTGAACTTCAGTAGATTCAGTCCTGGTTGTAAAGAATAGTTAATTACAGATCTTTAGAAGGAACTGGGTAAAAACGTTCATACATTTCTTCCCAGAAGTATGTAAATATATTCGTAATTACTATGGCAGGTGAAGAAACTCAGGAGCCTTGATTATGCAGGAAAGAAACAACAAAAACCATCTCTTAAAATGCTTTTGTTCTTTGTAAAGAACAGATATTTCAAGGGGACTGAGATGAGTGGAAGACACTACAACACAGAAGCTTATTCTCCCTTCTCGTCCATGAATGGCAAAGTTCTGAATAGTTATCTTTCTGAAGAGCCTTACTTTGTACCTGCTTCTCATTCTGTCAGATTATAAATCAAATATGATACATGCAAGAATCTCCCATCTGCTCTCCTCCAGAATTTGAGCACTAGAGAATGGTTTGTTTGGGTTTTTTAAATATAGAAATATAACATGATAGTCAGCCTACCAGCCAGTAAAACCTCTAGGAATTTGTATAAGGATCTAGTGCTGCCATGCTGAAGATGCTGTGTATTACCTGAGAAGGCAAAACAAACAAACTCCCCTTGCTTACAGAACATAAGGTGAAAGAACAGTCTGGATTCAGAAGCAATCAGCCAGTCTTCCCGTTGTCACCTTCACCCTTCAATCTACAGTTTTGACCGAGTCCTACAAATTGGTTGAGCTCTGCACTGCTGTCAACAGTCAACTCCTTAATGGGAGGTCAGGGAGACTGAAGAAACACATTTTTAAAACCTCAGGAGCTACTTATTCCTACAACCACTGACTCATCAGCTTCCCATCTCTGTTTCCACAGGCACAGATAGACCCTGCAGGCACGGGGCAGGCAACCCCTGTCAGCCAGGGATAGATTGGGATTTGGAAGCATATTGTTTGCCAAGCTTTAAGTCCCTAATAACAACAGCTTTTAATTCCTGGCTTATTACAAGTGGCAGAGTGTTGTATCGGTCGCTGGGTTTAGACCCTTCAGCAGTGCTGCGAGATCTGCTGAGTGAGGTGGGGCTTTATTCTGCTTACTAGGTGTCTCTCAAGTCATCAGCCAGATACTTCCTGGCACTGTTCCCTCAGCAGGGCTAATGAATCATGACAGCTCATCTCCAATTGCCCAGCTCAAACATTTAAATGTCCACCACAATCTACCAATGAACCCATCTGACTGCCATCGGGGATCAGTGGGAGAAACTTATTAATACACAAAAGATTTGGCAGCGTGTCAGCCTTAATCCATCATAAGAGCTGAGATAATACAGACGTGCTTTCCCCTCCCCTATCCTGTGGTGAAAGAGAACACCAGCAGGATAGGATCACCAATGAGAGCAGTGGTGCCAGGCTCTGCTGCCTCTCACGCTGTGTTCACCCACCTCCTCATGTGCTGTTCTCAAGAGGACTCATTCCTTTCAGCAGACAAGTTCTAAGCTTTGCAAGAAGTGAAAGAAACTTTTTTAGAAAGTAGCCTTCAGAAGTATTTAGGAAATCTGTAGTATTCTGATTAATAAATGCAATACTCATCTGATTTCTTCTATACTAGAAACATGCTAGAACATGAGCTAATAATGAGCCTTTAGCTCAATTTGCTAATGCAATTTTTTTCAGTCAGCACATCCAAGTATTAGCAACATGAAGTAGCTGAAGGACAAAAAAACCCCATCCCGATGTGTAGCTCCAGGTGGCTACATTTTTTCCCTCAAAAGCCTCTAGAAGCAACCTGGGATAAAGACCTTTTTGTGTTGAATGAGCTTTGCTGTGTCTTTGGTGAGATATATATATAGATATCTATTCTATACTATTAGCTATTACTAATAATTGAAGATATACTTTATTGCTAATCCAAAGGAAAAAATCAGTTTTCTCAGAACTGTAACCAAATGAAATTAACTTTTTTTTTCCTTACAGTAGGGGTAATACCCAGTAGAGAGAAACTTTTTGATAACAGAACTGTCTCTGGAGACGCATAATGGGGAAGAAGGAATGTTACAGCTCATTTACTTATAGCAGTTATCTGTTCAATTGTGGATGAACTAAAATAGAACATAATTCTTTGAAAAAGGCAGCAGTGAAAGGATTGGGAAATCTATCCCAACAGAATTGCTCTTTGAGTTAATATTTTATGGCTTAGTATTAAAACAATTATCCACATTATTGATCCTGCCTAGGTGGCATGGGCATCCAAACACCACCAAGTAATGTCCCGGGTCTTCTCCGGAAGACTAAAACTTGGAGGGGATTTCTTTAACATGTTATTCACAGAAGGGTTATAAAATCAGCTTGCAATTCATTTCCCCTAAGTCAGCAACTGTGCAAAAGCTGGAAAAACATTGTCAAAATGAGAAAACAATTGTGGAAGCTTTGTTTGCCATTATCAGCCCCTACCTTCAGTCATTCCTTCAACAAACTGTCACAAGTTTTATATTCAGTGACTGAAGAGAAAGTGCCTTGGCGTGCAGTGACAATGTGCTTTTGAAGCAAAACCCTCCTTAACCCAGTTTATCTTGTGTTGGTTCACTTCGCAGAGAAATTCTGACCAAAGACTGGCCTTTTGGAGAGTTCCAATCCATATGCATGGTCAGGGTGGCTGATCCAACAGAAGACAATAGTTCTAGTCCCATCAGGATTCCCAAACTGCCTGTAATGTGGGTGTAGAAGCCTCAACACCTTCTCTTTTTTGTCTCCTGATTTACTGCCCTACATTACTATAGCTACTATAGGTCTCATCACTGAGAGTTACTTATTTGTAACTTCTAACAAAGTATAGCAAAGAGCTGCTGTCACCTCAGAAGATGGCACAAAAGCACTCACTGTGTGACTTCACACTGCATCAACACCAAATTTTGAATCAGGTAATTATTCCACCCAAACTTAGCATATATATCACACACATACACATCTGTATACATGTATATCCTTCCCAATGGGAGTAGTCATTTGGCTTTCAGAATAGGAACTCACGGATTATTTGTTTCTTGCTACTATAAAAAAATCTGCATATTCTCAACTCTTGACTTTAGGGAGGATGTTACTTCAAAACCCTTCACCAATATGGGAGCTCAGTTTATGCCCACATCTTGTGAGAAATCATTTCTACAGCTCCCTTAGTGGTGTCCTTCATGTATAATAGTTAGTTTGCCTTTTCTGCTAAGGCTATTATATCATATGAAGTTATCACGAAATTTTTTAATGGCTGGCTTCTTCTCTACCTGTAGTTCCTTGATGTAAAAACTGTGGTACCTCTTGTCCTTTCGAGGTACTGAGCCCAGCATGGGTTCTGAGTCTTCTACAGGACTGCTGTGTTCTCTCTGGGACTGCCACTATCAAGTGATAGGACAAGAGGAAACGGCCTCAAGTTGTGCTAAGGAAGGTTTAGGTTGGACATGAGGAACAGTTTCTTCCCCTAAAGGGTTGTGAAGGGCTGGCCCAGGGTGCCCAGGGCAGTGGTGAAGTCCCCATCCCTGGAGGGGTTTCAAAGCCGTGGAGATGTGGTGCTGAGGGATGTGGTTTAGTGGTGACCTGGCAGTGCCAGGTAATGGTTGGACTCCATGACTTAAAGGTTTTTTCCAACCAAAACAATTCTGTGATTCCATGATTCTTTCTTTTCCAGATCCACAAGTAAGCCCCTGGATAGTTCACCGCAGCTGCAATTCCAGAATCACATTGGAATGGCTGCACTCACTGTTGAAAGCCATGAGCCACAACTTCTCATATATTTATATGTACAGAACAGACTGAGCCATGGTTTTCAGAAATGTGAGTGATAGAAGGCTCCTTCCAAAAATAAAAATAAGGTCTTCTGTGGTTTCAGTCTGTAATGTACCAAGTTATAAGGAGAACAAGCTTATGCTACTATTCACTTAATTCTAGTACTTATATACTCCACTCCTACTGGCTGATTACCATTCTGACAAGACACTCCTGTCCCTCCAGCCAGGAAGAACTCTTTTCATATCTCAACAACGAAAGCTCAGAAACATTTAATTCAATTCTCCACTGAAGCCAGCATCAGAGAGAAGTTTGAATAATGTATGTGCCTTTAATCCCCGGCCCCACTGCTCCTCCAGTCCTGTCTGTACCTCGCTCGTTTTCCTGCAGCATTCCGAATCAGAACGGATTATGCACAAGGGACCTTCCCGCAGTGCAAGCTAGTTGAGAATTTAAACAAAGCCCTCTAGCTTAATTAGCCTTCTCCTGAGGTGAAAAATGCCCTTTTTTTGATGTTGCAAAGGAGGTTTCTGACTACGCTAATAACTGACATTTAACCATACACTGCCCGAGGTGGGGAACGCATCATTCCCCCGCCTTCACTGATACCTGTTAACACCTTTACAGACCCTGCAGGGGTCTGCACTCCCAAGCCCAGGGTAGGCTTAGGTTGGACTTTAGAAGAAAGTTCTTTAATATGAGAGTGGTAGATCACTGGAACAGGTTACCCAGGGAGGTGGTGGAGGCCCCATCCCTGGAGATATTCAAGGTCAGGCTTGATGGGGCTCTGAGCAACATGACCTAGGTAGAGACGTCCCTGCTTATTGTAGGGAGGTTGGACTAGATGACCTTTGGAGGTCCCTTCCAACCCAATACATTCTATGATTCTATGACACACAGCTAATGGCTGCCAGTATTAAAGCTTCTTACAGCTTCTTTGAGGCTCTAAACAGGGAAAATCCTTAACTGATAAAACACCTAAGAAATTCTTAACACCTACTTTGCCTGGGATGGAAATCCATCATGAGAAAGCAATTTTAAAAGGAGGGGGCAGATGAATAATTCAACAAAAAAGATGTCACTAACTGAACAGACAACGGAAGAACTACTGGGGTTTTTGTTGTTAACATTATTGAGGAATGAACAGAGGTCACATCAGCCTTACACAAAATAATAAGCAGGTTTAGATGAATTATATGGGAGCCCTTTTGACATAGCATCAGGGTACAACAAGGGCAATACATTTTATAATGACAAAATAAAAAGTATTATTTTTGTATGACAGTTACTCTGTGGAGAGTTGGGCTACAGAAACTTTTGAGAAAAGAGGTTAACAGGCCAAAAAAATATAAATAAATCAAATTTCCACAGCAGTTGTTAAATAGAGGATGACACTAGGATAACTTCACTTTAAGAGTTAACTTACTCAGGCTAAATTCAGTGTGTTTGTGTGTGTGCAGATCTACATGTATATGTACAGTGGCATGAGGAAAGGGGTAGAGAACGGAACTAATGGAACACTCGTCACAATTTTGACCTGTTCCTTTATCTCTTTTATCAAAGATGCTGCAATCTGAAGCTGAGGGTTGCTTTCTTTAGGCTCCACAGCTCTTCGGAATGCAGAATTTCTTAATGTAAAATTTCACAACAGACTTCTCTCATAGAAGAAACAAGACAGAAATATTTCCCATGGTTCTCCCTTGTGGCTTTACTTCTGATTCTGCCTCCTCTGACCTTTTACAGATAGTTTGTCCTTCAACTTTGGGAATGTATCGTTCCAATACTTGAGGTATTGGAGATGGGCCTGCAGAAAGAGGATGTATTAGTAATTCTAGGAGAAGCAAAAAACATTTTGGTGATATTACTGCTGCCAAACTCCTTTAACAAATCTAAGTGTTATTTTTACTTTTCCAAGGAATATTTAATGAGCATCAAATATTCATAGAGGATAGATAATACATAAATGACATTTTAAAATGATTAAAAATGTGCAACTCCCTGATAGTGATTACTACATTAAGGCCCATGATACATTTTCATTAGGCACAAACTGTCTCCAAGGTGATACCAAGAAAAAAAAATGTCAGAACTCTCTGTGCTCTTTGTTAGGAAGTTCACATCCAAGCCTCTGTCTTCAGGATGGAAAATTAGCATTTGGGTCAGTAGTAGGTAAGATGATAGATAAAACCAACCAACTGGTAGGGTAAAGGAAGTGAAGGTCCACTCAGGCCATGATTTACCCCAGCCTGTGCTCCATGTGGCTCTTGTTGATGTTAGCCTCGTCCCCCCTAACTCAACAGCACTTCTCCTCATTCTCTGACATGGTTCTACTCCAAAAGGCCAAATAACATTCGGACAGGAGACCACAGGTAATGCTAGAGAAGATCCTATACAGGCTCTGTATTTATAGAACATTTTAAAATGATGTTAAGATAATACAACTCTGTTTAAGGTATCTTTGCCATAAAACAGAATGATGTGGGGGTTTTGTAGAAAAATACATTGGAAACCACTTCATCAATAAGTATATTAATTTTCCTCTTCTTTTTTACTTCTTCTCTTGTTTCTGTCAAATTGTTGCCTTGAATAGCTCTGGAATACTCTTGTGTACAAGAACTGCCATGTTTCCAAGCATACAAGCTTAAAGTTACAGCTACAAAAATCTGAAGTCTAGGGGATGTAAGCTGCAGTTCAGAGAAATACAGGCATGCTTTATTAGAGAATATAAATCTCAATAATTGATACTAACTGCTGAAGGATGCCAATGCAAATGACTAAATACTGCAAATATTAAATATTATATTATAATTATATTATAATACTGTGAATAAATGCAATGAAAGTTAATACTTGAAGTTAATACTTCAAGAAATTACTTCTTCATTTCATTTGAAAATTGGAGTTAGTCTCAATTTGTATTTCTTCCTGTTACCAGGTTTACTGCTATTTTATTTGAAAAAAGAAAATAAGAAGAAATCCCAATGTAGGTAAAATAATCTCTGCTAAAGTTATGGTTGAGAAATAAGAAGAAAATTAGATTATTAAACTAATAGAGAAGCAAATGCAAGCCAGGTTTACAAAATGTCAACTTTCCAAGTACCCAATAAATGTCTTCTCTATATTGAGGCTAAAGTTTCTAACAAATTTCCTACAAAGTTCAGTTTTCTCTTCTCTGTTTGTTTCTTAGAAATCTAAACTAAAGGAAGCACTGAGCTTCATGACAGCTAATCCTGACTTTGTCTTGCTTAACCAGTGCTCATACAAATTATTCTACCTCTGCCATGTCTACATGTTGCTAAAGTAAGGATAGTAAACTTCGACATTAATTTTTTAATAGGAGAAGAGAATGTCAGGTCTACTTAACTTATTTTATCTGCTTCACTTAAGAAAAGTTCTGAATGAATTCAGACTAGGAGATTTAGTTGACCGTTTTATTGATTGCTGGAGCACAGGAAAGAGATAATCTGGCTATTTTTTATTGCTCAGTAAGCCAAAATTCATGAAGCAATGAGGAAAAGGGACAGTGTCCGAAATGCCATGCCAAAGAGTTGTCTTTGCTATTGCTGGAGATGCTGAGAAAACTCCTCCTGATAGGACTGAGCCACAGAAGAGCATTCAGTCAGTCTTTTTGTTTGGATCTGTTTTTATCTCCAGCTGTCAGGGCCACTGAGGGGGACAACACACAGTAAGACTGGAACCCTTGCCTAAGAATATTCCATCTTTCTTCTAACATTGTGGGAGAGCAGAGTCCTGAAAGCACCTTGATAAGTACTTGTTTTTGACAAGCGTCAGAGAGTATGAGAGTGGAAACAGAAAAACAGGTGGGAAAACCCCTCCAGAGTAGTCTTTAAGTGTATAACCCACTAACAAGTCTTATTTTAGCAAACACAGACAAGTCGTTTTACAACACTTCTCTTTTCACCTGCTTCTAGTGACTTATCTGGGAGGATACAGAGATTGCAATCACTTTGGAAAAGCAAGTGTGTTTTTTTCCTTCCCTGGGGAATAGAAGTGTGAGAGGGGAGAAGGGAAAGGTGAGGTAGCAAAAAGAATGAGAAAAGCTGCTGATTTCAAGATACCAGAATAAAGAGCTTGCTGTTTGGGCACATTGTACAATTGCATTAGTAGCAGATGCTCTATGATGCTACAAAGACAATAGAACCTCATTAAAAAAACCCAAACTCCAACAAAACAGCACCAAAACCCACTAAAATTAGCAAAATCCTTCTTCAGTTTCTCTACTTGTTCATGATTCTTGTTCTGTATTTCCATTCTTTTCCTAATAGGGTAAACACTTCAGGAGCTAAGCATTAAGGAGAGCAATAATGACTGAGAGATTTACCTCAATACCAGGAAGGTTGGCCATGGAATACCAAATGTGACAATTTCACAAGACTATCTGCAATATCCTGCATTCATAGAGCCACTTGGACATGTAGAAGTGAGACAGATGGTATTTTCAATCCCTGTATGCCAAGGAGTTACTCCTTTTTACTAAAGAGGTCCTGGTCTACCCTCTTGCAATCCAGATCACAGGAAAAGCTTGGCGAGAGGAGCACAGATCTGTGGTTGTCATATTAATCCAACATCATCAAGGAGTCTGCTACTGTGAGGACTTTGACCAGACCCATCAATCAAACATACAATCATGCATGACTAAAATAGAGGCTTCCTGTCCCCAAATGGTGTTTTTCCTTCACAGACATCTATTTCCCTGCTAGAATTTGGAATTCAGATGTAAACATAAAGCCTTCACCTCCAGCTTGGTCAGCCTTCCATCAAGCACAAGCTGCTAAGTGGTGAAGCTTCACAAGAAGATCGAGCAAATGCTGCGACATCCCCTCCCTTGCCAGAGGAAGCTTCTGATTTTAGAGCTCAGCTATATGCAGCTTTAACAATCATATGTTTATTTTGGAATGCCCAGGGTAAATTACAGCGTGTATTGACTTTCTCAGCATACATTATGAGTCCTGCCACGTGCTGAGGCTGTTGTGAGACTTTGATTACATGCACTTAGAATTTCAACCTCACAAAGACAATAAAATGTTAAATGTGGTTTTTCTTTCATAGGCATTAAGCGTCTTTGAGCCAACGATTTACTTGCAAAATCACCAGGAGGCTGGTAAATGCCCACAAGGGTCTACCCAGTGTTGTATACTGAGATTTGTAAGGCCAAGAGAGGAAAAAGCTAAGGGCAAACGCGTTCCTACACAGGGAAACTTGAATGTTTATAGCCAAAGACAGAATACATACAGTCAGAGGAGAAGGAATGTTGAATTTCTTATCAGCACCCTTCTATAAATATCAGTTAATAAAAAACTACACCATGCAGTGGGTGTAGTGGGTCTGTCTGAGCTGATTTTTCCCATACAGCCCTCATACTGCAGTATTGGGAGCCAGAGGCTGTTGATAACACACCCATGTTATGTNTGCCAGGAGCAGGATCTTTGCTCTGTCATTGACCTCCTATAGAGGGAACTGGAGAACAGCTACTTATAGAGATCTTTTTATCACTGGGTGTTAAGTCAGCATTCTGTGGACTACGTGAATTAGACTAAGAACCATTCAAAGCCTGAGTTATGCCCCTCTCTCATCATATGCCTGTTTTTCTCCTACATTGTTTTGTAGTATATGATGGACTTTGAGCAGAATAAATTCATCCTGGAAACTCTCCAGGGACAGAAAATCTCCTAGGAAAATAAGATATAGAACTACTGACTGGAAATACTGCCCAGTCCATGTGGGTACTAGAGCCAGCTGGCACAGACAAGAAAATGGAGCAAGCCTGCACAAGAAAAAACAATTATTCTGCAGCTGAGATGCTAAAATGCACCCTTTGTTGGGAGGCACGGGCAGGGAGGAACCTTGCTTTTTAAATCAAGCTAAATGTGTGACTTCATACTTTCACAGATACTTTCCCTCTTACCTAAACCACAAGTTCTGGCCATAGATAAAAGTTAAAAAGCACTACTTGCCTCTATCAGTTTGCTCGCTCTTCTGGAGATTATCTGTGGCGAGGGTGCTATTTCATCTTGGATGTTTTTGAAGAAGGTATTTGATTACCCCTGGGATATGGCATTTTCTATTTCACAAGATCCCAGATTCTGCTGCAGCAATCTTATCTCCATGTTCTGCCATTTAGCTCAAACATTGGAAACTGGGCAAATTCGATATTGCTACACAGAGCCCAAATGCAGCACTGTGAAAAGGAAGGTTTTTGCTGCTTTACTGGGGTTACAAATGCTTTTGATCCATCTCTCCCATTCATTGACCTCACCTCTCTTTTCTCTCACTGCAGAGAAAAATGTTACCTAGAATGACCACGTAACTTTTGAGTGTAACAGAGACATGGAATGGATTTCTCTAATTCTTCTGAGTATGCCCACGGGTCTATTCAAACCACTTGAACAGCTCCCTCAGGCAGAATGTGAAGGCCAGTGGTGATGCTCTGCACCTATAGGTCTAGTTTGCTAACCTCTGCTCACCTCTTTTGTATTTCTATTCATACTGGTATTACTGGCAAGCTGCTAAAGCCAGAATCATCTGTTATGACACCAGAGAATGTGTATGCCTCTGACACAGCCATTACAGACTGTTATGATATAATACAGATCCCAGAAGATCTCAACACCTTCAGCAGCGTGGTTTAGAGTGAAAACATTAATGTTTATCATCCAGCCTATTACTGTCAAGCTCTGCCTCTAGCTATGCAAGGATCAGGGTAGTTCAGAAGCAGTTACATCAGGCAATTTTGTTCTGTCTTTGTGCATGTTCTCAAGCAATATAAAGAGAGGTTGATGATGCCGGGGGGTATTTGTGCATGCTTATTCAATATGAGACAACTAAATGAGATCAAATACACACACTGATATCTTCTCAAAGAAAATATGGGGTTTTTTAAAGAAACTTTCTAAAAACACGGGCTGTGCATTAGGTTTTAGTTCATACACTAGTCCTGGATGGCAGGACTAACTTCTCTACTCCTGTTGAATGTCTTAGCTCTTTAACACTTGCTGCTTTCATTGATTAATTTGCATTGATACTGCACAAACATAGAAAAAAAGATGTCCTTTACAAAGACAGCTTACAACTGAAATGTGATACTAGGTACCATTACAAAATCATCACCGAGTGGAAGCCAAAGGAATAGGGAGACTCTTTCTTCACTTTTGTTTATCTGTTTCTCCCCCTGATACTCCTACTCCCTGTAGACTAAGATCCAATGACAGGGAGAAATACTTAACTTCAGAGATGTAGCAAAACAATTTGGCAAGAGTCCTCACCTGGCTGATAGATGTCCTTCTCTGCTCTTCACCAAGAATCTCTCATTTGAAACAGAGAGCTGTTACCTGTCATTGCCTTTGGATTTGGCAAGAGGTGGAAAGCTTAGAGATCACCGTCAGAGGCAAAAAAGCTGTTCTTCTGAACAGCAGATGTAGTCCCAAAAATAGATAGTAACCTGCCTGAGAAGAAACATTCAAATACCCAACAGGAATTACTGTACCCTTCAAATGACTGGGATGGTTTGATTTCTTGTGCTGCAGAAAAGCCATCCTGTCCTTACTCCCATCTGCAGTGTCAGCCTGCAGACAGTGAGAAAATCAAATTGTCATTGATATCACTACTACCCCTTTATCCTGATTTCTAGTTGCAACATCAAATATCTGGTAGAAACACACCTGCAAAGGCTCTGCTGTTCTGGTTTTGTTCATCTCTTGAGACAAACAGCAACTTATCAGGGGAAACCTTCCTCAGAGATTTAGTGGCTGCTGAGATAAAGGATCATACCCCTGTATTAATCCTGACATGTGAGTTTTAGCTTGTTATTTCACTGGAAAATATAAAAAACCTCTGCCTCGGGTTCCATTATAAATGCAATTATTTTTCACAGGTCACACTGTTGATCCTGACTGAAGCACACACTCCGTGTTCCTATCTGAGACATGCAGTGAACTGACTCGCATTCTGTGAGGGGCAAGGTCACAAGGATGTTGAGTTGATAAATGCTCTGTTTTGATGCTTTGGGTTCTTAACTCTGGTGTTTTGTCTCTAATCCACTTTTGAATCTGGGCTGCTGGGGAAAAATGCTGCTATTTGTGTACTAGCAAGGTCAGAAAAATGGATTAGCATGAGAAAAAGTATCAGTAATCTGTTGATTTTTCCATTTCCCAATTTATCATGTAACAGGGGAAACTTTACACCTAATCTTTTAACAGGACTGAAAGCACAGGAGATGAAACACTCAGAGGGACTACCACATACACCAGGAAGTGTTTAATGATTACATTTGGTAGAACTTTGTGTTCAGTAGATCAAATCCTGCATATCTGAACAAGCACACGAGTTAAGAAATCCTTACAGCGAAACTCCTGACTGACAATTTTCCCCTCTCCATTTTAAAGCACTTTGGTGCCTTAGTTCTGACTGCTTCTGCGTGCTGGCAATTACCCTGATTAAAAACCCATCTGAGAGCTTCTAAGGTGACAGATTAAAGCTTTAATGCTTCCTGTGATTTGCAAGAAGGAATGCAGGCTGTTCTCAAAACACATGAGCAGTTCTTTAATAATGTGGCCAGTCCAAGTATCAACAAATGAGATCAAGTATCAAAATAGAAGAATGCAAATACTTTTTTCAGTAAAGAAAATTCATTATTGTCACCTTCACTGTAGCAAAATGATGAGTAGAAACAATAAACTGGATAGACACAGAGCTTAAAGTTACTGTATCCTTTTTATCCCTGCCACCTGAGTGATGTTAGAACACAGACTGACAAGAAACATCAGGTTGTATCGATGTTGTTCAAATTCTGGCAAGCTGAGACCTGCAGGAGCCACTTTAGTATATTAGAATAGACCAAAGGTTTGCTATAATTTTATGGTAGATTTATAGTCATCTTGAGGCTGTCTGGAAGGTAGAATTTCAATTATGCAAATATTCCCTCCCACCTCTGTCATTTCTGAGCACAGTCTCGTCTCTCTGAAGGTTGGACTTGATGATCCTAGAAGTCTTTTCCAACCTAAATGATTCTATGATTCTCTCAGTATGCTCCGCTCTGGGGTGTTTGAATTCTTCTGCACACCCCTGTTTGCCCCTTCAGTTTTTGGTGGCCTAACTGTTGCATATGCTGCTAAAACAATGAAAGGAAAATACCTTTAATTGCTTAACTACTGAGAATATGCTACAGTTATCTATTTATATTGGGGGTTGAGATCAAGCTGGGAAGCTTGAAAGAAAGAGTGACAACTAAGCAGTTTATCTGAAGCAGGATAAAGTTCGTCTTGGGAGACATTTTTTCTGATGCATCTCCACTAGTTGCATCACTTTCTTTTGTTTTTTTCAAAGGGATTATAACATTTAGAGAACAATCTTATACTAATTAGGGAATAAACTGCATAATAAAAGTAGTAGTTAAATTAAAGGAAGCCGAGAAAAAATAAACTGCAATGTTATAGTATCCTAGGAATATTATAGAGTACTGGAAAGCTAAAAAAACCCCAGGTTTCTAAACTAAATATAAACCAGAAGTCTCAGAAGATGGAAGGTCCTCAGAGAATTTATTCTCATAAAACAACAAATGCCCAAAACAACAGAGGGACCTTCTAAAGTAGTTCCCAAATGTAACTTCATCCTCCTTACAACCTTCACCTTCCTTAACTCTTACACTGTTTAGTATAATAACATAATTTCCTTGAAGGGCACCGGTAAAATAGCCTGATCACAGTTTCCTTCCCTCCTATCTTCTCTCCTCAGACAAAAGGGCTGTTGTATTCAGGTTCCATGCACTCAATAAACAAGCTTTTTTCTCCCCTACAGACAACACCCATTTTTACAAACAACTTAGCAGATATCCAATAAGAGAGGAGTTTTCTTCCCTTTCATCTCTTTATTCACACTATCTATCTGATATTTAGTCTTTGTACCTAAATCAACAGTAATTGTTCGTGGGAGCATGAGAAATTTTTGCCCCATTGATTTCCCATAGCACTGAAATGTCACATTAGCTCAAGGTGAAGAAGCTAATAGGGTAAGAAGAATAATCAGAGGAATGATGGAGGAATGATGCACCCAGTTGCACACAAGAGGCTGAAATTTTACCTTTGGGTTCTTCTGCTATTACAAACTTAGAGCAAAACACAAATGGTTGTTAACATCAAAGACATAATATCGAATCATCTGCTTATTAAGAAATCACCATCCTTACACAGTATAAGAAATAAGGAGGAACAATCAACTATTGTTTGCTAACATCAGCTGAATATCCCAATACTCTGCATGGCATTTTTCTTCCAGCGTTGCTCTTTTTCTCTCTTAGAGACAACTGCAGGTGGGTGGGTGGGATAGAGAAGGAATGTGTCTGAATATTTCATAGACAAGAGTATCCTGAACCAGACCATCTATCTGCCATGACTGCAACCTGCCTTTGACAGTGGAAGAAAAATCCAAATCCATGTAAATTTTCACCATCTACAGACCTCCTTAACAAACAGACACTTTCCTACCTTGGAGAAAAGAGATTAAAAAAAAAAAACCTAAAGAACTTCCTCAAATTTTACCTTTCTGTCTGTGAGCAAAGAATATTGTTGTTGCTGGTTTTGCTTCTGCCACTTCAAATGATGCACTGAAATAATAAATCCTTTGTAGTTTTCCCCAGTGCAAATCCAAACTGGTTTTTGGAGAGATGTATTAAACCACTATCTACGCTCTCTTGTTCCAGTGGAAAGCATTAGTTTATATACTTTGTGTTTTGATTGCATCTCTCTGCTTCAGAATAAGGAAAATACTACTTTTTATAGTATAATTTGACACCATATAGACATTCCCTGGTTGTAACAAATTTGCTAGTTAATATCCAACTCAGTATACGTTAGGTAACATGAAAGAGTGTGGCATGTAGACATACATGTGAGTTTAACCCCTGTAATACGGAATTTCAGTTCAATCAGCTAACCACAGAAATTCAGTAAAAGCACACTAAAACCCAGTATTTTTCTCTCAGCTTCTAGTGGCTTCGAGACTGATGAAAACACCGCACAAATTGCTGTAAATATAAGGGTAAACAGAATTTAGAAATCATCATACTTGACTTGAAAAACTAAAGGCAAGGATAAAAAACGCACTTGAGTTTACAGGCTTTAAAACTGTAGCTAAATTCTGTTGATTCCATGATCAAACGACTCTGTCATGCTTTCTGCAATTATTATTTATTGCCACTGTGTCAGAAAAAAAGTATTGAACACCGATAAATCTGTGAACTCTGTTGGTTGATTACATTTTATTATAAATAATAGATTCTAAAGTAAAAGTACTGGGTGCAATTATCCTGAAATTATCTACTGTAGGCGGTAGAGACAAAAAAGTGGTCTTAGGAACCCACAGTATGTGCTCTATTCATAGGCATGCTGGAGAATTCACATACTAAAAAGGAAATAAATGAGAACTAGGACTGAAATGGCCTCGACTGACGCTGGCAACGTGCACACTAATGGCTCGGGGAGTGGAGAGCAGGGCAGGCTACTTAATCCTCAGTGTCAGAAAGCAATTAAATCCACTAATTACCACATTATGTGTGCAAATGCTCAAAGGCAAGAAAAAGCAATAATGATTAGCCATTTTGCAAAGAAATTCTTCCCTCCCTCTCTACTCCAACTGTTCCTGGGTATTCCCCAAAGATAACATTTTCACAGAGGAGCAACTTCAGCTAACTTAATGTCACACTAAATGACAATGATCGCCTTTGCTTTCTGCTCGGAGGTGGCAGATTTAGTGATCCCCAAGTTCTGCAAGTTCCCCGGAGGCTGCGAGACTGGACACTGTGTTTAACACGGTCACAGCCACTATGGGAATGAAATTTATAGTCTATAGCATTAGATTAAGTGTTTGTGGTTTTCCACCTTCAAAGAGGAGATGGTTTTTGCCAGAAAGTTTTTGGTAGACTCTATATAAAGACACCTAAAAAAGGACAAAAAGAAGAAAGGTTTTCCCAAGATGATGATCCTGGAGGTCTCTTCCAGCCTGGTATTCCATGATTTTATGATTCTGTGAAAAATACTCGAGTCTTTTCTGATCTATTTTCCTGAGCTCTGAGAACCCATAGGCCATCAAATCAGCACATAAATAGGTTATTGTAAAGGTCCAGTGCACAAGAAAAAAAAACAGATTAATTACATGAAAGTTAATCTGCAAGTGTCAATAAATGGTCAATGCAACCACATCAGAACAAACTTAGCTGCATCCTTTCCAAGTAAAGCTGTTCTCTTGTGTATTTATTACCCTCTAATAGATCACACAGGCATGCTGGTGGAGTGAGGCAGAGAAAGGTCTGCCCTGGACATACTTGATGAGCACTTAACTAGCTTCTCCTTTGCTCTGGAGCATCCATGTGGTTGGTGACACTGTATAAAGAAGGAGCATGAACTGAGGAATAGCCCCTGCATGTGTGTCAGCCTCTCACCTGGCTCAGAGATGCCCTTGAAGCCTCTGCTTTTTTGGGTTAAAATGAAATAAAATAATATTTCCTGATTCTTATCAAATTTCTCAAATTTTCTGACAACTAAAAGCAGTAATAAGTTTTTCAACAATTAAGGGTCAAACCAGCTTAAATCATATTGCAAGCAAAGAATGCTGCAGTACTGGGTTTTGACTCCCACATTTAAATTCGTCTCCTGAATTCCTTCTGTCTGGTGGCTCAGCCAGTGTTGACAGTCCAGAGTCGCCTGGACTTTCTGAGTCATGGTTTGCAGATGAGTGAAACTCTGCTGCATGAATTCTAATTTAAAAATTAATCCTTTGTTATCTCTGCTGAGAAATATCCTCAGATATCCTCAGAAATAGGTCTGTTTCAGCATCTCTTTTTGTTGTTTCAAGATTTTCAGAACTGTGTGCTTTTCAACATTCTCTGCAGATTTACTGTGTGAAGAAAAAGACTGCAGTGAAGTACCATTTTTTGTGTCACTTTAGCCTCTGTCACTCCCTGGGGTCCACTGCAGCTGGGACCCAGCAAACATCTGCTCTCTGCAGCATGTCTTTGTGCTGGGTTTGAAACCCAGAGTCAGTTCAAGGGAATACGTTGTGTTCTCTCTGGTGTTTCAAAGATACATAGATATGTATTACATGCATGAGTATGTGTCATTAATCCTCTGAGACAAGACACTAAAAACTAGAATATCTTTTATGGGAATTTGTGCCTCCTTTTCTTCCACCTGTCCCTTTTTGCTTCTCCAGGTTGTTTTCCAAGTTTGTGGCAGGGAGAAGGAAAGAGTATGCTGACTCTAAGACTGAAAGAGTCCTAGGGGTTTGTGATCATAATGACTGAATGAAAAATATAACTTTGTGACATTGTTTCTTGATTTTTAATTTAAGTGCTTGATTGATTCTCCAAAAATATGGCTACAATCATCACTGCAGGGAGCACCTATACATACAAAAAGTCATATGTGTGAAGCTATAGCATGTAATGTGGTAGAGCCATATGAAAAAGAAGCTATGTTTCATTTTTACCTTGCATCCAGTACTCTACCAACTGTAAGTTTCTATAGGGCTTCCTCTT
The DNA here is from genome assembly GCA_013401335.1 of Brachypteracias leptosomus. Lineage (NCBI taxonomy): Eukaryota > Metazoa > Chordata > Aves > Coraciiformes > Brachypteraciidae > Brachypteracias > Brachypteracias leptosomus. The sequence continues at coordinate 327,895 of VYZX01019901.1, read as the reverse complement.
CTAGCATTCAGGTCTTGAACAACTTTCCACTGTTTGGTGGCACAACAAAGTATCTTCTTCCTCTTCTCCATATGCATGATGGAGCTTCCTACAATACAATACAATAAGACGGGAAGACCCAAGATTCATTAAAATTATCTGCGCTTCACAATAATACAGCTTTATGGACTATTTTACAACCTTGGTAGTGTTAGGAAATTATTTCCTTTTTTTTTTGCCAGTCCAAAGAGTGGTACCTTATTACACAACCAAGCAATGCCATAAAGAACTTAGGAAACTCTGAAAGACAACATTACTATTAAAAATAACTGATGACAACCACATTTTAATTTAACCTTTTAAATTAAACATGCTTTGAGGTTTTAATGGGCTTCCTTAAACTGACAAGTGTAGTGCTCAGTGAATAATCCCTGACTTCTAAGCCTAAAGCCTGGTTTCAAAGCCAAGGCCAGCTCTGTGTTTTCTTACAGGACAATGGAGAAGCAGATCACCTTGGTTCTCCTACAATGGAGACAACCAGGACCTGGCTGACAACATGGTGGTGAAAATGATATTAGGATTTGCCCAAATTATAAACATGATACAATTTTTCTACCAAGTGATGACATCACAAGGTGGGGACTGGAACAGCACTATACTATGCTCTATTCCAGGGAGCTGCTGAATATAGTGCTCGGTGGAACACTAATGCTGCATCCACATCCTGAACATAGCAACAGTGCTTGGAGATCACAACAAAATGAAGAAAGTGGCAAAAGACTCAGAAGCAATTAACTGTACAATCATAGAATGCTTTGGGTTGGAATGGACCTTTAAAGGACACCTACTCCAGCCCCCCTGCAGGGAGCAGGGACATCTGCAACTAGAGCAGGTTGCTCAGAGCCCCGGTCAACCTCACCTGCAATGGTTCCAGGGATGGGGCAGCGACCACCTCTCCAGGCAACCTGGGACAGGCTCTCACCTCCCTCAGCATCAAAATTTTCTTCCTTCTCTCTAGTTTAAATCTCCCTCTCTTAGTTTCAAACCATCACCCCTTGTCCTGTCCCAACAGGCCCAGTTAAAATGTCTGTCCCCATCTTACAGGTCCACCTTTAAGTACTGGAAGGCCACAAGAAGGTCTCCCCGGAGCTTTCTTTTCTCCAGGCTAAACAAGCCCAACTCTCTCAGCCTGGTGTCCCAGCAGAGGCCTTCCAGCTCTCCCATCACTGCTGGGGCCTCCTCTGGCCCCACTCTACCAGGTCCATGTCTCTGCTGTACTGAGGACTCCAGGGCTGGCCCCAGCACTGCAGGGGGGTGTCCCCAGAGCAGAGCAGAGGGGCAGGATCCCCTCCCTCGCCCTGCTGCCCACACTGCTGGGGATGCAGCCCAGGAGGACACTGGCTTCTGGGCTGCGAACACACAGGGCCGGCTCAGCTCTAGCTTCTCACCCACCAGAACCCTTCTCCAAGGCCTGCTCCACAGGTCTGCTCTCAAATTGCTGCTGTACTGGGAACTAATTGGTTGGGGAAAGTTTTGATATGTTTGGACTTTCTTTACTGGTGATGGTGGTTATGGTGATCGTTATAATTTGTATTTTAAAAAGCATTATTAGGCATGGGGTCAAGAACTCTGCATTAAGGGCAACACATACCTCCCTTTGATACCATAAAAATCAGTTGGAGAAAACAACAACTTCCAGAGACTATGGTCTGAAGTTTCTGAAAGCAGCATTCTTTTACTGGCGCCAAGGCGAGCAGGGGATCATATCATTCCTCCTAACACTCCCCACGACACCCATTTTCAGCCCCTATTTAAAACCCCAAATCCCCTCCCTTTCCCGGGAGTATTAAGATGTTTCTTGGGACTCATTAAAATTTATAATGTCCCTTGCGCCTGTGTAGTGGTTGTTACTTCATCCTTCTTCATCTTCCTCACCTCATGATTCTTCGTCCTTGCATCTGGTAGTCTGCTCACAGGACTGATGTGTCCTGTTGTGCTACCTCCTCCAAGATGTCCTGGTATCTCTTACCCTGGCATGTCTTAGCAATTAGCAGTTCTCGAAATTTACAGTTTCCCTTATCTTATCATCTACGTGTCAGGCCACAGCTCCTGGCCTTAAGAAAACAGACAAAGCAGGCCTAAACGCAGTTAAGGGGAAAAAAAAAAAAGGGTGAGGATGTGCTTCACTGAACAGGCTACGCAAAGAGCAAACCAGGCCTTCTAAGACTAACTTACACTATCAAAAGTTCAAAGGAGCTATCACCTCGAAACCTGTTCGCGTGTGGCAGTTCAGAATAACAAACTCACAAAGGCCGCGCTCCCTTCTCACTTTGGAGGCAGGAGGTGACTCTGCCACCGCCTCAGGGAAAACAGGCAAGTCGCGACTGTCGTCACCAAAGGGGAGGTTGTCGCCGACGCTCCCCACAAAGACCCGCCAAAGGCCCAGTACCTGACAGGAGCCGAGCCGTGCCGAGCAGCCGATCGCGATCGGGCCGTGCCCAGAAGCCGATAATGATCGGGCCATGCCGAGGAGCCGATCGCGATCGGGGCTTTCCGGTCGTTCCCGTCCGGTCGCTTCGCCTCAGGTTCCGCCTGGGCCTTTCCCGCGCTCTCGCCCCGGCCCGTCCCACTGACCCCGCCGCCATGGAGCCGAGCGGGGTCGGGCTCTGCAGCCGGGGACTGCCCTGGGAGCCCAAGGAAACTTTCCGGGATGGAGCGGGCCCTCACCTGCCTCGAGGGAGCAAATCCTCCTGGGTGTGTCCCTGAGCCAGCCCTTGACCCCTTTGGGTGAGTGAATCCTCCTGGGTGTGTCCCTGAGTCAGCCCCTGACCCCTTTGGGTGAGGGACCCCCTTTGTGGGTACCCTGAGTGGGAGGTTTTCCCTTGGGGAGCCATCGTCTGCACATTGGGGGTCATCTTTCTGAGAAGGAATATTCCAGAACCTTTGGGAAATCTGGAGCTGTGGTGTGTTGTATTCAAGCCTGAGACCAGAGCTGGTGATTTACTTTGGGCCATTGGTGTGCAGGTGATTTTTGATTGGAATAAATTCTATTTTGAGTAGCTGCTTTGTCTGCTTTGGGGGTGTCTCTGTGACAGAGTCAAGCACATGCACAAGTAATTTGGGCCTGCTGTACTTGATCTTTTTTTTTTTTCCAAATTTATACCAAAAAAGCAAATTTTGAACTTTTTAACTTCCTGAAGTTCTCACTTGTTAAGTGTTTTCATAAATTCATCTGGACTACTGTTGTAGTGAGATAATATTCAGTGACATGAGTTAATAAATGGTCCCTAAATAAGAAATAGCTAATACCATACCTGGGATAAATAACAGATGAATTGTCATCACCAGGAACTTAAGGCTTCATCTATGGCTTTACTATTTTTGGGTAATAAAGATGTTTGTGTCTTTTCATATATTCATCCATGTGTATGTGACTCCTTTTCTAGCCTTGCTGCACTGTTTCCAGAATTTTCATCCAAGTTTCCCTATTTTTCAAAGCGTGATTTTAAATGTCTTTGAATTTCAAAGACTATGTGAGCGAGGTGGTATTTGAAAAGTATCTGGATACAAAATGCTTGGGAACAATGCTGGGCTATGTTGTTTTCTATACTGAAACACAGCTGCATGGATATAGTTCTCTGTAGCATCTTTAAGAATCTGAAATACAAAGAGCAAAAGTACTTTAAAAAACCACATCAAACCAACCCTCTAGCTTCTGAGACTCTAATGCCAGTTATGATCTTCCTGCAAAAATTGATCACTGCAGAGAAAACTTCTGAAATGGGCTGGAAATATCATATAGTCCTGTTCCCAGTTTAGTGGAAAATGGAAGCGCTGGAGAGGTTATCCAGGCTGAAATCAATCAAGGTCTTTCACAGTAAGAGAGGGGATCATCATTCTTGAATGCTTAGATGATAAAGAAATTCAGTGTCTTTGAAATTAGTTCCTAAATGTATTTTGCCCTATTAACCAGTAGAACTCCGTAGAAGGTTTTGTTGCTGTGCAGTGAGGTGCCAAAATGATGTGTATTGTCTTTGGGTTTAGTAGGTGCTTTTTCTCTCAATGTGAAATAATGTGGGACAGCAGTTGATTCTTTTTATCAGGGCTATCCAGCAGCTGCCTTCTGATTCTCATTTTATTGGCGATGCAGAGAAGATGCCATTTAAAACTTTAATTGCCGGAGAGGGTTGTGAAATATTCCCCAAGATTTACTGCTTTCCCTGTGTGATGTACCTTCACAGCAAAGTGACCCTGGTGGTTAGGAAGCATATTGTATAAATGGCAATTTAATGAGGGCTTGGAGACTACGAGGTCTCCAAAGAACACTTCATTTTGAAATTTTCTTGTTATGGAGTATTTTATGAAAAAATCCTGCCAGGAATTCCAATGAAGATAAACTGGATCTTTAGCCAGAGACATTGGCAAAAATGGAACGAAATTCTTTGGTGATACTTTAAACACCGGTAAGCTAGAGAGCCATGAAGTCCAATCTTGCAGTTTAATGGATCTGGTGAAGAGAGGCACTGAAAGGAAAAAGATCTCTATTTGTAAGATGTCAGCAGGCCTGCACATTTTTCAACTTGATGGCAAGACACTTAATCACGGTATTCATGATTCTCAGTTAGAATAATAGTTCAGAACATAGCAAGTATGTTGATAACTTTCCTGTTTTGAAGAATACCTGCCTAATGCATAAGAGATGTGTTACATACTTTAATACATAGATTCTTTTAAAATTCAAATTCTGCTGATAGTCTACTGCTGTCTTGGCATGAAAGAGCTAAACTGCCTCATTCATTTTACTGCTTGTTAACTTTGAAACATTAAAATGACCATTTATATGCCAATATTAGGTATTTCACTACTGATCTTTTTTAGGAAGAACTTGCTTTCCTATGCTCAGGTCCAGTCTTGTATTGATTCCACAGTTTACTGAGGTGTTAAACTCTTGTGCTCCTTTTAAAACAACTCCTGTTGTGGTGTAACCCCAGGAGGCAGCTCAGTACCATACGGCCTCTCCCTTATTTCCCACAGTGGGATGGGGAAGAGAATCAGAGTGCTAAGAGTGAGAAAACTCACGGGTTGAGATAAGGACAGTTTAATAGGTAAAGCAAAAGCTGCTCAAGCAAGCAAAAAAACCCCACTGCTTCCCATCTTCAGACATTAGCGTGTGACAGTTGCTTGGGAAGACAAACACCATAACTCTGAATGTCCCTTCCTTCCTCTTTCTTTCCCTTTTGTTGCTGAGCATGATGTCATGCTCTGAAATATCCCTTTGGTCAGTTGGGATCACCTGTCTCTGCTGTGTCCTCCCAAATTCTTGTGCCCCTCCAGCCTACACACAGGTGGGGTGGGGTGAGGAGCAGAAAAGGCCTTGACTCTGTGTAAATGCTGCTCAGAAAAAACAAAACATCCTTGTGTTATCAACACTCTTTACAGCACAAATCCAAAATATAGCACTATACTAGCTACTATGAAGAAAATTAACTCCATCCCAGCTAAAATCAGTACAGGTCCCCACTCTACTAACGTGTTAAACTTCTGTGTTCCTTTTAAAACGTTTTGGTTCCTCTTCCTTTCTATCTGACCCTTCTGGATATGCATTCATAAAATCAACATTCATGAAAAACAGATAATTAAGAAAAATGGATAAATCAGGAAAAAAAAGGGCAAGTAGGATAAATAATGGATATAAGAATGGATAAGTAAGAATATTAGTGCTAATGTAAGACTTCAGTAGTTTTGGGATAAATTCATATGCCAAATACATACGTACATATATATATAAAAAAAATTTTAATTCAACCAAGCTTTTATAAATTAGATCAACTGTATTTACCATTATAGATTTAATAGACTTTTGATATGGAAATGGGGAAGAGTACCTGAGGTTTTGTAAATGAAGGAAATTATGTTAAATATATGCAGTGTATATATAGATACACATTAACATACTAAGATATTATATATATATGCAGACATACCCCAGGTACAGTAAAACTTGCAATAGCACTGTCTCTCATAGCATATTATTAATGCCACAGAAACTACTTTGAAAAGTCTGTGAGGGACTGAAATGTAGAAGGTAATTTATAAGATTAAATGCGTTATAGTGTATATGGAAACAAGATAGTTGTTACAAACAGATTTTTGGCCTTTGGTGCTGTTAGTGAGCAAGGCCTGAAAGAGCAAGTGTCCCTTTCAGCTGCTGACAAATCCTCTGACTCAGTCAGGTCACTTCAATAGTCCTTTCACTTTATTCTTGAGATGGTGATGATTGAGGATTCCAGCAAGGCTCACTGGAGGTGAGAACCTAATTGGGCCCAGAAGATTGGAATTCTGCCAGCAAAATGAAAATGTGCAATGTCAAAAAACCCTAACCAAAATAGCTGCTGTCCCTGTCTCTGTGAGACGCCAAACAACAAAGACCAGGGAGTGCCTAGACACTTCTGTCTATAAATGAAATCCTATGCTGAGCTGGATACATAAAATCTAAACTGGCACACCCAACAGCAGAACAATCACCATTTCATAAGGGCAGCTAGCAGTGAAGTAAATAACTAACTTTTCAAAATGTCATTGCATGGAGTGACAAAACAGACTTCCTTTCCCCCCTGCTCCCTCTTGCAATCTCAGAACCAACATGCGCAAGCACCAGGAAAAAAGTCCTGCTGGTCTTACACGTTCCAGAGTAAAGCAGCAATTATAGACTCCCTCCCAGGAAACCTGCTCATATCTTTTCCTTCTTCCAACTTTGTATTTCGCTTGTTCTGGCATCTCTGTGATTCTACAGAGTGGCACAAAAACCTTTTTCCCAGAAAATCTAGGAAGGTGGCACACAGGGTGGCTGCCCAGTGATGACTGGGGTTCCAGCTGCCCATGGTGGCACCCAGAAGGGACCAGGAGTCTGTGTCCCCACTAGGGACACTGGGCAGACAAAAGCCACTTGCCTGAAACTGAAGCATCCTTCCAGAAGCTACGAATTTTTAAGGCATCCATCATGTTGCATTTCAAAGTAAGAACTAAGTTCATTAGGTGAAACACGTTTTTAACATCCTGGACTATGATCTTTCTTGAAATCAGTGAGGTTTTTGTCATATTTGAAAAAAACAACTGCAAATTGAGCCCATTCTTGAGTTTTGGATTGCCAAGTAACTACTACCGAAGAACTTGATTTTATTTTCAAGAATTTTGAAGGATTGTTCCACCATTAGCCATGTAAAGCAGGTTATAATTTAAGGTTAGATTTCTGGCCTCTCTTAGTCTGTTGTTCATCTTAAAATTGTTCTTTGATCTACAACAGACACGCTACACCCAGCTGATTGAGAAGTACTTTTGTGGCACAGCCTTTGAAGCATGAGAACATCATCAGATGATGGTAACTCCTGCAATAGTTGAGCTTCAGGGTGGTTAGTCCATGCACTTCAAAACAAAGACCTTGCTTATTGAAAGTCTATTTGTAAGTAAGTTTCTTGGTATAGAGCTTTTGAATTGTATGGGTAGCACCTTTTATGGCTTGTTTTGTTAAGATGCATGTAAAGACTTCTTTTTTTCTTTCCCATGATTCATTTTTATCATCCATGCAGTGCGTTTTAGTGAGTGGAGGCTTCACAGGTTTTCTGACAGAGATGACATTCAGCCCACTAAGAGGCTTTTCTATTCAAGGAGTTGATTTAAAACTAGAAGAAATAAAGTTTCAGGGCTAAAAAGGTGCTTTGAAACTTGATTTGGTTCCCTGCTTCAGTCTGTCCTCTAATCTTGGAACATCTTGAGCTCTCTCTGTGACTGTCATGCTATAGGATACCATATGGAAAAGCTACTACAGCTGTTACTGTAGCTCTTGAGTTCTTGCTCAGACTGGGTCCTTCTGAGTGTGCATCATAATGGTTCACCTCCATCAGGGCTTTAGATACCAGTGAAATCTCTTGTGATTTAGAAACTACCATATGCATTTCTGTTCCGCCTCAAAAACTGTGCCTGGGTAGAAGTGTATGGGAAACATACATATGTGTGTATATGCACACATACATGGGTTCCTTCTGGCAAACAAATCCACGGAGACTTCAGTGACATTTAGTTCAATCCTAGTTTCTCCCTATCTCTCTGGAGAAGGAGCTAAAACATATGGTTATATATTTTCAGTTGTGTAAGAAGATTGAACTTCTATTTCCTTTTTATTGACTTATAAGAGCTTCTAGTATGCCCAGTACTACTTAAAAAAAAATAAAGACCACTCTTCTGAAATTCTTGTGGTCTAGAAACACACAATGGAGCTAACCCACTGAAGAAGAGAAAAAGACAAGGAACAAAACTGGAGTGGTTTCATTTCATTTCACCTGCAAAGAAAAGCAAGTTATCTAATATAGAGCAAGAGTCTATGTAGCTGACAGATGAACTGAAACCATGCTCTGGTCTGACTCAGGTGTGATCCAAGGAGAATAGTTCTTGCAAAGTTTTCAGAGTGTACTGCATATGTAGAAGATGGGGAAAAAACAAGGGAAACATAGGAACTCAGTAGATAGCAGGGCCTGTGGTGACAGGATAGTTTTAAACTAAAAAGAGGGAGATTTAGACTACATAGGAGAAAGAAATTTTTGATGCTGAGGGTGATGAGACCCTGGCCCAGGTTGCCCAGAGACGTGGTTGATGCCCCATCTCTGGAACCATTGCAGGTGAGGTTGGCTGGGGCTCTGAGCAACCTGCCCTAGTTGCAGATGTTCCTACTCACTGCAGGGGGGTTGGGCCAGGTGACCTTTAAAGGATTAAGTGGAGCAGAACACATAATAGAAGTAGGGACACTGTATCTTGATATTGCTGCTAATGGAGAGTCCACAGAGGTGTTGGTGCAGGAAAGGCATGGTGTTGCAAATCATGGCAGGAAAATCAGTCAAGAGGGATTTGAAGCTTTTTACTTGTGCTGTATTTTTATCATACTGAGTCCTATAAAGCTTTCATCAAGTAATACACCTGTGGTTCTCACAGCTTAATTACAGATACAAATAAAGTACTTGAAAATGTTTCCTGAAAACACCCACATATCTTCCTATATTATAGTTTTCTTAATATCTCCCTGATTTTAAAAATTGTTTTGCTACTTTGTACAAAGTTTTACTATGTTTTTTCAATGCATTTAGCAAAATCTCATTTTAAAGATGAAAATGTACTTCACAATAAGCAAACTATTCCAACACAAACATGTTTGTGACGTTTGTTCCCCAAAGTTTTCCTCTAGTGCCACTCAGCATGAAACATGTATTGATTCTGGCCTCAGGAACTGCATTCCATTCTTCCCCCATTTTAGCGGGTGATAAATCAAAGGTGGCACAGCAAAAGTGAACAAGAAGTGGGACTCCAGGGAGAGGGGCAAGGTAGTCCCAGTTCCAGCTGGCTGGGAAAAACTACTTCCAAACAACTAAATCTTAGACTTCAGGAGGTTACTCAGTGTTCAGAACAAGGTTGGTGTTTTCCTGTTCTCATATCTTCTTAAGAGTTTGTTTAGGAAAAGTGTGGGTGTTCTTTTCTGTGATTCACTTATTTCTGTTTGATAGTCTTTCTGTTGACTCTTTGATCTGCCTCTTTTCACTGTCTGCACCTTTTTATCATGGTGAAGTAATAAAGATATGGAGATGGCTTCTTAACTTAGTCTAACTTTTTCCTCTGCATCCTACTGAACTTTTAAGGAGTTGCCCATCAGAGGACTCTCCCAAGTTGCCTTTTTTATCCCTGGGCAAACAGGAGAGGTAAATAAGAGCGAGGTTGGTCTCTTCTCACTGGTAACAGGTGACAGGACAAGGGGAAATGGCCTCAAGTTGAACCAGGGGAGGTTTAGGTTGGATATAAGGAAAAACTTTTTTACAGAAAGAGTTGTTAAGCACTGGAACGGGCTCCTCAGGGAGGTGGTTGAGTCACCATCCCTGAATGTGTTTAAAACTCATCTGGATGTGGTGCTTGGGGACATGGTTTAGTGGTGGGTTCTTAAGTTAAGGGTAGGTTGAGGTTGGACTTGATGATCTCAAAGGTCTTTTCTTTAGCAATTCTATGATTTTATAAGGGGCCACAAACCTTAGCTTGTTTTGAAGAACAAAAGAAATGATTTATTTCCTTCAAAAAGGAAATTTCTCTTCCTCTGCTATCCATGACACGTCTTTTCTTGGCATGACCTGTGCTGAGCAGGTGGAATCTAATACTTGTGCCCTTCTTGTCCTTTCTTTACCTTCCTCCTTTCTTATTCTGATTTTGAAGTGGCTCAGTTGCCACTCTCACTCACTGCTACCTCAAGAACTTCTTTTTCTTCAGTTTTTCTTTCTCAGGTATACCTCTTCTCCAGGCTGTCTGTGCTGTGTCACAAACCTTCCTGTAATATCCTAGTCCAGAAACGATCATTCAGTTTCCTCTAGACTTTCATCTCCTGTTCTCACTGGTTTATGCCTTTTTGCCAGCATCCTCATAGTTCAGTGTCACAATTAACCATGTGTCTTTGAGCATCTTCTTCCTTTTTGAAGGTTCCATAGATAAGTTTCAGGTTTTTTAGCTTTCTGTGGAAGAAACTCCCACTTAACTTTAGATGGGGTTTTCAGCTGCAGCCCCCAGAAGACTTGAGATCCTCTCAACTTGTGCAAAGGGCTGATGTGTGCTGCTTCAGAGCTGAACAAGTTTCATCAAGTGAAGCAGTGTTTATCTAGAATGAAGGTGTTTTAGAGAAAAGTCTGCATCTGCTTTCCTTAACCCTTCTGTGCAGGGACCTTGCCAAAGCTGAAATGCTTTAGGCCTTCTTGGAGGACCTGTATTTTTGGGACATAATCTTCAGCCTATCAGTTTTCAGATGTCTTCCAAGTCAAGGATGTTATTTTAAATCATTCCCTTCAGTGATTGTAAGTCAGCCTGTGTACTTCCCTCCAAACATCCCAAAGTAAAATACCTAAGTACTTACCTATATTTTTTTACTTATGGAGATTAGCTCAATTATTTCCCTTTCTCTTCAGTTCTTCCAGGAAGCAGTGCTTATTTTTAAAAAATGTACCAAGAGTACAATTTTATTAAGTCCGAAACTCAAGTTATATCATTTAGAATATTAATACACTTATCTTTGAGTTTTCTGTAGCCATTTTATATATAGCTTCTGACTTTGCATTCTGTTGAAATTGTTTGTTCCACAGAATCCCTCCTGGCAAGGTTTCTTCTTTGCATTTGTTCTTTTAAATCTTTGGCTTTCAACGCAGCACTTTTTTGCTATTTCTTACCAGTGTGCTTCCTCTGACATACTAATCACAATAGTATTGTAATCACCTATGTAGCTTAACAGTTTGTGGCCTGCCTTTCCCTTTTACCTCCTCTCTCATAATTCCCAAGTCCAATTTCCCACTTTTTGTTCCTATTAACTTTTATCTCCAGGGGACCACGTACACCTCATGACACCTCTGCTTACATTTCCAAATTTACCACTCTTTTATTCTGTCGGTGTTTAATCCTGATATTCACCTGACTAATTAACCCTCATGGGCTTTCTGCCATTATCAGTTATTAAATTAGTGTATAATGGGCTACTTTTTTTTTTTTACTTACATGTTTTAACAAGACCTGGCAGAAGTCCATAACATGAAGAGGCTAAATATCTTTGTTAGAGGTTGTTTCCAGTGATCTGATTTGTGATTGGTAGGGATTAGTAGAAGAAGTTTAAATGAATTTTAAGATTGAGGAGTTTCTTCTCTGTGAAAAGCAGGACAGTTTCTTCCAGCTCTGATCTGGACTGTGATTAGTAAGAGACCACATTAAACATTCATTTCCTTCAGGTTCCTAGATTATTAAGGGATTAGACTTCTTTCAAATAAATTTTGTTGTCAAAAACACAGAGTACTTAATGTAAAATGAGCAACTGTCTTTGCATGTTGCTACCGTCATGGACTATGGGCTTCTTCTCCAAGAGAAGGAGGTTGGACAAAGTTCTATTTATCTTAAATATTTTTTATTGTCCTGCTTTTGGATAGAGTCTTTTATAACGAACACTGGTAAACGAAGCATTGCCCTTGAACTCAAGAGAGAGCTGCTCTCCCCACATCTACCCTTTGTGTATTATTGCCATTCTAAAAGTCTCAGGAATTAGTTCCATAAGTCTGTGCCTTAGTTTCCTCAAGTTAAAAATAGGGCAGTTCTTTTGGAAAATAGCATGAGTTCTACTGATTAAGAGTACTTGGTGTTCTTTGTGTTTTATTTTAAAAGTAAATATTAGTTATACAAGACAAAGCTTTACTCCTGACTAGAAAGCAGCTGCAAGTTAAGTGAAGGATGATAATTGTGCAACAGTACATAGTAAAACTAGGAACTGAGAAAACTGCAGAGGGAACTTAGGGAGACAAAATATAATTACCTGGTTGTAGTTTACCTTTCTACTTACGGTTAACAAAGCAAACCCAACATCCTAGTCTCTGAGAAGTGTTTGACGTGGGAATGAAGGGGTAGTGCTGGCAGTTGTGCTGTCCACCTATCGGTAGTTCTAACAGCAGAGAGAGATTTTTTAGGCAAACCATGTAGAGTTTATTGATAATAACTGCTTGTTACTCTGCAATGGCTGGGCCAGATTTCCTGGAGAACCTCTTGACACCTTTGTACTGTTACTTCTCAGGTCAGGTATGAACCCATGCACATTGCAAGAGGGCTCATGTTCAGTTGTAAGCTCCAAGATCTGACTTCTCTGCCATGGGAAAAATTCTTTCAGCTTTTCCATGTTGCTTTTTTACAGGGAGTAATAGGAGGAATTAATAGAGAATTAATAAAATTTTTATCTCCTGAAGCGTATAACTTAGCTAGAGGTCAGTAGCTGAATATTTTAGTGCTAATATCCATCTGGAATTTCCAGACACATTCTTTCTTTCTGCTTTGAATTTGGTGGAAGGAGAAGACAGAATAAATATATCATCTGAGTCAAAACTGCAAGCAGCCATACTGAAAACACACTGTGATCTCAATGTGTATTAAGTTCTATATAGAAAAGAAAAACTTGTTTTAAGATTGTGGAAAGAAAAAAGAGCTCAAAATCTCCTTCTGTCTGTCCCCACAGNCTATATAATATTTTCTTATTATAATGAAGTCATTTTTTTAGGCCAGTAATTGCAGCTAATTCCTGTAACAGGGAGGTTAACTACAGTAGTGAATTCTTCATCATTATCCCATGAGTTTCATGCTCAGTACATGGCAGTGTCATTACTCTGAGCAAACATGTTTTGCTACTTGGACTGGCCACACACTCCTGTNGAGGTCAGTAGCTGAATATTTTAGTGCTAATATCCATCTGGAATTTCCAGACACATTCTTTCTTTCTGCTTTGAATTTGGTGGAAGGAGAAGACAGAATAAATATATCATCTGAGTCAAAACTGCAAGCAGCCATACTGAAAACACACTGTGATCTCAATGTGTATTAAGTTCTATATAGAAAAGAAAAACTTGTTTTAAGATTGTGGAAAGAAAAAAGAGCTCAAAATCTCCTTCTGTCTGTCCCCACAGGAGGGTTAAAGATGACTCCAAAATGAAGAGTCAGTCTCTCCATATTCATTATAAAATAATCACAATAATGGAACTGCCAGGGATACTATTTTCTGTTTTTAATTTCTAAAATGAAAATAGTGCTTCAGACACTGGTGTCAAGTACACTTGCCACGTTTTTATATATGTTTACTTAGCGAAGCATTATAATTTCCTAAAAATATTTCCAAAAAAGCATTGTGGTAAGTGCCTTTGTCATAAGTAAAATAGAAGTTAACCTGTCCTTCATAAATCAAGGTGCAGTTCTACTGTGTGCATG
>VYZX01019901.1:208550-297349 GCA_013401335.1 Brachypteracias leptosomus | reverse complement strand
TAACAGTTTGTCCGTTTTAAGATTTAATTTTTTTTTTAAACTATCTACAATTTTTTTTTTTTTTTACTGCACAAGTGAATGAAATGACTGTAAATGTCTAGTCTGCCCACCCCCCAGGAAAGTGCTCATTAAGAAGGAGAAGAGTCATCCTAAATTGTTAATTTGCACTTGTGCTACTTGGAGATGGATTATTAGCTTGTGGTTTAAGAAGCCAAACTTGAAATGGAAAAATCAAAGTTTGCTGCCAGGCAGCTCTTGGCTGAACTTCATCAAACAATTAATTTTATTTTTTTTTGAGGGTATTGAGACAAAGACATCTTCATTACTTGAAATTTAAGCTCTTCTTAGAAGGTATTGGTTTTCAGATTTCATACAGGGTTTGTACAGTGCATGGATCAACTGGATATCGGTGACTAGTGTGCTACAAATCCACATTGGGAGTAGATCTACTTACTTGTTACTTGTAAGTCTGTCCAGACTGCTTCTTAGTCATTGGCCTGTGGAATGTTTTTTTGCTTCATTAGGTGGAGAAATATCCCAGTTAAAAGATATTTCCATAAAAGATGCAGTAAATACTTAGTGGAGAGCTTCTCCGTTCATCTTGTAGAAAAACTGTAGACTGTAAAGAATGTGGAGAGGGAGACGTATACACCCACGTCTCAGACTCTCATGCACTGTTCCAACAAGATATATTTAGAACAGATTTCTCCAGCATCTGAGTTACCACTTACATCCCAGTGAAAGGAGAATGATGCTTTCTCCAGGCATAGCAGAGAAAGGTGATGCCATTGGTAAAACCAACAGTAATTACTCACCTTGGTGCTGTGATTCAGCCTTCTGCCCAACTACACTTTGTTTTGAAACAAAGACTTCAGCAGTGCTCTGTGTGTCTTAAATTAAGGCTTCTTTACACAAAACATACAGAGTGTGGACTTCCTTTGATAGGATATCTTGGGGATTTCCAAAAGCAGCTTAAAAAAAGAGAAATTGCATGCATACCTCCTTGGATTCACCACACTTAATCAGGAGTTTACTAATTGAGGTGCACATCTCCTGTGGCTCCCTTGGGCAGAGAGGTGCAGTTCTGGGGGTACTAATGAGAGTCAGGATGTATCTTCCTCATCAGAGGTTCATAAATCACTTTCCCCTGCTTAGTGGGGAACTGCGTGTTCTTTATTATAGAAACACGTGGAGAATTCAAACCCGCTATGGCAAATGTCAGGATCCCAATTTTTTCCTTGCAGTGAACCGTGAGGAGATCTGAACTTCAGCCACTGCCCCACATATACTAACTGTAACTTGACTGATAAGTTAAAAACAGCTTGCCAAGCAAAATGGAGTAAGTCAAACAGAGAAAGAGGAGGAACGGATGCGAGAGCCGAGTTCATCAGAAGTTATCACAGAATCCCAGAATCCCAGCTTGGTGGGGGTTGGAAGGGACCTCTGGAGATCATCTAAATTAAGATGGCTAAAGCAGGGCCACCCAGAGCAGGGTGCCCAGGAATATGCCCAAGTGAGCTTGGAATCCCTCCAGAAAAGACTCTCAAAAGTTCTGTTTATAGCAAATGTTTTTTCGCCTTGTTTACTTACTCTACGGAAAGCAGATATTAGTACTTACGGACCTTACGGGATCTTGTAAACTTCTAAACTTGAAGAAGC
The DNA here is from genome assembly GCA_013401335.1 of Brachypteracias leptosomus. Lineage (NCBI taxonomy): Eukaryota > Metazoa > Chordata > Aves > Coraciiformes > Brachypteraciidae > Brachypteracias > Brachypteracias leptosomus. Next base: position 295,690 of record VYZX01019901.1, on the reverse strand, counting down.
TGTGAAGTACTAGATCTGATTCCTAATTAACACATTTTTAAATTAAATATGAATATCCAGTTCCTTGTAGAATGTGCAAACAAATGTAGTTAGGCAATTCTCATCTACATACTTTCTGTGTGGTTGCTAACAATTTCCCTAACAAAGTTCACTTGCTAATGAGCATCAAGGTATCTGTATTAAATTTCCAGACATGTTTCTGCTATTCAGTGAGAAATGTTTGATGCCCGGTTTTATGGCAATGAACCAGTCAGATAGATCCAGGATAATAGGATCACAAAGGCTGTGCAGAAATGTGGATTTTTTTTAACTTAATCTGCACATTCCTTCCTCAGCTTTCCAGTTACATTGTGGTTGATACATGCCATGAGTCCAAGCTTTCTCTCAGTTAATTCTTGCCAGTGAAACTTAGCAGCTAGCAGAATTGCCAATTTGGCTAGTAAAGGAGCAGGATTTTTACCAACATTTTCTACAGGTTTTAATGGAAGTTTGATCTTACACCTGCAAATACAGGCTACCTTGTTTAAGATGCCCACTTGTATGAGGCTTAAGAAAGGCTTGAATTTTGGGAAGAAATATAAGAAGGGCTGAGGTCTAGGGGATGGAGTTTCATCCCATTTATTTAGTAGAACTGGAAAAGGAGTAGAACAAAAAAAGAAGAATATATTTGCACAAATTTACCTGATAGGTTTTTTCCCCTACTAAATTTCATTGAAATACTTACATATTTTCAACGTGGAAAAAAAATCAGCCAACAGTATTGCACTGGTTGGTTGTCAGCAACTGTCAACCTCAATGGGTAATTAGACCTATATTATACTTACACACATCAAACTGGGATGAAAATGCTAAGAAAACTCTGATAGAATCCATGGAGTTTTCCTTAGGAACACACACTGGAGTAGTCTTAGGCACAATTCACTCACTTCTAGTTGCATCTTACACATGAAACCCCCCCCCACGCTGCTCATTTATATTATTCCTGGATCTGAGTTGTTCTGATTTTCAGTAAATAGAATTTGTTTCATCTTAGAAAGCTGTAAGTGGTAAATTCGGCCATTTGGGGCATTCCCTTGCCTTCATATCAGGCTTTGCTGGCAGAGGAGAGGATGTGACCGCTTTTGAGACTACAAGGCTAAAGACGAGGATTTGTGACATTTTTGCACAAGCAGCAAAATGAAATCTCGATCCCCTATGAACTGCAAATTCAGGTTAACTTCTGTGGATTTTTCCAGCTCAAATAAATGGGGAAAATATGTTAAAAATCTAGAAACACAACTACAAAAACCAGTCAGAGTGTTGCACAGTGGGTTAGTAGGGAAGAGGCAGTTGAGCATTTCTGTGATGCTCTCTGTGTAAATTCTCAATGTGTGGTACAAAGTCCTACGTACCTGGGTAAAAGAATTGCTTTTACCTCTTTTAATACTGAGAAACACACTCTCAGTGTTCTCCAAGCTGTTTGGCTTTTACTGCTCTCTCTTTGTTGCTGTTTTCTCTTGCATTTCAAGCAGATTTTTGGATAACTCTATTTACGTTTGTTAGTCAGGTTTGTTAGGCCAGGCTAAAAGTTAGGATGTTCATTCTGCTGTTTCAGCAGTTCTTGAACATTTAAATTTTCCTCATTTTAGAATGAAGGAAAGCCTGGCTTATGACCATTAATTTCCATTAATAATTACCCATGTTAGTATGAATGTTTTTTTGAAAAACAAACACATAGATAAAATATTATATTTAAAATGTATAGACAAGCCTTTATAAGGAGAGTTGACATGAAGCTTTTTCCTCTTACGTATTCTGAAATTGTTTTTGCTAACTTTCCAGCTGCAAAATACAATAGCCTCAACTCATTTTCTTAGTAATTGATCTGTGATGAACGAGGCCATTGACTGACTTATTAAATGCTTTTGACACAGCACGTTTGTTTTTTTCTGCCTGGAATACAGTCCCCACCTCTTACTATGTGGAAATGAATGTTATATGAAATGTAGTTGAACAATCATCCCCAAAACTGAAGAGCAGAGCTGTAGTCTGTGTTCAGACCATGAAGGCATCTTCCATCACCATATTTTGTCTTATCTTAAGGTAAAGATTCACATCTCTGGAATATATCTGATGAAAATAGCTGATATTGTGCTACCATCCGTCACACTTCTTTTATATCTACATGGATGCATTTTTGTGGTGAGAGAATGAAGCCACCTTTCTCTTCCAGGGGTCAATAAGTGTCAAGACCTGGCAGACCTCACAAGCATTAATCAAGGAAAAACCTCATGGATTTAGCTATATAAAGTGAAAAAAAATAAATAAGGATAAAGTCTCTATCCTTATTTTTTACTGCACATCCATACACCTCTAGAACCTGCCTTTTGCAGAAATGGGCACTCACTGTGTGTGTTTTAGCAGGCAGTGACCTGTCTGGAAGGCTGCACTGCAGTTTGTCCTGAAGGAAGGTATTTGGCATGAGCAGTGTTTCTTTATACACTGTGAAGTAATATTGGCGAGGGGTAGGGTGCAGTGCATACCTCTGAAGAACTTCAGTGGTGAGAAGAGGAGGTACCAGGAGGCTTTGCAAAGCAGCAAGGAGCCTGTAGACTATGCAGAGTCTTTCATTAGATATGCGCCTACAACAAGAAGGGCTGAGGCCATGATCCCATGTTAGAATAAAGAGATTTTATAGTTTCTTGATAGTTATTTCATGTTTCACCAGAACAAGTGGGTTTAACTTTTTGGCTATCAGTAGTCACTGCTATTTATCACCTAATAACAGCTTTTCTTTAGATCTGTTGAATGAAATGTTAAAGAGACAGAAAGGTGGAATGTAAGATTAGATCTCTATGCACACTAGTAGGAAGAGGCTTTTTTTTTTTTAGTGGAGAAATCAACTGATTGCATTGTAAGATGAATGTAAAGGGTTTTTTCCTGCTCAATGGTGATTTCAGGTTTCTTTCTTATTCCTGCATTAACTGTTGTCCAGTCACTAGACCTTCTAATATGACCATGATCAATTAATAGAGCTGAAGAAAGAAAAAGTTGTTGGCTACGTTTCCCTACAATCTGTGTGAATTTGATAAAAGTGCCACACAGTCCTTGTGCCTCACCTCGATTCCTCCCAGCATCTCCAAACAAGATTTGATTGCCCAAGTTTTGTTCTGATCCTCCACGTATGGCTGAATTTCATCCCAGTGCAGGATGGTTGCTGATAAAACAATCTCCTCTGCCTTGTCCAATTTGGCTGTAAATGACTAAGTCAATGTGACCTTCAGGAAGATCTCCTAGATGATGATTCTGTAGCCTTTGCTGCCCATGTGACGCACTTCCCGTTTATCAGAGCTCTTCACACCAAGGAAGTCACTCATCAAACAGGTGGCTTTTTATTTAAGAGGCGGGGAAACTGAGATAGTTCCTGGTTCAGGATAACACAGAAAGTAGCTTCTGTAGTATTGCTAAGAAATTTAATATACTATTACAGTCCTGCTCTGGCTGCTGGGTCCTGCCACAACATACACTGTGCAAAATCCCAGTTTTCTCCTTGGCTGCTCTGCCACTCCACCTTTATATCCATTTTATTATTCTTAGCCTCACAGTTATGCAGAACAGCTTTCCAAAGCTCTGATCTCTCAAAGATCTCAGGCCCAGCCTACAAACATACTAATTTATTTCATTTTTAATGAGTAGCCCCACTGCAGGTATGGAGAATCGGGCATGTTGAACATTACATTTCAAAGAACTTAGTGGGATAAAAATGGATTAATATCCTTAGTGCTACTAGTTATTATAAATTTCACGCTGCACTCCTTGGGACATAAATCTATTTTAGCAAGTCCAGGATTGGAAAAGAACTTTGCACTACACATGTACTGCAGCATAGAGTGCTTGAACAAGTGTCCTTCATGGTGATGCTGGTGGGAACCTGGCCCAGGTTGCCCAGAGAGGTGGTCAATGCCCCATCCCTGGAACCATTACAGGCTAGATTGGCCGGGGCTCTGAGCAACCTGCTCTAGTTGCAGGTGTCCCTGCTCAGGGCAGGAAGGTTGGACTAGGTGACCTTTTAAGGTCACTTCCAATTCAAACCGTTCCATGATTCTGTGATCCTGTGATCATAGACTCTGATGCATCTCACTGATAACTGCTAAAAAGGAGACAACCCCTGCTGGAATCTGTTGTTTAAACCAGTCTTGTGCTCCTATGCTGCTACAGACCTCAGTGGCTAAGGATATTTTGGGTAGGTTTTAAAGTCCAATTCTAAATAACCTCTCTGGCCATGAAGAAAGGCAAAAGTAGTTTCAGAGAGACCCGCTGCCCTGCAGGGCTTGGCTGGACAGGCTTTTTGGGCAATGAGGAAAAATCCACTTTTTCCTAGCTTTTCTAAAGAGCTATAAAAGACATTTATTTCAGATTTTGGCTTCTTCTTCCATTTTCTCTGGTGCCTTATTAAATATAATTTTTAAAGGCAGTTCAGTAGATCAGACATTAGAAGAGCCTTACTGATTTCATCCGTTTATGAATATCTTTCATTTCTCTCCTCTTCTTTTCCTTCCCCACATACTTGTTAAAAGCCATTTTAACTCCCACACATAGACACAACATTTTGGTCTTCCTTTTTTTGTGCACTTTTCCCGACAAGCAGTAACTAACTCCACAGTGTTCTCCTTTCCCCTCTTTTTTCCCCTTTTCCAAACATTTCTAATGCTTCCTTTAACGAAACATGTTGGTAGCTTTTCACCCTGGCATTTAGAGCTGAGCAAGTAATTTGCAATGATTAAAACACTCAAACAAAACTTTTTTTCACTTGCGGATTACCTGCAAGAAGATCTTGATCTGAACTGTGTTAGATCCTTGAATGCTTTTGATATCTTTAAAATTTTGTTAATCTCTGGTCAAACCCAAAGTTTTGTGCTGCTTACCTAGTGATAGATTGAAAAAAGTCATGTAGCACTGATGGCTTCATAGGATTTTATATGGCAAGACTAGAGATAATGGATGCAGAAAAAGTGGGTGAAAATATGAGTGAAGATACTAGTTTGTAAACCTCAACATATTCACAGGTTTCTCTCCATCACTCTCATCTCTCCACGCTCATGTTGGTTGGAACTTCAGCCTATGGTAGCTTTCAGCACAATACTTCCTTGTGATACCATAAATCTCTCTTCACAGCCATGCATTTGAATCCTTCTAGCAGTCATCCTTGTTCAGTCTGTTTCTGATTGATTTGGAGAGCAATAACATGACAGGAGCCCAGACAACATTTTTCATGGGCTACATCAAAGCAATTTCCAGATGGACAGTACGGTGAGCTCTTAGATTTCCTCTGTTCTCAAGGAGTGAGGTCAATGCACAAAGAAATAACAATGGCAGCAAATCACTACTGCACAATTACTGAGTTCTTAACCCCCAAATATTTGGCTGCTCTCTTTTTGAGTAAAATAACCCTAGCATTTTGTCACCTTTCCAAAATCTAAGAAGTTTTGGTACGACTGTTTGGTTTCAACAATCTGAACTTTCTCCATATTTCACTAGTAAGTTTCTTCATTTACAGCACTTGCTGTAATGAAGTAGCAAGGATGAAGTATCTGAAAAGCCAGTAAAAATGCAAAGAAACCATTGAGGTCTGCGCTCGGACTGTCTTATAAAGAAAGAAATTTTGATCAGGGAAATGTCATCTTTCCATCTGGGAAATGTAGTTGATCAGCATTGCTCAATGACTGTGTTTTATCCCTGGCACTTGAACCAGCCTTCAAACACTGCCCCTTGAATCCTGGAGTCAGTTTTGGGCCCCTCACTCCCAAGAAGGACCTTGAGGAGCTGGAGCATGTCCAGAGAAGGACAACAAAGCTGGGGAAGGGTCTAGAGCAGAAGTCTGTTGAGGAGTGGCTGGGGAACCTGGAGTTGTTGAGCCTGGAGAGAAGGAGGCCCAGGGGAGACCTTCCCGCCCTCAACAACTCCCTGAAAGGAGGGTGGAGCCAGATAGGGTCGGGCTCTTCTCCCAAGGAACAAGAGATAGGACAAAAGGAAATGGGCTCAAGTTGCACCAGGTGAGGTTTAGGTTGGACATTAGGAGAAATTTCTTTCCCAAAAGGGTTGTGAAGGGCTGTCCCAGGCGGCCCAGGGCAGTGGTGGAGTCCCCATCCCTGGAAGGGTTTCCAAGCCATGGAGATGTGGTGCTGAGGGACATGGTTTAGTGGTGCCCTGGCAGTGCTGGACATGCTGTTGAACTCAGTGATCTTAAAGGTCTGTTCCAACCAAAATGATTCTGTGATTCTGCCTGCAGCTTTTAAGAGTTAATTCTAATTGAAAATCAGTTTTTGCAGTGCAGTCTGGTGCCTCAGTCTAGGGAAAGAAGATGAGAAGAAAATGGAGAAGTGAGAAGTCTGTGTCCTGGTCCCTGTTCTGCTACAAAGCTGCTGTGTGACCTTGGACAAGACACTTAACATCCACGCCTTATTGCTTCCATTGCCCAACTAGACAAGGCTGACCTGCCTCTGAGGGGGCCGTGAGCTTCAGTTTTTTACCATTTCTGTACAGAACCACTCAAAACTGCAAAACAGAGGCTTTCGTTGTTGTAACTAAAAAATTAAGACCAGCTCAGTAGAAATTATAAATCATCACTTTCTTCTCGTAGCCCGAGGGATGATGACTTGAGTAAGTGCAGGAAGGCTCTGAGGGATGGGAATACAACAAATCAGAGAATAAATGAAGGAACAGAAATATGCGGCACAAGTTTTCCTGGCTGCCCTCACCTCTGCTGCTGTGATTAATAGGGAACAATGAAGTAAACAGTGCTGGAGGACAAACCAGGTAGCAGAGAATTGCAGCTGACAATTTGCTGCTAAAATACATAGTGCCTTGTAAAACCTATTGATCAATGGAGTCTCTCTTCTAGCATTAAAAAATACACACCCGACAGAGGGAAACAAATTCGAGTAAATACTCTCATTAGGAAACCCAGCATCACGCAGCATTTAATCTGTCTGCTGTTCAATAACAGCAGCACACTACAAGTAACTTTTCCCTCTGTTATTACTCACACGGACCTATTAATCACCAGACAACAAACAGAAGAGCAGAAGGAGAGAGGAGAAGGGATGAGCCTGTTTCTCCTGTGCCGCAGCTACTGAAGAGGACAGCAAAGAGCAGGCACCCAGCCCTGGCCAAGGGGATGCAGGGTGGGTGCTGTGCACTGAGAATGGAAGAGATGCAGAGAGACAGGGTGCCATCAACAGACCCTGAAGTCACCTTCTCTTGCCAGCCCAAGTTTTTAGTCCAACACTGCCATCTATTGCCTAAAGTTCCAGCTTTGCAGGAGGTTTGTATAAGGTGGTGTCTTGTAAGATGGTCCCAGATCTGGAAGCATATGTGGCTCCTCACTAGCCAAGTGCTGCAGAACTTCCATCCTCTGACCTTCCAGCCCAAGTGTATTATCATGACAGGTGACTGTCTCAAGGCTGTATAATGAAAGATAAGCTGACCAGGCTGGAAATTTGCAGATAAGGCAATAGGAAAGGGGAGAGGTGCTCAAACTTCTGTTCTGACTAAACCCTTCAGAATTAACATGCATTAACCTTTTGAATACCACACTGAAATGGAGATTTATTCAGAAGCTGTCCAATAGAGGAAGCTGAAAAGCTGACTTCAATTGGTGACCATGTTAGAGCAGTACTAAAGAATCCAAAAGTCAAGGGTGGGAGAGGAGTTCTTGTACAAATTACTGTCTTATTAATAGAACATTAAATCACTCTAAAGCAATACTTCAGCTGAGCGTATATACAGGAAAATAATTTTCCCACTTTTAAAGCAGGCTGTTTGCAAAGTTCACCCACTGCTTGCTATTCCTACAAGCTTGATTCATTATTGCACACCATTACATAGATAGCTAAACAACCTGGTGTGATTTCTAAAAAAGAAAGAGAAGTATCTGAATTTTTCCTGTAAATTTTGTATGTGAGAAATCTTTTAAAATTTATCTTTCTCCCCAGATTTTAATTCTGTTACAGGGACGTTTCCCAATTTATACTGCATGCCTACCTTTTTGCTTTTTCATTTTATTATTTAAAAAAAGGGAGGAGGAGGGTAGAGGACCAATTAAAGAAGAAACACCAGAGAGAAAGTGTAAAGATTTGATGGAGACAGACACTTGGTAGTGACACTAAATAATTAAAACAAACCTCAGAATTCTTTGATGAAATGTTTAAAGCAGCTGCAATCCTGATGACTGATAGAATTTTTGGTATCCTAGCTCAATGAATCTTAATTTGAATTTCAAGTTTTTTCAGCAAGGCCCAGGATACCACCAAATTGACTCTCTGTGGGCTCCATTATTGCTAGCACAGAGAGGATTTATCTATTATTTATAAATGTGATCGAAGCTTCTCTAGTCTGTTATATATGGGGATTTACCTCATCAATGATACTGTTGTTTGGGTTTATTAAGCTTTGGTCTGTAGTATCCACCCAGAACTCTTGCAACCCCAGCTGACTGCAGATGAGCTGTAGGTTTTAAGGCAACATCACTGCTCTCCTAGAAAGGCAGAGTCCCAACAGAGCTTTCACTAACCAACCTCTATCTATGCCTTTGTCTATGACATATGACTGTGTCTTCTCTAAAGGAGTTGTGGTGAAAAATAAGTGTGCATTGAAGTTAGATAAGAATTTACAGTCTGGTGCAATCAGTATTTCCCCACATATACAGGTTTATATTTAAACATTTCAACCCTAAAATTACTCACTGACTTGCCTTTTCAGTTTTGCCTGGGTATGTCTTTCTGCTTCTGCATATTCAGTCCAATGGCTTCATCCTATCTGAAGGTGAAGAAAGGAAAGAAAAAAGGGATGGTAAAATTTAGGTAAGGTAAAGCACAAAGAAAGATCTCCTATAATGTTTTTAAAGGTTAGAACATACTCTCCCAATGGGATCTAAAGATGGGAATGTGGCCTGCACTGTCCTAACTGTTGCTGTTATGACTTTGCTTGATGAGCTTTTCCACTCCCAAAGGAAAAGAAATCAAGCTCTGATTCCCTTTAGGATGCTGAAGGTTGTAGGAAGAACAGGATGTGTGTGAGACTGATGCAGTATGTTACGATAGTACATATAAGTACATCCACCCAGTTTATAAGGATAATCTATATAGTGGGAATAACAAGGAATACAGAATGTTTATACAGTGAAATTTTATGAACTAAGACACTTATTAATTAAGTAGATACCATTTTCTACTGCATCCATGGGAACTACACCATGATGGGATAATTTAAGAGGCATTTTCAGTGCAGTTTACAAAGGAAATACCTATAGTGTTGGTTTTAAACTGAAGGACTTCAGCACAGCCGGTTCTGTGCTATTCCAGTTCTCTGCAGGGCAGAGTTTACACATTCTCAAGCACTCTGCTGGTCCAAGCTTGATGTGCCCCTGTAACTGCTGTGCTGGGACAGGACATAAAAAGCGTGGCTGTGAGTGCTCGCCCAGAAATGCCAATGCGTCTCCAGGGGGCCACAGCAGATCCAAACCATTAAATGTGTCCCTTCAGAAACACTAGGCTTAAAGAGAAGCACCAGACTTCCTCTGTCTGCCTGATCAGCATGCAGCAGATGGGCTTGTTTTCTGTCTCAGTCTCTTTCTGGCTCTCTCAGATATATGGGAAAAGGTCCACAGCCATCAATACTCCAGGTCATCTCCTGTCACTCAGCAACAAGAGCCGTGGCACACAGGAGAGGCCTTGAGAATTTTCTTACTTCTTCCATGCTTTCCAGAATCTATCACTTGTCCACGTTTCCTTTGTAATCTGGATGGCAGATCTGGTTTTTTTTGTTATAGGGAATTACCTCTGCTGAGCATGGTTTGCAGCAGAACTGGGAACCATAAGGTCTAATTCAAATGTGCTGTGCAGTGCAGCACCCCTTATTTCTTCATGGTTTCCCTTTCTGGTCCGTTACGTGGAGGCAATGTTAAAAGTATTTGGCTATGGAGCATTTTCAGATTCAAACTTCATATTCTTTTCCTTTTCAGAATAGAATCTTTAGGGAGGAAAACATCTTCAAAATGGTAAGAGAACACCTCACATCACCGACTGACAAACCGCATGAGAAAAACAGAAATAAATCATAATTGCCTCGCTACTGCCACAGCATAAAAACTCTGGCACCCTTCATTTTGCAGTTCAGTTTAGGAAATTTTTATCCTTGAAGAGAAGCCAGCTCACACTTCAGCTCCTAGCTGCTTGTAGGGAGCTGGATGGTTGCTGAGAACGTCTCCAATCTCTCCTCAGTGAGTGCTAGAACTATTAGTTTTCTTTGGGGCTTGTCGAGGTTTAGGGTCAGCCCCACGATGTGTTACACAAGATCTAGCACTGACCTTGGTCTGCACACACCAATCCTTGGTAGGAACTCTAAACATGGAGCGTTATCACTGCTAGAAGCAGCCACTGTCTGCAAAAACACGCTGTGAGCTTCAGAAAGTGCAGTTAGTTAGCAGAGACTCAGGTGAAAAGTAAAATCACTGAACAGAACTGGTTTGGTTCTAACTCAAACCAGGACAGGGCTAAATTGCCCCAGTCTAGCAACTAATTGCACTGAGACCATTTATACATGTTGGATTTATTATCTATGGATACGTGGTTGGATCATTTTTCTGCATGCTGAAATGGAGCATAATTAGGCTATTTTTCATAACAAATGGAGTGTGCATGTACAGAGGGAGGTTGGCCTACATCAGGTTGTGCCTCACTATTTTTAATAGCTCCAGCAGAGAAGGGGTTTCACTTCTCTATTGGGGGCTTTCCAGATTAATGTTTCTCTGTTTGCTTCATGTCCCATAAGTTGGTCTCTATCTGGAGCATCTCTGTGCCAAGGAAAGGCTGAGAGCCCTGGGGCTGTTGAGCTGGAGAAGCCTGAAAGGGGATCTGATCAATGCTGATCAAGAGCTAAAGGGCCAGGGGCAAGAGGATGGGGCCAGACTCTTTGTCAGCGGTGCCCAGCGACAGGAACAAGGGGCAACAGGCACCAACTGGAACCCAAAAGGTTGAATCTGAGCAGGAGGAGAAACTTGTTTGGTGTGAGGGTGTCAGAGAGGTTGTGGAGTCTCCTTCTCTGGAAAGAGATGTGCCTGGACATGATCTGGGTGACCTGCTGGAGCAGGGGGGTTGGATGAGCTGATCTCCAGAGGTCCCTTCCAACCCCACCATGCTGGGATTCTGTGATAGTGTTTTGAGTGATAAAGTATATTTCCTGGTCATTTTTGCATTGCTTTTTTGGAAACGAGGTGAACAAGCAAAATCTAGAAAAAGTATTACTACACTGAGACACTAGTGGCCCAAACCAGTGAGCTGATTGCAAGAGCAGCTGGTTTTATTTTAACACAAAAGGGGAATGTAATGCTTGGGAAGCATCCCAGACTTGCAGTCCTTTATTGGCAGTCATGCAATCTATGAATGCATGATTTAAAGTGGACATCTCCAGCAAAAAGGGAACTAATGTATCATGTTTTGTGACTAAATAAAGCAGAGCAAGAGTCCTATTTTAGTACTATGAACAAAATGGTTACCTGACCAGTGATGTATGAGTTTTATCTTTGCTTATGATGTGGTACAGGTCACAGGCATGTTGCAACAGAAAAAAACATTTAGAACATTTCACAAAAATCAATCAGACTCTACCTCTTTGAGCATCTACTTTTGTTTGGATCCTGTTTTGTGTGTGAGTCTTTGAATCACAGCTAAGGAAGAGCCAGACACATCAGGAGAACATCAGACACTCTCTTTATTCCTTTCTGCCTTTAGTCTCAAACAAGCTACTGGCTGGAGATGAGACACACAGCAGGGTAGTAGCAATCAAATCTGCTCTCCAGCATATTCCTGTGCCAGGCATCTGGTAAGGAGCACAGATGTTCACGTTACACGCTGTCTGTGTTGGGCCTTCTGCTTAGGTGTGTGTCTTCAGGAAAAAGCAGTGTTTATTCCAACACAAAATGAGGCTATTGCACTTTGTCATCCCCTTCTCCGTGCAGTCCCGTGGTATATGTGTGCATATGTCCATGCATGTGTGACAGTGTCTTTAGAATCTTCATACAGCGAGATTACGCAGTAGGTTTTATCATAGTCATTTGTGCTTTCATTCAAACTGATTTCTTTAATTGTGGAAAGCATGAAGCACAATGCTCCCACTTTTCTCTCTAGCTCTGCAGTTCTGAAAGCCTGCTGTATAAAATGGTGTTCAGTAAGCTTCAAGGGGGTCACAAGCATGCAAGGAATGACAGCAAAGACATATTTCATCTGAACGATTCTCTGGCATGATTTCAGGTCACTACCTTCCTTTCCAAAATATCCCTGTGTGTGGTGCTCACATACAGGCTCCGTGGCACACCTCCAAGAGTGTGAATCTCTGAAGTACCCTTCTGACATCAGTGCATTTTAGCAGTTTGCACAACAAAGCACTTCACTGAGGACTGAGGAAGGAAAAGAACGTATTTATTTATTTGGATTGATCTCAGTGTTAGTTTTAAAGCAAAGATCTAGAGTTCAAAGCAATGTTGTCTTCTGTTAGAATAGTGTGCACTAATGTGAGCAAAGCTCAACACATCTTCCAAAAATGGTCTGAATGAAATCAAAGTCTAATTGACCCCAGTCTTACCAGTTGGACACTAGCTTGTACCGTAATTGGTTTTGCTACTGCCATGTGCATAGACCTGATCCAAAATCAGGACTTAGCTTGGTTTGTGTAATGCTCCCAGAGGGAAGAGACTATGCTGCTGTATAAACCCATCCTAAGTAATTGAGTTCTGTTAGAATCTGAGTCGATACAGAGTACAGCTTTCATACAAGGGAAAGGTGGGACAATACTCAGCTAGAGAAAGAAGTGAGTGAAGGGGAAATAGAATTAAAGTCTATTAAATCATGGAAGGAAGGGAGAAGTTAAAAAATAACAATTATTTCTCTTTCTTATAAAGAAAAAAACACAGGGGACCCAATGAAATGATGAGGCAAGAAATCTGAAACAAATAAAGGCAGTGCTGTTCCTAACAACATGTACTAACATATATTGTGTTTTTCTTTCTCAGGCCATAACGGAAGCCAAAAGCAGGAATATTTCCAAGAAGGGATCACAGAACTCTGTTGAGGGTAAGTCAGATTGCACAAAACCACAACAGTCTGGGTACAGACTCTGGCACTCAGGAATCTTTGGATTATTGACTGTCAGAAGCTGGGAGGACATATAACGGAAATTGCTTCAGATCACTGGTTTATTGGAGTATCCAACGTGGATATCAAATCTTATCAACTTAGTCTGTATTCCAGTCAGCCCTTGCTGTGTCAGGTTTGTATATGGAGTAACATATATTTCCAGGAGAAGGTGTTGGGGCAAAAGAGCATCAAGGTTCAGTCAAGGAATGATAAACTTCTCTAAGAAGTGTCTGTATATGTTTCTCTATCACTGTGTTTGTTGTAGCCACTCACAAAGGAAAAATAACAGTTGCAGATAATGAAGTAATTTGCCTTAGTTGCATAGACAAATGATAACAAGGGAACTAGAGGCAGAAGGAAGAAAAATGACTTCTCCAGGCTGTATGACAGTGGCAGAACAAGACAAACAATGTTTTTTTTCCATTTTGTAGTCTTTTACCTCCCTTGACCTCCTCCATTTGCTGTACCCTAGTGTCATCTGGTGTGTGGCAGAAAAGCTGGGTTGCAGTTTGCCCTGAAGATCAATGGTTTGGTAGCTGATAGGATGCATCCCTGAGGACTCAGTGAGGGAAGACCCTTTAAAACAAGGGTGCTTTAGCATGTTTGCTGTGACATTATTGCAAAGTCCTGCTGGTCTTCAGACTTGAAGCCACAGGAGTCTCTATAGGTCAACAGCATCCTAGCATCTTAAAGAAGCAGTTGCAGTCTACTAGCCAGGAGCAAATGCACAAGAAAGTAGTTCTGGTATAAGAAGATCTCAGAGCAGTGAAGGATTTTACAGCACTGCATCCTCAGTCCTGTGTCAGATAAAATACTGCACACAATGCTGGTGAGCTGAGGGATTGCTAAACTCAGAGAAATGCTCACTGTTGATAATTTGCCTCCCTAAGAAGTACAGTGAAGGCACGACTGGAGGACACAGCCCTTTAATCAGGTTAACAATTGCCTATTTCAAGTGCTACTGAAACTTGATTTTTGAAATTTTTTTCTCCCTTCCCTAAACCAGTTGAAGTTGTAATAAACTGCACTGAGAACAAACTTCAGAGATGCGTAATGTCCCAGAGATGCAGCAGGGTTAGATTACCTCTTTCCACTAATGCTGTCTAATAAATAGGCTTTAGGAACACACATTAGTTAACATTAGAAATGCTTTCAAAAATTAATCTAGCCCCAAATTTGCTTGTTCCAGCTGATCTGGTTTATAATACTTAAGTATGCACAGCATGCTTAATTTTGCCTTGCTTTTTTTTAGTGGAAACAGTTCAGTTCATAGAAACCATCTTAAAAAGTGATTCTTTTAGAAGAAGAACAACTTTGCATTCTTAAGGATGAGATCCATTCTTACTTTCCATCAGTTTACACTTCCCTGACTTTAACAATACTTCTTATTTCTGCCAGTCTAAGGGAGCACTGAACCCTGCCTTAAATTTATATTCATTTACATAAATGCATGGCTAATTATGATGTAAACTAGCAGAATCTGGCACACCAACCATCATATGTTTCTCACACAGAATTTCTTGCTCTTGCAGTTTTATTACAAGCCCTGCAATTCTGGGTGGTTTTTCTCAAAATCCCAGTTTACAGAGTTATTTTATTCTATAAGAAATTCAACTTTCGGTTTCTTTACGGAAAGTAAGCTTCAAGTTCTCATGGCTGCTAAGAGACATTTGGAAAGGTTAATCTGAAAGGATCAAACACTAAAAGGCAAATAATGTGAAGATCTCAAGGGATATTACTTTTAAAATCTCCTGATTTTTAAACCAGTTTTATGGGATTAAATTGCAGCAGGGGAGATCGAGGTTAAACATGGAGAAAACCTTCTGCTCTAAGGATAGTTAAGTAGTAGGACAGTTTGTCTAGAGATCCTAAGGTTCTTCACCAGTGAAGGTTTTTAAGAACAAACTGGGCAGGCTCCTATCCAGGAATTTTAAACTCTCATTGATTCTGCCTTAAGAGGTTGGGTAGTAATATGAGGTCATGTAGTGAGGTCATCTCTTGCCCCATTTTCAATAGTAACGATTAGTAACTTCTGTAGCCTGAATTACCAGTTTGAACATGTTGGGTTATCAGTGATAAATGCAAAGTTGCTTCTTCTAAACCACAGGCAGTCACTGTTTTTAATTAATTTTTAATCAGTATAGCTTAGAAAAATCTTTCTAAAATTCAGTGTTCGTAGAAAAAAAGGAAGGGATCCATTTAAAAAAGTTGTTGTTTTTCCTTTCCTAAGGAATCTCTATTCAGGGTATATCTTTAGACTCTTAAACTATATTTTATCAGCCTCGGCTAATCCAAATGGACAGGGTTTTGTTTCATTTTTCTATTCTTTTCTAAATTTCTTATTTTATACTTATCCTACTATGATTTTATTTCTAGCATGCTCATATTCTTAAAATCTCGTTGTATCGTGGCTTTACAAGTTCTGATGCACAGTGGCCCAGCAGACCTAAAAGGTGACAATCTTATATGAAGATAAGACAAAAGTTACCTTGTATTTTGTTTAGGTGGTAAATCAGGAGTTTCTATGTCAGAAGCATGGTTGCTTGTGTAGTGCTGAATCTGGACCATTCTGCACTCATTCCAGTGTGAGGCAAAGGTCCTGTATAGAAAAAATACACAAAGAATAGAGTCAAGCACAGACATTCCATTCACTAGTAGTCATAAAATATATCTTTGTGTTAATTTTACGATTTCCTGAATACAAACCAGTGTTCCCCAGCCACCCCCAATGTATGGTGCACATCTATCCATCCCTCCATTTCCACTTTAGGGAAAAGAAACAAGCACTGCATGTTTTTGCACCAACTCTACAGTTCAATGTTTGCTATTAATAAAAGAACCTGGCAACCTCAAGAACTCTTACACACTTTTTATTCCTAGAGGGTGAAAAAGTTACTGAAAATCAATAGAGCTGCTTTTTCTTTGGCAATATCAAAGTTAATGCTGTTCAATGGCAAAGACTCAGCCTTTCAGAAATGTCTTTCTCAACATCTCTCTTCTGAAACTTCTTTTCTTTTATTGTGATGATGCCATTGGTCAACCCCAGGCAGAGAAGTATGCAATAGTGCTTTTTTTTAAAGAGGTCTTAATGCCATGTGCTATTGGTGTCCTGATTCCAATCCATCTTTCTACACAAATGGTGGATGCTCAGTAATCTGTGTTTTATATTGCTGGTGGTGTGTGTGTGCAGGGTCAGGTTGGAACGCAAGCTCAAGCCCACTCCCTGTTTCAGTTCTGGAATTGTCTGAAGGTGATAGAATAGCATTAACATCTTCTTTGCTGAAGTGATTAATAGATTAATAATGCTGGCTGATTGCACACAGTGATTTATTTGACAAGCCAATTAATCACTGTAGCACAGGATTAGGAGCACAGGCTTCAGAAAAGGGTCAAAGTTAGAGGTCAGGAAGGCATTTAGCAACCATAGAAGAAGATGAAGAACCCAAGAGGTGAAAGGAAAAGAATAACATTAAATATTTGAGCAATGTGAAATATCTCCTAATGTTTTTCTTCTTAATTCTAGTTTAATTTTGAGAGCTTCAAGGAGCAGGAGGAGCATAATAGTCCTTCATCCTTTATTTTTTGTTTAGAGGAACATCTTGTGTCTACCTCTTTCTCACAGCACAACATAGCTTGTCTAACATCAGGAATAATATCTTGAAGTTGTGTAGCTCCAGCCACCAAAGTTTGGAGAATGGTTGTAGGAACCCAAGTACTACTAGGCAAAAGCAGGTAAAGCTGGTATCTTTTCACGCACTGCATTGTGTCTGAAGCAAATAAATTGTAAAGAGAATTAATACTGAATAAAAAAACAGAGATACTAAAATTTTTAAAGCTGAATCTCTCTGGGGTACAGTGGCAAGAGAGTCAAATCTGGGTCAACAAGCAATGGGTTTGTGGAAGACTATTAGCAGCTTGTGTGATTCCTGACAATAACAAATTCACTTAATACATGAAACATTGTCCAAATGCCTCTTGAACACTGACAAGCTTGAGGCATCACCCACCTCTCTAGAAAGCCTGCTCCAGTGTTTGGCCACCCTCTCAGTAAAGAAATGCTTCCTAGTGTCCAGTCTAAACTTCTCCTGGTGCAGCTTTGAACCATTCCCACATGTCTTGTCTCTAGATACCAAGGAGAAATTTAAGGAGTGTTGATTTCACAAGAATTAAGCCTGTAGAGGTTTTGAATTTAAAGACACACCCAGTATATAGTGAGAAACAAGATGGTGCTGAAAGTGCCCAGCAGTAGGAAAATAAAAGTAAAATCTCAGGTGATGCAGGGCCCAGCTTCCCCCTGTTAAGCAGTAAGCACACAGAGTGGAGGTCAGTTGTGTCCAGTTGAGGAGCTGGAGGTCAGCTTCCAGAGAATAAAGAAGCTCCTAATGGAATAAAGAATAAAGCTGGAAGAGCTCAACAAATCCACAATTTGTTGTCTGAGTTTCCTTCGCTTGGAAGTTGAGGGTTGAGAGAAACTAAAGAGACTTCTTGGCTTGTAGATAGAGGAACCAGCATAGAAGGCACATTTGATTAATGCAAAGGAAGAAACTAACAGAATGTTTTGCTTATACAGAGAGTCCAAAGCATTGAATAATGACATAGAAAAAACCCCAACATTTCCATAATCAACCAGGGAAGAAAGTTTGGGCCATATGGCTGGTGCCAAACAAGTATCTAAAATAGACACATTAGCCCAGGCCTTTGTACCATCAATGTACATGTGCAGAATATTCAACACTCCTTGAGGAGCTGATTACTAAAAACTGTTACTTGAATTGGTTTTGGGCTGTGAGCTGTTTCTTTGCAATACAGAACATTCTTGATGCTATTGAGATTAAAAAGATGTAGTGACGTTTTTATCTGGGAGCAAGCCAACGTCTAGATACTCCTGGCAGGTCTGGGGGAGAGGGAGAGCTGTTGGGTTACAGCTTAAAAATCCAAACAACCCCAAACCAGAGGAAAGTCCATGAAAAAGAAGACTTTGGAGTTACTAGAGAGAGCTGCACAGACAAATCCTGGAGTTAGCACAGAGAGCTGCACAGACAATTGCTGATCACCACCAATACAAACAAGAAGAAGAAACAGAGGTGAGAAATTTACATTCAACTGAAAGTAGCCAGGTGAGAAGACACCAGTTTGCCCTGGGACTTGCAAAACACCAGGTCAGGTTAAAAACCTGCAGGAAATGATTTAGGCTATTAGCACAGATTGGCTGGTCATTGCCCAAATCAAAGCTCCAGTCCTAGGTGATACGTTACTTTGATCATGATACATGACTTACTGGAGCAGACTAATGAAAAAGGATCTTGAAGGTCATTGAGGGACTAAAAATCTACAAAAAAAAGGTAGAGAAAGCTTTTATGAATAATAACACTAAAGATACTAGCTTGACATGTTACAAACACCAGAAATACAGCAGCAAAGCTACACGGGTCTCCCTTGAAAAAAGATGCCCCCTGAAGCAAAGCAGGCATAGATTTGTTTTTGTCAGCTACAAAACCTGGTGCTCATTCAAGACAATTTTTCTTACTTCCCCAAGAGACTGCAACTAGATAATGTTATATACAGGCATTTGTTCAAATCAGGGTTTTTCTGCTAGATGTTTTGTGCCTGATATTGGGAGCCATTTAGAGGCATATATAATTCAGGGAGTTTTCACAAATGCACTGGGAGTAATATAAAAGGCAAAACAAAAGGAGAAGTCAGATGCCTTTAGGTACTCACAGAATAAAACCAATGAACCCTGGTTTATCACCCATAGAACTGTAGAGTTTGTAATCTTAGAAACTCATCAGTACAACCTCAGGATTTTTGAAAGCAGACCACTCAGGAGGGACAACACAAAAAATTCAGTATGAAATTGGTCTGGAAGCCACTCACCAACAATGTACACACTAAATACAAAGATCTAGTTCAGTAAAGCACAGGCTGCTGCAAGCTGGAAGGCAGAGTTCTATCTTTTTCCTTGTTTTTGTGCATTTTCCTATTAGCAGCTATTTATTGCTGGCTACTTTCAGAGAGAGAGCAGATGGGGATGATGGGGACAGAGTTTAGCAGGTCAAGGAGTGATGGTTTTAAAATCAAAGGAGGGAATATTTAGACTAGGTATGAGTAAGGTATTTTTTACACTGAGGGTGGTGAGCTCCCCCAGGTTGCCCAGTTTGGTGGTCAATGTGCCATCCCTGGAACCATTCCAGCTGAGGTTGGCCAGGGCTCTGAGCAACCTGCTCTAGTTGCAGATGTCCCTGGTCCCTGCAGGGGTTTGCACTAAATGACCTACAAAGGTCCCTTTTTATCACATCCTATGATTTTATGATCTCCCTGACCACACCATTGCTTGTGGCTCACCTGTTTCTGTGACAGCTCTGAACCCTTACTTGAGGTTTCTGAAATACACCTTGGCTTGGGCTCCTGCTGTGATCAAACTTTTTTCTGTCAGACAGCGACTTAGTGTAAAACTAGCACGAATAAAGTGAGGATTTTTGACAAGGTGTCATCAGAAAGATTTTCCTGAACACACAGGGAGGCTGGTAGAGCTTTTTCAGTATAATTCCTAATATGACAGAACATTTGGTCATTCATTTTAAATTGAAACCTTTCTGGGTCACTATGCTAAAACCACCCAGGAGAATTTTTAAGGCAGAAGTCAAAGATGGAATGAATGCAACTTAATTTAAACACCCAGGCTGTAAAATGAAGCAGCAGTTCTGAGAGGTGAACAGCATTGTGCTGTCCTTGGATGGACACTGCCAGCGTCACATGAGGCCGGAACAGAGAAGCCAGAGAAACAGCTGGTCAGTGGGATTTTCTTTTACAAAGCAGAACATGTTATAAATGCTCACCCTCTTTTTTCCAAGTAGTTGGAGATGGATTTGTCATGTTGAAAACCAAGTGATGCTCATTTTAATAAACTAGAACACACTTCACAAACTGCTTTAGGAGGCCAGACTGAACTGACTGAGAGCACATCGGGTACTTTGGAACATAAATCTGATTTTCTAATCACCAGTTTTGTAGTCTCTGTATTATTATAGCTCTATGAAGCTTAGCTAGAAGTAAGAGACCTAGATATTTCAATGTACAGCATTACCATAGCAGTTATCTGAAGTACACACAGATCCATCATTTGCCTCAGCACATCAACAGTGTGAATGACCCTTTTTCAGGGAACAGGTTTAATTTTGTCACAGCACTTCCTATCTGATGATAATACTGGTTTCAGGGGTACTTGTCCTCTGCTTGATGCAATGAAATTCTTCTATCTAGAGAGAGAAAAAAAAAGGGTCGTAAGGAGGTAATTCTGCTGATAAGACTGTTGACCTGAGTTAAATACTTCATAGTTATGGAGAAATCAAATAATGGGCTTTTAGAGTAGGATATTCTGGCTTCAACTGAGGCTAACAGAGGAGGTTCCCAATTACGAATTCAACGAGCCCAAGTTGAGAGTCAAAATGGCACAGAAATTATGCAGCATTTGAGAGCCACTGAAGTCTTACTCCTGTGCAATATTATGCATAATAAACCATCCAGAAGTGTGGAAAGGTTTAATGTTTTATAATAAAGTAGTTGCAAAATGATATAAAATCAAAAAGACAATTATGAAGGTCATCAACAGTTGAAATTCTGTTGTCAGTGTTTTGTGTGAAGGTCATTGCAGCTTCAAGGTACTGATTTTCTTTTTTGCCATCTTTGCCACAACAAGAAGAAAAATAACCAAAATAAGACTCAGCTTTTACTTCAGAATAGATCTGGGAGCTTCCCAGAGTGAATCAATTCCCTAGAAACAGAACTTTTATGGAATTATAAAATATGATATTCATGTAATCTCACTTATGCCAAACTAGATGTTTATCTAAGTCAAATCCCTTGATTTGAGATTTGTTGTATGCTTCCCATCAGGGATGACACTTACCATGGGTAAAAGATTTCATTGCATCTTCCTCAAATGTCTATTTTAGAAAATAACAACTATAGTTTGGAATTCAAAAAATTACTGACACATTGATTTTGTTTTTCAATATTCTTTGTAGCCTCTGCTTTTCACAAGGGAGGCTCTGAATGTATCATGCACATCAAAAGAAAGAGGTAGTTCAGATTATAAAAGAGGTACTTTGTGATTATGATGTGGTGGATGAGGGCAGGTTTTCCAGCACAATGACCACATACAGGATGTGCTCAGGGAAGGTGGGAGAAGTCCACAAGGAGAAGCTGGTTATATCAGGTGCCCAGATGGGCCTGATCTCTACATTTTCTGATTGAGTTCACTGATACACTTATTAAGCCACAGAGGTTAAACTGCTTTAAGAAATACTAACACGCTCATGCATTTTCTGTGCCTATTTCAGATCCAGTGTGGATTATTACCTGCTTCATAAAAGCAATAATATCCCAAAAGTGTAAGCTTGAAATCATATGTATTTCTTGCAAAAAGGGATACCTGAACCGACTCAAGGTTTTACTAATGTGCTCAAAGTATCTGTTGGGCATGGATCCAACACTGACAGTACCATTCCACAGTGCCAGTCAACATTCGTCTTAATTTTTTTAAGGTCTTTACTGAATCAGTTTTATATTAACTAACTCAGTTCCTTCTCTCATTTGCTGCCAGTAGATCATTCATATGTAAATTTCTCATTTATACAGCGAGTTGGAAGACTTCGTTTCCATTTCATAGGAAATTCCAACAGTCCCATCCAGAAATATTTGTACTAAAATGGAAATTGTTCGGTCATATTGCTTCATTACTTTGTTGAAACATTTGAAGAGAAAATAAGGACAATATGTAATTTAACAGAATATATTATCATTTGTAATATATATGCATATATATTATAATACATAAATATATTCTGTACAGTACACATATCTATACTATACATAACACATGAGTGTATTTTATATATGTATTATGAAATTAAGATGTTTTAGTACAAATAAAAAGTCTAAAGGAATAATACCTAAACCTGTAGCAGAAACTAAGCTCTGCACGTCACTGACAAATTTTTAAAAGCAATTTTAGTAGTGCAAAACCAGAATGAAATCTGAAGAAATTTCTACTTTCTCATTCAAAAATATGTCAAAATCTGGTTGTTTCTGAAACCTTCTTGAATTCAATAAGATGGCATTTTCAAAGAAAACTGGCATCATTTTTTAATCCGTTCTTATCATACCCCTGAAAAAGCAAGACCCTTCAAAATCTGGAAATGCTCCTCTACTGCTTAAGATGTTCCCTCTTGTTGGCCCATGACTGTAACGAGTCAAAGTGGGGATGTACAACACATGGATGAGTGTAGTCCCAGGGCTGATAAATGAGCCTTTAGCATACACAGCAGATGCAGGGTTGGTTACATGCTGTGGACATGCTTCCTTCCAGCAGCTCACACAAGTAGGAGTTCTTTGTATGAAGCATCCAAAGCCAGGCAGAAGATACGTTATACTGGATTCAGCCCTGGCACCTTTCACTGGTGTTCCCACAGCTGCCCTGCACGTCTCTAAGGGTGCTTATAGGCTGACACTATAGTCAGATAAACTAGAAGAAATGCATCGATTTTTTAACCACAGGTAAGTATTTGGTCCTGTCAGCAGAGACTGGAACTGAAGGTAAACAACAGTTCTACTGAATATTCAGTTTATCCTACGATGTGTCAGTAGAAATAAGATCTTTTTTGCTATAAATAATACAGATTACTCTTCTGGAATTCCCTCACTTCAGCAATGCTGTCAGAAGTATGTAAGGCAGAGATGCCCTGTAATATCAGTATTTCATACGTCACATTGACACCCTACACAGCTTTTTCTTTAGGCTTCGGTGGTTAGAGTGATGCTGGGTGAAGAGGCATTAACGAGCTCGAGTGCCTTACTGCCAGCTCTCATTCTGCACAAGCTGCTTCAGGGACAGCCTGAACCTCTCTCTCTGACACAACATCATACAGTAGCTGCTGAGGGCACTGGAGGGAACAAAATAATTCATACCTCATTTTGGAAAAGTTACTTTGGAGCAACTTGTAAATAGCAACCAATTCCAGGTCTCTGGAGTAAAAAGGCTCATGTCTACCAAGCAGATTCCAAATAGTGTCATTAGAATGGATGAGAAATGGGATTTTGATGTCCATACCTTCCTCACCTCTTCCTTGGATGGTAGTAAGAGGATGACCAAGGCACAGTGCTTTTGTGCACTCCGATTCCTAATCCCGCAGAGTATTGGAACACATCTCCCTAGCAACACAGCTGCTGAAAGCACATCACATTTGTCCTCTGCTCACTCAAATTGCTTGCTATAAAATACTGAATTGAGTTCAAGGTCACAGCTTCCTCTAAAAGCATTCAATTGTCTGGGCCTGGCGTATCTGAAGTTTGACAGCTTGGACCTTGAACACTTTTCAGTGATGGGAAAGTTCATGTGTGCAGAAGAAACTGTCTTAGAAGTCAGTGCAGAGCTGCTGTTGAGCTCTCCCAGGAGCAAATGGCCATCACTAATTTCACTTTTTCCAGCCCAAATGCAAGGTTTCGTTCTTTGATTTGTCTTCCCTGATGTATTTATCTTCTCTAACAGATATACTAAAGTAATGCACCATTCAAAATAAGACATTCCAGGCTTCCTTCTAGAGAAGGAGGGCAAAGGGGCAACCTACATACTGCAAAGGGCATTTATTGCCTAATGCTCCGAATTTATTAGCAGAAGTGACATCAAAAGCCACTTCTAGGGCAGGCAGGTGATCCACATGAACTTCCCACCCTTGTCAGGCTCCTTGGGGGAACTCTTGGGTTGGACAGAGAGAGGTAGAAAGCTCAGGACAAAGAGCAAGTGTGAAAAAGTGCTTTAGAGAGAAAAATAATGAATCTGCAAAGAGTTAACTCAGGCAGGTAGGTGGTCAGCACTGCACCCCTGGGTGCTCTGCAGCCTCATGCAGCAGCCGTTTGCTCTGTGCTTAAAAGCAACAGCTCTTCTCACAACATAAATTCTGTGAAAGAGTTCTAGTTATGTAAAAGGTGATTAGATGGTAGTAATTCATTCTAGTTTTATTACAAGGTTTTTTCCCAGGGGATCCTAAAAGGCTGTTACTGTTTCTCATAAAGCACTTTTATTCCTAATAATCAATATTGATTTTACTGTATCACATTATTGCTTAGATTTATTTTCTTGTTTTGTGGGGGATTTAGATATTAATATCATTTAAAAGAAATGAGATGGAGTGCTCTGCTTCACAATTTCACATTTAAAATAATTAGCTTTTCCTCTCATTTCCAGATAATACTGTTGAAGCATTTACATTGAATCAGTTTTTATATTGAATACATTTCTTCTGAGTTAGAGTTTAAATAAATAAGGGATAGCAGGGAAGCTTCCTTACACCTCAGTAGGAATCTAGCTGAGGTGAGAATTAGGCCTCTCAGAAATTTGAGGAATGCTATCAAGAGTTAATCTAAAT
Source organism: Brachypteracias leptosomus (assembly GCA_013401335.1). NCBI lineage: Eukaryota > Metazoa > Chordata > Aves > Coraciiformes > Brachypteraciidae > Brachypteracias > Brachypteracias leptosomus. Next base: position 271,095 of record VYZX01019901.1, on the reverse strand, counting down.
GAGTCAAACAATTCAGGCAATAAAGCTTTGACCCAAACAGTTTCCTTCCTGAGAATCCTCATGCATTTCATCCTATGTAATTAGTTGTTTACCATTTTTGAGCCTAAATGTTTGTTAACTCAGTTCTGTCCCGTAGCTCTTGCTTAGATTTACCTGCTCCAGTTTCTACCACACAAAAACCCCTCAGAGCAGTCTCCTCTGGGGTCCTTTGCAGACTCTTATCTTCTGTGCTCTGCTGGGATAGATTTTACACATCAGCAATGGAATGGCAAAGAAAGAGAAGCATTTTTCAAACAAATTCTGGATTTTACTGTCCATGCATTCCAGGACAAGTAATTATTCTACAGAAAGAGGTTTCTTTTAAAAAGAAGAATTAAAGGAAATTTAATGTCTTATCCTCTGCAGCTGGCCAGTCTGATCCATGTTTACTGCAGAGACATCAGAAGCAATCAGCCTGAGAGAAGCAGGGATTTAATTGTCTTGAAATAAGTGGTGTGTGCTTCAGTGTGACTTTCATGAAATGATAGATTCTACAAGCATTCCCTTTTTAATCACGTTTTAATCTCAGAGACATAAAGGTACCACATCATAGAAGCTGGCTGATGCTCTTGAGTCCAGCAGAGACTACAAAGATGCCTTTAGCATCTCTGTGCCCAGGAAAGGCTGAGAGCCCTGGGGCTGTTGAGCTGGAGAAGAGAAGACTCAGAGGGGATCTGCTCAATGCTGATCAATAGCTAAAGGGCCTGGGTCAAGAGGCTGGGGCCAGACTCTTGTCAGTGGTGCCCAGTGACAGGACAAGGGGCAACAGGCACCAACTGGAACCCAGGGGGTTCCATCTGAGCAGGAGGAGAAACTTGTTTGTTTTGAGGGTGTCAGAGCCTGTCCCAGGCTGACCAGAGAGGTTGTGGAGTCTCCTTCTCTGGAGAGATTCCAAATGTGCCTGGACACGATCTTTGGCCCCCTGCTCTGGGTGACCTGCTAGAGCAGGGGGGTGGACCAGAGGATATCCAGATTTTCCTTCCAATGCTAACATGCTGGGATTCTGTGAATCATAACTCAACATACATTATACTCTTGACAGCTTTGCAGCCAGACTTTGCTCTGGGATCTTTGAGTGTTCTTTCCAGGGGAGACAATAGAATAGAGGCTACACTTGCAGTTCTTTGTAGATGATCCTTAATACAGAAGGTCCCTAAACTGTCCAAATCACCACTTTACCCTATTCTCACTAGAGTTCACAGACCAAAATTTATTATCTTTCCCTTCTAAGTCATTACAAAGTCAATGCAAAGTACATAGAAAATTACCAAAGCAAAAGCCAGTACTGTAGCAAAGAGGATGCTTATTCAATTGATACAAAGCCAAACAGGCCAACTCACTACTTAACCTATGGCTCAAAATAATCAGTTTTATTTCCAACTGGAGGATTTAACTATCTACAACCTTGCTATTCCTGTCTATAACTTGCTTTTGATATCTATTAATAATTTATTAATTGTGGAAGTATGGGCCTCTGATACGGAATTTGCCCTCCTGCTTAAAATACTGTTCTGTACAATCCCCTTTTAATTTTCAGCCAAATAATTAGGTTTTACCTGTCTAGCTAATCACCAATGTGACAGGATCTCAGGAAAAAGATTGGTACCAAACTGCAGTAAGTTTATCTTCTGGTTACCCACTAGACTGTGAGTCTGCAACACAATCACTCATCTTTTCAACTCTAACCTCCTTGTAGCAAGTGTTATCACTTCATCTATGTTCTGCAATTTCCCCACCATAATTTTGCAATAAATAATAGTTGTAAGTCCCCAGTGGGTCTGATGTTTTGCTCCATCTGGTACAACCTACAGTTCTACAAGTTAGTAAAGGAACAGAACTCAACTATGAAACCTATCTCCTGTTCCAACAAGAATGGGATTGTTTTTCTAGGGCTGTATATCCTCCATATATCCCTAGAAAGCGAATAAAAAGAAAGGATTGTGCATTATGTTTTCACAGTTAATACAAGAAACTATTATGCTCCACCAGCTATCCTCTAATAAACAGGAAAACCCACATTTTTTATTGTGTAAATGTATTCATAGGAATAAAACAAATGATCTCTCAGACACATTAGCTGGTTGGTTATTCTTTAATACTTCTCATCACAGCCTAAGGATTAAACTCTGACAGAGTAAAATTGCCAGCAGGAAATCTTCCTTTTACTCTTGAACACAGAGACTTAAAAGAAGTGAGAATGAACTTCAGAGATTTAAATTATAAAAAGTGATAAGGCCATAAATCTTTGTTTTGATCTAAGCCATATATAGACCTTTTATCATGTCATTTTTTCTACACCGGTTGAGTTAAGCCTCACTGAAGGAAAAGGAATGCAAAACCAAATGAAAAATACAGTAAAGTAGGGTCTTTGTGGCCTTGCCTCAGAGAATGCTCTTCTTTTAATGTGTTAGCAAGTGCTGGTGTTCCCACCGACTGGAACACGCGAGGGTTAAGCGAGAGATCGAGCAGTGGAATTGATTTTTAGAAAAGGTAACTAGGGCCTTTTGCTCAGTAGATGGATTTTTTCTAATCATAGAATCATTGTGGTTGGAAAGGACCTCTGGGATCATCAAGTCCAACCTTCATCCCAACATCTCCCTAACTATTAGACCATAGCCTCAAGTGCTACATTACTCATTTTTTAAACACCTCCAGGGATGGCGACTCCACCACCTCCCTGGGCAGCCCGTTCCAGTGCATTGTCATTATCAGGCCAATACTGTCCATGGCCAGAGTGGTCACCACCTGACAGCTTTACAGATGAGCACCAGTGAATAGGCCGGTGATTTGACTCTGGCACAAATGTAGTATGATGCTTCTGTCACTCACTGGCTCCCTACATGTGGATTACAGCTGAGGCTGTGCCTAAATCAGGCTTGGAACTGAAATGCTTTCTCACATGCCTTCTCCTTCAGGTTGCCAGAGAGAAATGAGGAAAACAGTTTGGTCTGGATTTAACTGAATAAATCCAGGTTGATGGAAGGGTGTTTTTTAGCAGCCCTTCGTGGTGTAAAAAGAGAAGTGAGTTGTTCTCCAGTAGCAGATGAAACAACTCCACTCAACAGTGCTCCAGTACTGGTTTTGTTTTCTGTTAAGGAGAGGACTGAGGAGTAAACAGTGTTCATCTCAGCAGAGGTTACTGTACACTGGAACAAAATAATCCCATTTGTCTATGTCTTACAAACCATTTCCTCCATCTGTTCCAAAAGACATTTAGATTTCTGTTTTCCAAATGTCCAGATTTTTGTTTGACTTCTTATGGACAACCTCACAAACCAAAGGTTGCTTAAAACCCATGTGACAAAAAACTGAAAGCAAAATTTTAATTCTTTAAAAAGTAAGTTTTTTGACTGGCTTTGTTATTTACTGAGGAACAAACTACTACCAAGTTACACTCCCCTTTTATTTAATCCTCTGATAAAATCAATTTGGGGCAAAAATACTGTCCCTTAGCCCAGCTCCAATGAAGTGGCTCTGCTCTGGCAACATCTACCCATTAGAACTCACTTCTGCTGCCTGGGAAGCTAAAGTGGGTGAGAAGATGCAAATTACAGCAGAGTTTATAAGTTATTTCCAGTCTTGGAAGAATTTCTCTGCTGCTTTGCTCTGTGAACAGCCCAGCCCTTGTGAGTGCAGTAGATGCATGCAGAAGGCACGCCTTTAAAAATGGTGCAAGTTTGGCAGTTTTATACAAATCTGTCCTTTCAGGATGGATACAGTATCTTTTTGTTTAAGTCAGAGCCCAAACAACAGAATATGGGTAACTGTAGGGATTAGTTTTACCATAAGATCATGGAAAATAGATACATAGTATATATATATTCAGTATTTGCCAAAGAGCAAATACTGAAGGAAAACTATTTAAGACCATTAAATTAAAATGGAATTAAATGCAACACTAATTTACTTACGCTAGCTCGTTTCAAACTTTTTCCATAGCTTTTTTTTCCCGGATTTTGTTCACTGCAATCTTGTAATAACCTTGTGAAGTCTGCATTCAGCACAGTTCACTCCCCCCAAAACCTCTCCAGACTTCTGTGTTACAAGGAAGAGACCTTTGTATTCATTTCCCATTCAGGTAAATCTTCCTTCCCCCCTTCTCCTACATTTCAGATACTGAATTAATATATTTCATGTACACTTTGTGTTTTCCTTACACTTTCCTTTGAAATCTGGTTGTGCAGGATTTGGGCTGGGTTTAAAACACCATTTTCTCTGGTAACAGAGGTAGCGATGATGAATAAATATTTAATTATAAAGAGCTCTCCTCTAGTTTAAAAATAATTAAAGAAAAGGCTGCTTGTACAGTGAAGTGGTGAATACAGTAGATACTAAATCAATCATCTGAGTAGCGGAGGCAACGCGTTACCAGTCCAAATAAATAATATTGCAAGTAAACTTGCAAGATTCTTGTCAAAAATAATGAGGAGTGTGGAAAAACTGACTGGGAAGTTCACAAGAACCTGCTCCCACATGCACCTTTAGCCTAGAAAGAAGTGGTGACTGCTTTCCAGTCCTGTGTAAGCTCACTTAAAGCCTCTGGTAGCTGACAGCAAACCAAACAGCTTTAAACAAATCTTTTTGTATCAATAACTAATTACATCCTCGTTCTGCCTCAGTAACACAGATTGATCGTTCCATTATGGTGCTTAATTAGAGTTGTTTCTAATTTATCCTTAAGAACCGGTCTAATTGGTGGAGGAGCAGATGTTCCAAGCCATGTGGCACCAGGATGACTGTGCTGGTGCAACATGGCCAACTGGGCTGTGAACGTCTCCCAGATTCCCTTTCAAAGAGTTGCATTTGGGGTTTTAGCCGTAATTTTTCAGATGTTCCTTGGAAAATCTGTGAAGCTCAGTCTCATGCTGGGATGAAGTAAGATTTCAGGGAGATAAAGTGACATTTATCTTTGGAATAGCCCTTACACCAAAGCCTTAACCTGTGAAGGCTGGGTTGCTCAACAGAGCCTTGAAACTGTCTCTAAAGTGAACTAAACAGGAATGAGAGATTTACATTTTGTCATTTCCAATCAGGAAGACCTAGAATTTCAAATCCACATGAAAATCCCCCAAATTATGTTTCTGCAGAAGGAAAGGAAGGAGAGGTTTAGCATGCAGGAAAAACAGTCATTTGACACTGATGATTTCTATCTACTTTATAGTAATTTTTATTAAAAGCAAAGTGTGATTAAAAAAGTACTAATTGATATTGATAAGAGAAGCAGCCTAAAATGAAATGTTTAAAAGACAGGACAGTTCTGACTCAAAATATCCCAGTGGTGAAAGCTCAGATTTATCCTGTTCCTGTCATCCCAGAAGACACCAATTGCTCACCATGAAGTAAATGATGGATGTCGGGGTCTGAACTAAGTACTGTGATAGAGTGATTTTTTTTTCTCTACATATATCACACTTAGTCCATCAACCTCCTGGCTGGGGAATTTGTTGGTGGGAGACTAAACATCCCTGAGATCTGTTCATTGCTGCCCAAGACCTCGTTGGCCAGACATGCTCTCCCATGTAGTGTAAGCAGGTCTCTCCCAGGACCCTAATCCTGACCTGGACTCAATGTCAGATTTTGCCCAAAGGGTAAATTGATTTTTCAGGATCCTTCCTGGTCCTAAAGACTGTGGGAGGGGTTTTCACTCCTCACAGGCAGGAAAATTGTCCCTGAACTTAATCTCCAAATGCTGTTCCTGTTCATGATCCTTCATGAATTGGAATGACTTATTAACATCCCTCTAACTAGCAACTGTTTCATATCTTAATAATATTGCCCTATTTAACTGAAGCATGACATTCAACAAACAAATCAAACACATGGGCTGGAATCTCTGGTACCTATCAGACAAATACTTAGGAGACTATCCATTTACTATGCACATGCAGTTAGATATTTTCAGAACTGAGACTTTGATTTCCCACTGAACTCAGTGAAAGCTTCACCTGATGAAGACCCACACAGTATCTGCAGTAGTACATCAGCATTTAGTCCAATTATCTGCATGAAACAGAAAAGCACCATAATGTGTTTTTTTCTCGTTCTAATGAGAGTGGACTTAAAATTGTCATTTTCAACTAGCAACTGCAAAGTTTACCTATGAGGACAATTATTTTTTCAAAGTATTTGAATGTACTTTGAGATCACTGAAAGCAGATATATTTGGCACCTACTAAGCAGTACACACCATCTCAGAGAAGTTTAATAAAATAAAGTTTGCTGGAGAGGACAGAACAATCCTTGTGTTATTACATGTAAATCTGCTATGTCATTGCCTGCTTTTCACTTTCCCTTGCAGTATATAGTGATGCTTCCTCACTAAAAAGTGAAACACTTCAGGTTAAGATGTTTATCTCTGTTAAACATGACCATAATAGCATCATATTCTATTAGCAGTGGATGTGTTACTGTGTTTTAACAACTCCAGATTTACAGAAGCTGCCTGTAGTACCAGAGATGGAAATAGGAGATAAATGGTTTTTTCCGGGAGCAAAAGAAGAGTAGATGAGTAGGTCAGGGGGTCCACCGTAGTAGCTACACAATAATCAAGGACTTCATTGATGATCAAAGAGTGCTGCTGGAGTATTCTGCATTTTGTTAGCCAATGTGAGCCAGTTGTACTGGAGAAGGAGAGGAGATATGAGTATTGACCAATTTGATAGGTCTAACAGGCACAGGAAACACCACAGGATGGTGGCAACTCAGCCTGAAAAAGCTATTTCTTGACATCTTTCACTCAAAAAATATATATATCTCAGTAAGGTGTTGTACCAACGCTGCCAAAAAGATTTATGCGAGTGCAGAAAGGCCTGTGTACTACCTGCTGTAGGATTTATCCATGAATAGCTGAGTTGAAGACAGACAGCTCTGACTGGTCCTCTGATGAACAGAGAAATGTGAAATTAAAGCGCTGCTTTGCCACACAAAGAACTGTCACAATTAACCAGCGAATCATTTTACTGAAGTGCCGTGCTCCTGGGTTTGATCACAAATGCTCATACGTCACTTGCACTGACTTAGCTCCTGGAAGTAGTCCTGACAGTTGATGATGTTCTTTGTCTGGATTATTTACATCAAGTAACACGTAGAAGTCATTCCTGTCAAAGTTTGTATATCTGCAGTGTAGGGAGGGTCCTGACTACTTACAGGTTTGTCTCTTTTCTCTCCAGAATCTACCCTGAACCTCATGTGCCCTGCCCCTTCTGCAGTTGCCTTCATTGCAGAGCAAAGCATTTCAAACATTTATTCCTCCAGATTACAAAAATAAGATGATAATCAATATTCCTGTCATTTTAAGTGTCATTTAGAAAGCATCATGTAATTATTTCTAGATCAGTAATGCAGCAGCAGGTTTATCTGTGGGTAGCATCTGGGGAACTTGTGATCTCATGCAACAAGACCTAATAAGAGCGCGTAGGTAACATCAAACCTTTTGTAAAATATCCTGACGTGTAAAATATTTCATTCTTGCAGGTTTCATCACTTGGTTTTATCGACCCGTGAAGGACCAGGAGTTTGAAAACCCCTCAAGGTTTGGAGGCAAATATTTCAATGTTTTTATTCTTTCTCTGCCTTCTCCCTCTTCTGTGCCCTCCCAATCCAATACAAAATGAATTGGCCCTTTTAGCATAAACTTAAATTCTGGAGAAATGTTTTAATTCCAGTTCCGTTATAAAAATAATAAAGTTGGCTTCATTTTATTGTGTGCCAGATGAGACATTCATTTCAGAGAAGACAAAATTAGGTCATAAAATTTCAGAAAGGATTTGGGCATCCCCTTTCTACATGATTTATGACACACCTGTCATACCACAACCCTTCCATGAGGGCCTCATTGCATGATATTTTCTTTAGACTCTGGATTAACAGCTCACCTGTATTATAGAATGGAGTAAGTATAAGCAGTAATTATATTTATTTCATTAAGAGCAGGGGCACAGATCTCTCTTTTTATGGAACAAATGGAATTGGCTGCAAGTCATGTTACCGCCAGTAAAATATTTTCTTCTAGGGCATCTCAGTCACCTCTCAAACCACTCCTAAACTACTCCTGGGGGCTGTCTCTTTTGCTGTGGCAATAGGCTGTATCTCTAATTCTTTCTCTGACTATTAGACAACATCTCCCCCCCCTCCCCCCCTCCATACCTTTGCATTTCTCCTTATGGCTGTGCTAAGGAAGGCTGTGACGGTGCAGTGAAGAAAATTGTCTGTTAAGCTGTTTTGTGCTTGGATGACTACCCTTTCCAGCTGTCGAGCTTCAAGAGCAGCTTGAGATGAACAGAATATGGTTTGTGTGCATGTTTGGGGGTGAGGGAGTGTATATCTTAGCAGTAATTAGTTTCCCAGAAACAACGGTTCCTGCTTCATCTGCAGGGTACCAGGCAGGTAGATCATGGTGTAGTGAATTACACCCAAGGGCTGTCTCTAACCTTCAAATGTGCTACCATATTACTTCATTTTCAGACAGTTTAATACAGTTACTGATCGTTAATATGATTTTAATATCTGACAGTGCAAAAGGGTAATAATGTGAGGCTAAGAAAGTAGAAAAGAATAAAATAGCCTCCACCATCAGTGATTCACTGCTGGCATGGCATCTCTAGGAAATGTATTTCATTGTCCTGATATGCCTGCACAGCTCAGGGAAGGAATCAGTCATTCAGCTCTCTCAGACCTGTAAAAATGATTGTAATTCCATTTCTATTGTTCCTGCTCTCACCTGTTCCCCGTGTCTGTGCCAGATACCATCTGAGACCAGCATGTCCCACTCAGTCTCATGTTTGCAGACATCTTTCACCAGCTCAACCTGTCCTCGGGAGTGTGATCAGAAGCTGTAGTATGTGCTGGGGCTGGTGGGGACTGTGGGCAGCAACTGGTAACAAACCAACTCCAAGCTTTGCTCAAGAGCTTCAAAAGCATGACCCAACACCATCCTACTGGGGATATTTTTTTGGTTCCTTCATAATTATCTTCCTAATTTGCACTGTGTTTCCTTTTTCATTTTTGATTTTTACTAAATACATATTTGCAGGTCTTTAGTGGTCACACTGGTTTCCAGAGATGGGGATCTCTGCCTTTCATTCTTCTGTGGAAATTGATACAGGGGTCCTGTGGCTAGCACAGATCATCTCATGCTCTATAACTGTGGAATTACACCTTCACAAATAAAATTCAACTGATAGGCAGAACTTCTTGGCCTACCTGCAGTGCCCCATTAATGCATCCAAGCTGCTTTATGGGTTGGAGGTAACATCCATATGGGACTGTGATATTCTCCATGCACAGTTTAGGTTATTTAAGAGTTAGCTCAGGAAACTGTCCTTGCACGATACAGGCTCAACATCAGACTATCAATCTCTGAGGGAAAATCTGCCTTCTTTCCAGTGCTGTGATTGCCAAAGAGTGCAAGACATGGCAAAGACATGGGTGATCTTCTACTGCCAACACTGACCATTCCTCCCCATTATTCCCTGTCTTTGAACCAGTTAACTCTGTGATGATCTGTGGCTGGTTAAGAATCCATGATAAAGGAACTTCTTCAATTACTTTTGAGAAACCAGTATACCAGAAAAAACAGTATACCAACCATCCTTCCATGCCTACAGCCAGTGACTCCTTCAGAGAATGCAAATAGATCTGTAAGCTCTGACCTTATTTGGTGTGTTTTGACAAGCAACATACCATATTTAATTGGGGGTTAGCTATATACTTAAAATAGTTAAGTAATAACTAATAGCTAAGAAATCCATGATTTTAACTGTGTTAGGAAAGCCTTCTAAGAAGAGGGTCTTCGTGAAGGTCTGCTGTGTAGCAGCAGCTCACAGCCCTGTCCAATATACAGCCCTATCAGAAGCAGCCTCTGCCTTCTGACACATTCTACCTCATCCTCAACTGTCACACTAGTCAATATACAACATCACTTTTCTTCCAGAAAGTAGGTAGACCTACCAGTAGGTAGACCTAGACCTGGATCCTGCACACAACTTGCAGAGTTGGGCCTAAAAAGTCTGGCTCACTTGATTGTCTCTGTCCTTTCACCTCACATTGCTTTCCTGGTTGGTGGTAATAAATTATATTACAAGTGAGAGGATTATGAAGATAATTAACAAATGAGTTTGTTGAAGGATTTATTGCTCTGCTCTGAACCTTCACTAGTTTCCCTGAGAAAGAGCATCATCTAACTCACATTTGCCAGTAATTAGCATTGTCTTTATTGCATTGTAAATACTGCTTTAATTACTGCACTATTTAGCTCAGGAGATGAGATTCAGTTGCAGTAACTTAAATGCGATTCTTGTGCTACTAATTTTTTTCTTCCCTTGATTCATTTTATTCTTAAATCCTTTTAAGATAAACACACAGCAAAGATTGGCAAAGACATCTGAATGTGTTTTCATGATTAAAACCTTAAAATGGGGCTTTCCTAAGGGGGGGTGAACTCAGTTGTTAGACCAAAAAAACCCAATACACTCCTTGAGAAGACTGCCAAAATGGACCTGTGCTGGGACACAGCCATTTTCTATTATTCCACAAGCATAAAGAGACAAGGGCTCAGCCACAAAACACGAGGACAAAATTTTCTTGGCTTAGAGCAGCTCCTGCTGCTGTATATGCTTTGTACCATCCCCTGTGTCTCCATCCAAACTCAATGATAAGATGTAATTTCAGTCTAGTAGGTGTCACCAGCATGAAATTCAGATGGGCTTTTGCTGTTTCGTCCATAGATAAGGTTAAGCAAAGGAAGATAGCACACAGGAGAAGTGCTGATGTTCCTCATTCTCAGCTCAGCCTTTGGTTGATGCAGAATTCATGTGGCAACCCAACTTAGTGGAGCAATACAAAATGGCAGGGTATGTGCTCTCCTGGCATTGGGGAATATAAAGTCCCCAGCAGTTCTAACTGCCTGTATCACATGAGATCCAGTGACAGACATGATCTGGCTTTGCTCATCTGGCCCTGCATCCAACTAAGCTTTAGCAGAAATGTATAAAGCCCTGAATTTGCCATCATGGCAGACATCAGCAGGAAAAGTCCTTCAGCTCCTACTGGAGTTCAGATTGAGTCATGAAGGACCCGATGTGTTTATAGTGCAAGTATTATTAATCAGGAAATTTTCTCTAGAGCCTAGAAGTGACAGTGATTTGGAAACATGTGAAGAACTAATTGAAATTGGCTTGGAATTGTAGCCAGCTTTTGTATAACACATTAAATAATTACACCGATTATTTTCCTAACTGACAGCCTCCATTTTTCAGCTATTAGTCATAGACACAGCATGGCCTGCTAACTCTGTTCTCTTAAAAGATCAAAGTTTAGAAATTAAGTTAATAAGAAACTTGAAAACATTGGGAAGATTGAGACAGAACAATTTGTAGCTGCATTTTTGTATTTTGTCAACCCTGCCTATGAAATTATACAAGCTACTCAATACTTTTCCTTAAAAAGGAATGGGAAGGATGCTACCAAACTGTACAAATTGAATTGCAACAACTACTTGCATTCTGCCCACTACTTTCCCCTGGGGATGACAGCACACCTTCACTTCCACTCCTAAACTGCTGCAGCATTTTTTAGAAAATATCTGAAAGAATCACTCCAGTCAGTACTAGGTCTATTTACTAAAAACATGTGTGAATGAGACCTGAAAAGCACTGTTTTCACTCTGACAGATGGCTCTTACAGTAAGGAGCACACTAAACACCACTGAAGCATCCCCAAATTCCTCACTGTTGAAAAAGGATACCCCTGTATCCCCACATACTCCACTACAAAGCATTTGTCAAGTTCTTTTCTGAGGGTGGCTATGCCTCAGCTATCCTAGAAGTAGCCTCATTTATAGCAAATCCATTTAATTTTGAGAACATCACATCAAAGCCACTATATAAAATTGTGGCCCTGTCGTGAAAGATAAAGGAGCCTTCTTTTAAAGCAGGTCTGCCAGACTGAATATATTTGACTGAATGCTCTCCACAAGATACTGTGTCGTAGTTTGGGTAGGAAACATCTCTAATTTAATCCTTCCAACCTCCATTAGAGGCTTTGTGCCACATACTCCGTATTACCCCCATGCCCCCATTCCTCTTCCATCAATGCATTTACCATTGCAGCAACAGAAGGCTGCAGGTGGATAAAAAATGTGCCTGCACAGCTAGGAGTGCTCCGACACCGTGGTAATGTGGGCATAAAATCAAGGAACATATGTAGAGGCAGCTGCTCACAGTGGAAAAAGCATGTTAAAAATATGGGACTGTTGAAAAACCTGATGGATTTTATAACTGGGGAACTATGTCTTTTTATTGTATACTATACCAACCCACAAAAAGTGATGCTTTACTTCAGTACATTTATTCTTCCCTCATTTACAACAGAGTAATTCCATCGTGTAAGAAAAGGGAAGGTTTATGCCTAATCTCCTCACCCAGAGTTGGGAGTTCCTTGCACTAAATCCATCTGGCAGAGAAACCAGAGAGTGACAGGGACTGGGGTCATTACAAGGAAGGCTGAGAGGAGCTCACTCTTACACTGAATCCCCAGCCATATTTCAGTTCCCTGCAAGTAGCTTCTTAAAGGAACTGGGGAAAATGGTTGTCCGGTCTTGGGATCCTGGAGTGGATTGTAAGAGAAGGCTAGAGACCACATGGGGAATTCTCCTCTGAAAGAGTGAGCACATCTAGTCGTCCTGGATTATCATCCTGATGAAGAACAGAGAAGAGGCATACGCCCTGCAGATCTTCAGATAAGTGTCCTCAGCTAGTAGATGAGATTTCTGCCTTTGAGTAAGAGTTACTAGAGAAAGGGACTGCTGCAGCAGAGAAGACAGGTTATGCAGTATTACTGAATTTACCATACTTTGGCCCTTTCTGTTTTGAAGCAACCTAGGAGCTTTATCTGAAGAAATGCAGCGGTAGCCAGAGGACTAGCCAAGGAGAGACTACACACAAGAGTCAACTGTATACAGAAACACTGCAAAACTGTCTTGAAAGGGCAAGGACTACATGTCTGAGTCAACCTTACCTTGTAATTCCACTGGCCCTGTCCTGGAAATCTGACTGTTGCGTAGTTGAACGCAGGTAGTGAAGTTCCCAACACAAACATGCCGTTACAAACTAAGATACTGCTCACCCTCACCTTCTGTGAGGCCATGAGGAAAATCCTGAATTTTGGCAGTCTCTTGACATGCAAAATGAGTAAACCAAGTTAAATTGCTACCTTGTAGAGATACTGGAAGGATCACCTAGCTAAAGTGCTTTTGAAATGTATGCACTTTCATTGCCAACTAATTGAGCCCTTCCAGAGAGAGGAAAAAGGGGACGTAATTATTATTTCTACATCTGTCACTCATGTTCTAATTTGTTAATTGACATAAAATACCAGATGGAGAAACCGAGCAGTCGAGTGGGAAGAGTTAGTTTTGCAGTAGCTGGATGCAGTCCTCTGTCTGCTTTAGTGACAAAGCAGATGAGAGCCCAAGCAGAGACATGACAGCAGGAACCCTAGGAGTTGGTGGCAACCGTTCTCTATGGTTACAGTAGTAGCATCCTCAGGGTGTGCTCCACTTAAAATCACTGGTGTAATTAGCATGAATTAACTTGTCTTCTGAGTTTGTAGAACCTGTCAAGGAAGGGTTTCATTGTACAGAAGTGGATGTGCAAATCTCTGCTTTTGACAAAATCTAACTTATTGGAAAGTTTGCGTGCATGAAAACACAGCTAATAAGTCTTAAACCAAAAGGAATAGTCACTAAGAGAAGTCACATCCATACTGTAGGTAAGCAACTAGTAAGTAAACCTTCCCCACTACCCCAGTTATCTTCTCCCACCTGTATCGGTACAAAATAGCTTAAATAGACCCAAGATTTTACCTGCTGATTATTGATTTGGAATTGAGAGCAAGTTAAGTCAAAAGGAAAGAAGACACTATCTTAAATATTTCTGATGAACTATGCAAAGTGTTTAGACAGTCTCAGCCTAATCTCAAGCCACTGTCATTGGTAGTTTCATAAGAAACAGAAAATGAATAATCAATATATATCACTCCTAAGAGAAACACCTGGGGAACGTTAATTGTTAGTAATGTACAGTGTGATTCTATGCCATATTTTCCTGTGGCTAATTAGAGGTCACGAAGAATAAAATTCCCACCACTTTTATCAACATTAAAAGTCCTTTGGCTTCTTTATCAAAAAGTACTCTATGAGAGTATGGTAGAAATTATGTTAGAATTCCTTCTCACCCTCCTTCCTCCAGATCCTATCAGCCAGAACCTGAAAGATTGACAGATTTTTCTTATCAGCGTTATGTTTTACCTGGTTCCTTGCCATCGTTGAGACTAAATCAGAAAAGCTTGTGGCACATTTATCCACTGCTGCTGATGTAATTCTGATCTTTCTAATCTTTCTCTCTTCCTCTTTTTTGCTATCAAAATGCTACCGATCAATTTATGTCCAAAAAGCACCTTGAAGATGTAAAACTCCATACAAGTGCTAAGTATTTAGAGCACAGCACAGTCAGTCCAGTTAAACATCCAGCAGTATCATTGCAAGCATGCTGCTGAAGGAGAGGTCACAAGTCCCTTATCTCCCTGCAGACCAAGTAGGCTAATGCCAAGCTTCTGTCTTCCAGAATCCTCATAATTCAACATCTACAACTTCTGGTGAAATCCATACTTGTCTCCAAAGTCAGGAGGCTGTTGCCATCTTCCTCACCAGATGGTCAGTCTCTCAAATCCTCACATTTCTGACTACACAAAGGAAAAAATCCTGACTTTGCATAGAATTGAAAATATCAGTAAGTGCATTAACTCCTAATTCAAGAAGAATTAATTCAAGTTAATTTTCTAACATCAAGATTTGGGAGTTGGAATCCTTCAGCATCTTACCTCTCGGTGCCACTCACGTTAACCCTTTTCTCAGCCATTTAGGGGACCAGAGAGGTTAGTAGTCTCTACACTTGCCCTTGTTATATTTCATTAAATTTCTCCCTGCCCAACTCTCCAGCCTGTCCAGGTCTCGCTGGATGGCAGCACAGCCTTCT
Organism: Brachypteracias leptosomus; assembly: GCA_013401335.1. NCBI lineage: Eukaryota > Metazoa > Chordata > Aves > Coraciiformes > Brachypteraciidae > Brachypteracias > Brachypteracias leptosomus. The sequence continues at coordinate 256,024 of VYZX01019901.1, read as the reverse complement.
GGTGTGTCAGCCACTCCTCCCAGCTTTGTGTCATCAGCAAACTTGCTGACAGTGCACTGTGTTCCCTCATCCAGGTCATTGATGAATATATTGAATAGTATTGGTCCCAGTACCAATCCCTGAGGAACTCCACTTGTACAAGGCCTTCAACTAGACTCTGTCCCAGTGACCACAACTCTCTGACTTCTTTCCTTCAACCAATTCACCTCACTACCTGATCATCCAGATCACACCTTTTCAGTTTAGCTGTGAGAATGCTGTGGGAGACTCTGTCAAATGCTTTACTGAAATCAAGATAAACCACATCCACTGCACTACCATCATCTATCCACCTGGTTACGTCCTCATAAAAGGCTAACAGGTTGATCAAGCATGACTTCCCCTTGGCGAAGCCATGTTGCCTGCCCCTGATGACCCTCTTGTCCTTGATACGCCTAGAGATAGTGCCAAGAACAAATTGTTCCATCACCTTTCTGGGGATGGAGGTGAGGCTGACTGGTCTGTAGCTATCCAGGTCCTCCTTCTTGCCCCTTTTTGAAGCTGGAGTGACATTTGCTTTCCTCCAGTCATCAGGCACTCTCCTGTTCTCCAGGATTTACTAAAGATGATGGAGAGTGGTCTAGCAAATAGAGCCCCTAATCCTATTAGCAGCAGGTGAGGAGGGTGGATCCAGGTCGCAGGTGAAGAAGGCTGATTGAAGTCCCAGATGGGGCTGTTCAGGGCTGTCAAGACTTGTGAGTGCCCTCAGGGACCTGACATGGATGCTGTCCTTACCTCACCTTAGAACTGGGGAAAATCAGCGACGCTTTCACAAGTACCCAGTGACTCTGAGGAGCCCAGCGGAAGGATCGTGCAGTTCTGCATGAGCGCTTCAGGAGCTGCCTTACTCATCTGGCCCTCATCACCACGCTGAGCTCCGGGGGAACTTTACACTACTGTCAACATCTATTACTGCTTGTATCTGTGTGGTTTATAAGTCAAACCATTGTCCGTGGGTTACAGGTAGGATTTCCAGGTTCAGGCTGACTGTTGGCACGTTTACACGGTGCAACGGAGTGTGCAACGTACCTCCTTGAGGTAGCAGTGCTTGTGGCTGCTTCAGAAGCAGGAGCAGTGCCGTTTCAGCACAGCCTCAGAACAAATCAGCCATGATGATGAAAGGCTGAACTTACAAGGTCTGGCATGGCCATGTCGGCTGTGGCCAGACTCCTTTCAGATCTCATGATGCTCTGCTCCCTGCTAAATAATGCCATGCGAATGCCCCCGCGTGGAATCTCCGTCCCCTGCTTGGCTGGGTGCTGCAGGCGTGCCCCCACTCACTCACCCACGAGTGTTACAGGAGTTGATGGAAATGGGTTTTGGAGGTTTCCTCCTACAGCCCTGGCTAATGCTAAAGAGAAGACCACCTCCTGGAGTCACTGAGAGACTGTGCAGAGAAGCAGATGCTTTGAAGGTGAAGCATTTTTTATTAACAATTGTATAGATCCTCCTGTTAGGTTTGAACCACCAAAACATCTCTTAACTCTCTTTTAGAGCAGAGGGAAAAAAGAATCTGTCTCCCTCACAGAGCTTACCAACAGCATTACAGCCTGTGCTGCAGTCTCAGCGTTTTCTCTCGGTTTATTTTATTAACTGAAAGAATTATAAGAACAATCTGCACGGAGTAAAAGCAGTTGAGCTTTTTACAGTGTGGTAGCTAATTTCAAAGGTAATTCAATTCCACCAGGGTCTGTTCTGCTGTTGTGCAGATTTTCCTCTTCCCTTTCCCATTGCTTTTCTCTTTCCAGGCCACATAAAGCAACTCTTGAGAATGTTTTCATGATTGCCTTCTAGCGCTCAAAAGTGCTGAGGGAGTTAGAGGAACAAACAATGCCCCATCATCAACAGCCACAATGCAGAGCAGCTCATTTGCTCTCCAATTGGTTGACTCTTAGAGCTTTGTTTAAATTCGTTTCTATCTGGGACTTGGAAACTATTACTTGTGCTGTTTCATTCAATGTGCAGCCACACACAGAGCCTGTTCTCTGTCCTCCATCAACTGCTTGGGCACCACATCATCCTTTATAATCAATCTCTTCTAAGTAAATTAAATCAGTGGAAAGGAAAGCTAAGAAAAGGCAATATTAACTCTAAGACAGATGGCAAGAGGACAGGAGTGTGTGGTTTTGGCCTTTTAAAATCTCTTATCTTCATTCTAATAATAAGTGAAAAGACACTGGAGGAAATAATCAGATGAGGCATTCAAAATATAAATTGGCAGATGATGAAGATGTGCACAGACAGGGCATAACTTCTCATAGCATTTAACTATTCTCCCCAAATGTCATAGTTGGGTATTCATACCAAAAGGTAGCAAAACCAAGTAGATAACAGAATTTTAATAAATCTTAGATTAGAATCAGACTCATACATGTTCTTCTGTAAGATGGCTTATAAAGTCTCTCCAGGAAAGTTTACACCTGCATGCAGTAGGCAGAAAAGTCTCTTCTACAGGAAATACAGACATTTAGAAACTGGAAATATGTTTTTACTTGTGAGTATAAAATAGAAAATGGGCCCATCTTACTGAGTCACCTTTAGGCTTTGGGTGCAGAATTTGAGACCCAAATTTCTGGTTTCCTGAGTAGATCCATCTCCCGCTGACTCCAGCCAGTTTTACTTGTGCTGGTTCTACGGTGGTGTGTTTCAGCAAACACACTTCTTTGCTTAGCATGAAGTGCTTCGTATCTAGCCCCAAATTATCTTGGAAGAGAATAAAATAAGCAAATGATCTTACTTTTTCACGCTATTCTTACGGGCTGTAGGGCAGTGACATTGTGCAGCATTCATAGCAGCATTTCAGTAGAGTTATTTTGTCCTGAAGGACATAAACAAAGAAAAAGCCCCTGAGAAAGGTTTAGCCTTTAGTGTGAGGACTCTGTTCTTGTTGGGTAAATTAAAAACTCAAGAGCTCTGGGGCCTTGAGCATAAACCAGCAGCCTTCTAGAAGAATTTTTCATTAGCATCTTTCCCCAATATTTTAATCTATTACTAGACTTCAGAGTCGGGTGAGGTAATGAATGATTTTGTAATGGAACGCGTGACATTGATTTGTATTGGAAGCCTCTCAGTGTTAACATAAAATGCCCAGGTCAATAAATCACTAGAAATCCACATTAAATCTATGACAGTCAGTGCATTTACACCAGTAGGGAGAAAATCAGTAGTTACCCTGTATATTAAAAAAAGGCTTTACTTTCCTTAGATTATTAGCAAATCAAATACTGCTTATAATATATATTATCTCTATAGTACCTATTTACAAAGTAGAAATCTCAGTTTTTGCTTCTCCTGCATGTCTTAGTACCTGAATTGGATTGACTTTGAGAAAAGGAAAGTAATGGAATGGCAAAAAGATTCCCAAGCATTCCTTGCTGAGATTCGCACTACACAAAACTCTGAATTTGGAGCCAACGTCCCTTGCACGTTCCAGATGATGTGACATTGAGCTGTGCTGTGTGTTCCCCAGCTGGGCTCACTGCTGCTGAAGGCACAGCTCTAGAAACCACATGGTGCAATACCAAGAAGAGAAAGAAATGTCATTTAGTTTTAAATGGTGTGGCAATTTTTTAAAACAGAATTTTATTTGGCTCGTGATCTGGTTTATTCCGTTTCATGCTTTTTTCTGAAAAGTAGCCTGGGAATGTATTAAGCTGCTGCAATGCAAGATGCGTCACTTTTCATTCTGCTAAAGGCTTGTTTTTACCACAAGAATCCCTAGAGCTCATCTTCTGAGCTTTATTTGAATGTAGTTTTATATGTCCTCGGAGCAAAACATTGCAAATGGGCTGATGTGGTTGTGATTAATATGCTGTGTGTAGGGGTGTCTGAAAAAGAACGGAAAGAGTTTTCACATTTGCTTCTGCAGGAGAATCCAAAATGCACTGGTTAGTGACTGCAGAGGTATTTTAACATCAGACAGGGTTTGTTTTCTGGCTTTGTTTATTTTTTAAGAAAGACAAAAAATTTCCTGTTTACTGAAAACTAGTTGTAGCAGCTTGGAAATTAATCTGATCATACAAATTAATCTGATAGCTATTCATTATAGGATTCAAGAGTTGTTCTTCTACCTCTAGCTTTTCAAGGCTAGTTCTTGTGCCTCAGCAAGTGTGTTGTCCTTGTCTCATCATGTCTTGGCATCTTCTAAAAACAAGAGTAACACCAAAAATAAAATTGCAGGTAGCTGATCCTAGCAATTTCTGTCTATAGCTGCTAGTATTCTGCATGCGACTGATGGGAGGCTGCCCCATGTCTAAATAATGCCTGCTACAGACTCCTGACATTTCACACAGCCAGAACATTGGCATGGAACAGCACTACCCATGTATGCCCATGCCTGGGACATGCCAGCACTATGGAAAGGCCTGGCACTATCAGCAACACAGAACAGTGGCAGGTGGAAGACCAAGGAATGGGAATTTAAATGTCTGCCCTCCTTTTGAACAGAGCACTGATGGGGAGGTAGAGGGAAAGAGGGAATAGTGTTGGCCTCAGTGGTTTTGTTCAGGAGAATATTTCAGCCAACTGAAAATAAACTGAAATTATGGCAGGCTAGAATTAAGTGCTTTCTATATTTCCATTAGTTGTCACCAGCCATTAAACTTCAAATTCAGATTTTTCTGTTTACTACTTGATTGCAAATTATCTGATTTATTTTTGACATACTTCTTTAAAAGTCACAAGAGGTATTTGAGTTTAGAGCTTTTGTGGACACCCAGCCATATTAAATAAATTAAATAATATTTAGTTCTATTTAAATAATTAAATGGAAATAAATAACTAGTTCCAAGGAGTTAGCATTCCTAGAAGATGCACCTCAAGGAGATAGCTCTTCATTGCACTGAATGGCTGCGTAGTCAGTTTTTCTATCACTAAAACATCTAGTGATGTTTTCTCCATGGACTTCCACAAAAGCCTGAAGGTTACTGCTTTAGATCAGGCACTGAAGTGTTGAAGTTCGTTAAATTGCATTCTGTTATTTCAAACCATTCCCCCAGCATCTCAGGAGAGTTTTGAATTCTCATCCTGCCATCATCATGCAGTATGATGTACAAATTTAAATTTAAATTCAAGCAGAACATACTGGGCAAGACAGATGACATTCACACCACTTCTGATCATGCTCACAGGACTTCAGTAATCACCATCAGGCACCTGAGTGCTCTTAACAGCTCTAATTAGAGAGACCAGCTTCAGCTGGGACCTCACCACCTCCCCTCTGGCCCATAGGCCCAGGGCCTCTACTTAAGCTCAGCTGGGGAGCCCTAGACCTTCCCTCACCTGTGTTGGAGGAGGATTGTTCTCCACTTTAGCTCTAGCTGTGCTTGGGTTAGTATCCTTTATATTTTGGGGTTGGCATTATCGCTGTTACCCTGCATGATGATCACTAAACTGACTGATCCTGATCACCTTCATTGGACATGACTGGTGAGTTGTCTTCCTAGCTTGGCTTTGGATTTGCCTCCACACTGTAGATGTGCTGGTTGATGCTTTTGGTTGAACCTGGCTGCCCTCCTGGACTCCCTCCTGCTTGGGTGCAGTGGGGTTGGGTCTTGGTCTGTGAGGACTTGTGGTGGGGACTGGTGAGACTTCTTTCCCTTGGGGAGCAGCTAATTTGAGTGATAACTTTCTAGTTATGTTTTTAATCAGATATACACTCATACAACAATTCACTATGAAATGTGCATTTGTAGACTATCTAGGAGCTGTGTTTGGTGGTCAGAGCTACAACTGAAGTCTAGCTGTGTAAATTCTGGACTTAAATTCTACTATTTTGTTAGAGAATATGCATAATTAAATGTTTTAATGTGTTCATGCCATACTTACTGGCTGTCCTTCATCTCCTAACTAAAATTCCAGTGTTCATAGATAGTATTTGTTAATTATTCACTCAAATACTTTAGAAACCTGAGAGTAATCTCCTGGCTGTATTCCAAGGCTTTTCTTTTTCTTATTTAAAGATGTGTCCTTTACAGGTTTCTGATGTCTTACCTGTCTTGCATGAGTTATCACAAATAATGGTTAAAAATCTGGGGTTGTTTCAGCTCCCTCCCAAGTTAATTACTGTAAAATTCACCAGGATGAGCAAACTTAAACTTCTGTAGAGAAAATAGGAAAACACCGAACACAAAATTCTGTTGCCTATCTATTATCCTTCCTTTAGCCTTCCCCCTGAGGTGGTGCAGACCCATGTTGAGTTTCTTGGGGTTTGTTGTTTTATTTTGTTTTCTAGCCTTTCTTTGTGGCTGGCAAATACTATCACTTTATCTTTTTCCCTCAGGCTTATTCCCACCTTCACATATCCCATCCTTTATTGACAGAGAACCATTAGAACTGTTTAAGAACTTGAGTCACTTGTATGACAGAAAGCTGAACAGAGCAGTAAGACTATCCCTAACAGAGGTGTTCTGAGTGCCCTGGGGAGAAATCTGTGGTTAACTTGGGGTGAATAGCCTTCATCCATTCTCTGTCCTGCCTTTTTTTCTTTCCCAGCATATATCTGTGTATTTGGATATATCTGTGTATTTGAAATTCCTTGTGCTACAGATGACCTGTTAGATACTTGCAGAAAGCCTCATCTCTAATACTATCTTGGTTTATTGATCTATAGGATCCCTCTGTGGCAGGACCCTTTTGTTTTAATCTCCTAAAGACTTTTTATCATATGTCAAGTGAGCACTCTTGATTCACAAGACAAAATTCCTTCCTTTTCTGTATCCATCTCTTACTAATCAGTTACTATCTTTGTGTTAATATTGCAACTTGTTGGTGGGCAGCTATCACAAACCTTTTCCCATATTGCTTTAGAGTCCTTTTTAGTTGCTCAACAGTTGTTTTTGATCCGGATTTCAGAATGCATATTCCAAACTTTTCGCTAGATGTAGTAGAATTTAGATATAAAAAATGCCTAAGGGGAAGGTGTCTGTTTCACACCACTTACATTCTCAGAAGCAAAATGATTTACTCCAGGTTTCACTGGAATCTGGCTTTTCTCTTGGTTGCAGCAGCTGAGTACTAATGAAACCTTCTAGGGGCACATTTTGATTGTAAATTGTGATGGTAATAAATTGTGAGTATGTGTAGAAATAGATTTGATTTGTACTGATAGACTGAAATGCCTGAAATACGACATTGATTTCAATATGCTAGCTTCATAATTATGCCAGTAAACGGGATCAAATATGGAAGGGAACGCTGGTGGGGCTGCCAAGACAGCAGAGATGTCTTGAAATACAACCTCTTTGTAAATGCACATCTTCCTTCACTGGAAAGTGGTAAGTTGAAGTGGTTCTTCAGTTCTCAAATAGGAATAAATGTATTTTATGGTTTTAAAAATTTATATACACATAAATGCACTGTATGGCAAGAGTTTGGTTCCTTACTTAGCTAGCTTTCCTTTCTCTGAATGTGTAGTCCCTTACTTCTCCAAGGGTTGCTGCTTAATAGGTCTGATTTACTGTCCTTTTGAAGAAGAGTAGGGTAATAGTATCCCAAAGGTGTTATGTGAGGAGATCAAGAAGCAGCCCTTGTATTAGATAAAACCATTGAGACAATTATTCACATTCATCAAAATCATCGTGAAGTGCACTGAGGTATGCAATAGAGGAAAACTTATATTCACAGTGGTGAAAGCTGTATAAACCTTGCTAAATGCAAAACTTCATTCCATTTATTCTGTTTTTTTCTTTTAAAAAAATAAACTGCTCCTGTCTGATGTATTTTGCCTGCACAATGAAAACAAAAGGTTCTTTTTCTTCCCTCCAATCCTGTTCCTCTCCAAGGATTTAGGTTTGGGGTTGTTCTTTCTCTATAAGAGTTTGTTACAATGGCTAAATATAATTCACTCTAGGGATTTTTCAGCTACTGAAGACGACTTTCCAACTGTCAAAGGTAGAAATGGAATGGATTTATTTGTATTGTCAAAGAGCCTGATAAAGAAGGGAACAGTAATGTCACAGGTAGATCTTTTAATGCTGTTGAGTAGGTTCTTTTACTTCTTGGTGTTAGTTCATAATAAATAAGAATTTATTTAAGAGTGCTAGTAATCAAAAGTTGGAGAAAGATTCAGCAGAACATGTATATTGTTAGAAGGGGAATCTGAAAGAGCAACCAGTATAAAAAATATATACTTCTAGTTGTCTGAGGATGTCAAAGTGCCCTGGAAGCTGTTTAGTAGCAAGGTACTGTAAAATGAAGATGTGAGCTTTATCTTTGAAGAACCAGATTAGTGTCAGCTGTCAAATGAAATGAGTTGGGTAGTCTTACTATAGCTCAAAGCATGAGTTTAGTGGGAGTAACTTGAGAGAAGTGAGTAGACTTCACCCTGTACCTGTGTCTCTTCCTTTTCTGTACAGTAAAATACAGAACACATCTATTTATAAAGCAGGTTTGCTGTTCCTATAGGGCTGTGATACTGGAGGAAAGGATATCATCTCAAGGATAAGAGGGTCATTAGGGGCAGTCAACATGGCTTCACCAAGGGGAAGTCGTGCTTGACCAACCTCATAGCCTNGGTTAGTAGGTCGAGAGAGGTTCTCCTGCCCCTCTACTCTGCCCTGGTGAGACCTCATCTGGAATATTGTGTCCAGTTCTGGGCCCCTCAGTTACAGAAGGACAGGGAACTGCTGGAGAGAGTCCAGCGTAGGGCTACAAAGATGATGAAGGGAGTGGAGCATCTCCCTTATGAGGAAAGGCTGAGGGAGCTGGGTCTCTTTAGCTTGCAGAAGAGGAGACTAAGGGGAGACCTCATTAATGTTTATAAATATATAAAGGGGGAGTGTCATGAAGATGGAGCCAGGCTCTTCTCGGTGACAAACAATGATAAGGGGTAATGGGTACAAACTGGAACACAGGAGGTTCCACTTAAATATGAGAAGAAACTTCTTCTCAGTGAGGGTAACAGGACACTGGAACAGGCTGCCCAGGGAGGTTGTGGAGTCTCCTTCTCTGGAGACATTCAAAACCTGCCTGGACGCCTTCCTGTGTAACCTCATCTAGGTGATCCTGCTCTGGCAGGGGGATTGGACTAGATGATCTTTTGAGGTCCCTTCCAATCCCTGACATTCTGTGATTCTGTGATACACCTTTGGACCCCTTAATTCATTAAAATCCTGGCCAACAGGTCATTAATTCTCTGAAAGTTGCAGCTGATAGCAAATGTGAGTGGAGTTAAGTATCCAAAAGCAATAGAACTGTAGTGAGGGAGAGAGGAGAGGGAGGTTTTCATTGGGCCATTTTCTTTAATTGATTTTTATAAAACAGGGATAACAATTTTACTGATTTACTCAGCAAAGCCAAAGCTTAGAGGACAAATGAAAGTGGGTATTGATGCTTCAAACAGTATTTGTAAGAAGCGAATCTGAAATTATACAGATCATGGGTTACTTGTTGGAGATAAGCCGGTATAGTTATTAGAGCCTGTGGTCAGTGGCTGTGTGGGAAGCAAGTCTTGACTTTGCTTGTGTGGTATGACTTTGAAAGCAGTGCTGGCTAGGTCTGCTGGAGTATCTCCCCCTACTACCACTTGCTAAAGGTCCTTCTGATAATTTCTGTGTGTTTCTCTAGACAGCACCAAAAGCATAGTCTGATGATGCATCATTTTTCCAGTCATGTCTGGACAACTTAATTCACCATGATATGGAAATTATTCTTTGGGCAAAGCTGCTTAACGCAGGGTAGATGATTCACTTCTGTTAATTATCAGCTGGGAATTTCACACTTGTAGGGGTTTTTTAATCTTAAATAGCTATCAGATCAATAGATATGCTCTGAGAAGCCACTAGTAGCCCATATTTCCAGGATGGTAATTCCCACTTTGGGGAATCCAGAACCAAAGGTTTGTGCTGCAGATAATAAAGAATGCTGATATCAAAACATAATTATGCCTCAGTAATTCCTGGCTCCTGGATCAGGGCTTGTGTTTATCAGGATAGTCCAGTAAATTTGAGCAGATGTACAAATTAAAATAAAGAGCACACTGACAGAGCAAAATTTGCTCTAAATGGCTTAGATTAGAAGCATAACAGTTGATCCCTCTCCCCCTAAGAAAAGGGAAGGGAAAAGTATTGATTTCTTCAAAGAGTACACAGCCCATCTTCCTTCCAGTCCAGAACAGCCCCATCCTGAGATTGAGTCCAAACACTATCCTTGAAGAAGCTGTGTTCCTGTGGGACTACAGGACTCCTGTTCCTATTCTATAGGAATTTACTGGAGTATGGACCTTCATCAGTATCTAATACGATATATGGAAGAAATTCAGATTAGTGGCAACCCATAGAATTGTTTTGTTTGGAAGAGATCAGAAGAGATCTTTAAGATCAAGTCCAACCATTGACACAGCACTACCAGGTCATCATTAGACCATGTCCCTCAGCACCACATCTCTGTGGCTTTGAAAACCCTCCAGGGATGGGGACTCCACCACTGCCCTGGACAGTCTGGAACAGCCCTTCACAACCCTTATAGGGAANCAACCTAAACCTCCCCTGGTGCAACTTGAGGCCATTTCCTCTTGTCCTATGACTTACTTAGGAGAAGAGCCCAACCCCACCTGGCTCCAGTTTCTTTTCAGGGAGTTGTTGAGAGCCAGAAGGTCTCCCCTGAGCCTCCTTTTCTCCAGGCTCAACACCCCCAGATCTCTCAGCCACTCCTCACCAGACTTGTGCTCTAGACCCTTCCCCAGCTTTGTTGCTCTTAGGACATTCTCCAGCCCCTCAATGTCCTTGCAGTGAGGACAGTGATGTCACAGCAGGGTTGGCTTTGCATGGCTCTTAGTTATTGCTCAGTTACAGGTTGTCCAAGGTGAAAGTGAATCAGAAAACCAATTTAATGAATGCATGAGTAGCACAGTAAGGACAGTAAAACTACAGGAGCTTATATAAGAGGTTAAGACCAACAATTGATATGAAAAGCAAGAAGTGGACACTATGGAAAAAATCATTACTTTGTTTTCCTGCTTCTGTGTCATGTGAGATTTATTCCCCCCCATCACTGTAGCTTTCCTCCTTTTTTATATGGTCCTTTAGCTTAAGCCTGTGGACCGTGTTTCAGGTGAACATTTATTGCTGGAAGTTGGCAAATTATGGCAGCAGCTCTGACAGTCTTTCAGCTCATGTCTGTCATCCCAATTTACAGTGAGGATATAGTGCAAGAATTAGGTTTCAAATGGAATAAAAAGCGATTCTATTTTCCCTGAAGGAACTGGACCCACGGCCTCTCTTAACAGTGAGGTTCTTTGCACTGATAAAAGCCTCTGGAAGTAATTACACACAGGACACAGTCCACAGCTTTTTACTTTCATAGCTATAAATAAGCCAGGATCAATTGTAAGTCATAATAAAAAAGGCAGCATGTATTAATTTTACATAGTATAAAATATTTCAGGAGATATGCAAGCTGATAACAAACTCATTGGTCTGCAGGGGGTGGGGGGAACTTCTTGCAGCAGTGACTCGAGTCACACGGTATCCTAGGAAGTTGTCTGCTCTGTGCATATGTCAAAGGTGCTTCATAGAAATTGCTGGGCTTAATTGTGCATCTTCAGAAAGAAATCTTGACCTTCATTTCCAGCAGCCTCATGAACTAATCCTCCCTCTTAGTAGCCCACTGAATCCCAGTAATAAGTCCCAGCTGCTCAATAAGAGATTCAGCCCACAAATTCTCAGTACCTGATGCAGAAAAGCAAGGCTCTTCATATTTGCCTTCTACAGATGGGGAGCCAGAGGCCCACAGAAATTAAATACCCTCAGACCTCATCAGCAAGTAATTCCAAAGGCCAAATGAATATTCTAAGCTGAAGTTAAGGAAGGCTGAAGGGAGATTCTGGTAGAGCTTCAGTGTGTGAAAACTGCACTGAAGGTCATAGAGATCTCACAGCTTCCTAAATGCATGAATGCATACAGGGACACACACAGCACCCCTGTGTGATGACCTCTGAGATGAATCATGGCCTATACTTAAAGCAGCTGTAAACAGTTACCCTGAGGTTATCAGGCCATGCTGATAAGATTAATATCTGAAATGTTAGGGGTAGGGAAGAGAACTCTGGCTCATTTAATCCTGAAGTTCATTCAAGGTCATTTAAAAAACAATTCTGGGGAAAGTAGAAGCAGAAAAGGCTGGAAGTCTCTATCTAGAGGAACTCCAGACTATGCTTCATTAAGGTAAGATGGCAATGTAAGAAAGAGGGAAGGTTTGTAAAGGATAGTCTGAGGTCCAAATCAGAAAAGAGGATTTATCAGTGTCTTTGTATTTATACAACACCCTTGTCCCTGGATTCAGATTTCATTACCTTTGGCTGAGTGTTCATTCCTTCCCCCAACCCTGGCTTAACTGCTGTAGGTCCCTCTCTGCACGTGGGTTTGAAATTAGACCTTCAAAGTTCACCAGTGCTACCTAATCCATTATCAAAGCAGGACAAGAACTTCCTCACTGGTTTCACTGGTTTCACTGGTCAACAAAGTTTCACCCCTACAAATCCCTGCCCTTCCAAATTTCTCTCATAAGGAAGTTGTGTTCTCAGACATAGCAAAATAGTTTTTCAGTGACTGGGCCATGAATTTCACTCTCAGGAAAGGTCAGAGTGATCTCAAGTGTTGACCTGACTAACTACAAGATATTTCTTGGACTGTGACCATTTCCAAACCACCCCCAGACCTGCTTAATGGTGGAAAAAGAGCAAGAGAAGCATCAATTCTTTATGCCAATGCACTGGAACTGAAACTGTCACAGAGCCAGTGTCTTGTTATCACTTCAGAAGCTGGTAAATCCTCTTTGCAGCAGAAGTCATGCACTGGGGCCTTGCTTGTATCTTTGTCACCTCTAATATGCTTTCAGATCTCACTTAAAAGGGCATCCTTTCTATTTTAAATATAAGCTCTTAATTTTTCCTGTAACAAATTCTGAACTGTGGGGTTTAGTTCATCAGTTGGAATTAATTGTGCAGGACCAAAAACTTGTTGGTTTTTCCTATGCTGCTAAAATCTCTATGAATGTGGAAGTGGCTCCCTTCAGTAATGGAGGCTGAAATCATCAAAATATATATGTAATTGCAAGGACCTCACTCGTGGTTTGGGCAGTAAACTTCATGGGGTTTTAAGGATGATAAGACATCTTTTGAAAAGAAAATAAACACCATCTCTGTGTTTGGAAATGCGTTAGAGCATGGGTGAGCTGTGGGTGGGGGATTCCTCTGCATGTGTATGGAACTGTTATGCTTGCCCAGGACACTTGGCTTCACTTCAGGTATTTATTCAGTTTAAATCCTATCTACATTCAGTTCGTGTATTTTCTGGGTTACCTCAAGAGGAATGCGGCCCTTTGCAGGAGGCAAGGAGAAGGTCAGGGACCCTGCTCTGGGAATGCCAGGTGTGTGTAGGCTTTATGCCAGCTCCAAACAAGGCTAAATTTCACCTTCCTGTCCAAAGCTCTAATGTTTTTGTATATGTTTATTGTTACTTCAGACAGGTAAAATTATTCCTTTTATATAATGTGAAACATTGCTTTACATATCAGCATTTTTGGATGAAATGCTTTATCTCTGAAGTGATCACCATCTTCCCTGCTCAGATTTGAAGGTGTTGCGGCATTTTGTGGCTATTTCACAGACTCAGGCTAAGTTTGAAGGAGTTTGTGCTTCTACCACCTGGCTCACCAGAAATAAGGGCATAAGGACTCCTGGGATGCATTAAGGGTCTCTTCCTCCAGGCCACCCCTGGAGTATTGTGTTCAGTGCTGGGCTCTCCAGTTCAAGAGGGACAAGGAACAGGCACAAACTGGAACTCAGAAGGTTCCATCTGAACAGGAGGAGAAACTTCTTGGCTGTGAGGGTGGCAGAGCCTGGCCCAGGCTGCCCGGAAAGCTTGTGGAGTCTCCTTCTCTGGAGAGGTTCCAGAGGATCCTGTGCACCCTGCTCTGGGTGACCTGCTGGAGCAGGGGGGTTGGACCAGATGATCTCCAGAGGTCCCTTCCAACTCCTATTATTGTGGTATTCTGTCAGTCATTGCTGCTGCAGTTTTTGGAATGACAGGTTATCTGACAATACTGTTACTTCATTGCTGCTATAATAGCATTAATTTCAATGCAGTTAAGCTGGCACAAAACTGGATTACTACATTGGTGAATCAGGTGCAGAAACTGTAGGTCCCTTAGCTGTGGGGAAAAGTAATTAAAAATAATTGGAGTTATGGCTTCTAAATGGAGATATATAGCATTTTCAATAAGAATGGATTCTAGTGATTCAGTAGCAAGAACTTTCAACTATACTCAACTATTGCTTTAGGAATTGATTTTTTTGCTATTTACAAGTTTCTATTTTTCTTAATATTTCTGTATGCTTCCTAACTTGCTAGAAAACTTTGCTGTGATATTGTTAGCATTGAAATTAGGTCAACTCAGGGAGTCCCATCTACCTACTGAGCCCACAAATGCAACTGTACCTTCATTCCATACTTCATCAGAGCTAAAAAAAAAAATTAAAAAAATTTATAACAGCTCTTGCAGCCAATATTCTTGTTCATGGAAATGGCAGTATGTGCTTCATGCCAGAATCTGTATGTGGGGAGAGCATTTTGATTCAGAAGGGCATTTAAACATGTGACTGACTTTTAACTTCAAGTATCTAAACATATTAAGCATATGCTTACTTTCCTCTCCCGGGTGGAGATGCAGGGCCTCAACAAGAAGGCAATGACAAGGGCCTCAAGTTGGACCAGGTGAGGTTAAGGTTGGACATTGGGAAAAAGTCTTCGCCACAAGGGTTGTGAAGGGCTGGCCCAGGCTGCCCTGGGCAGTGGTGGAGTCCCCATCACTGGAGGATTTTCAAAGCCATGGAGATGTGGTGCTGAGGGACATGGTTTAGTGGTGGCTTAGTAGTGCTGGGTTAACAGTTGGACTCAATCTTAAAGGTCTTTTCCAACCAAAATGATTCCATATTTCAGTGGCCTTTGAAAATGAATTTTTTTTCCTGTTGAGTAGCACTACTTCTCACCAATAAACTGTTTCTTTAAAAAAACAAAAAACCCAAAGAAGGCTTAATTCTAGTTGATGGAGTAAGCATCTCCACAAGTAGCCAGGTGTACAATGCAGGGTGATCCAGTCAGGGATGACTGGAGCATGCAGAGCTGAAAAGATAACATGAGATGTAGTTCCTCTTGCTGCTCAGAAGTAATCTTTGCTGTCTCATGACAGTTGTTGGATTGTCACTGGGTAGCATTCACTTGGCAAATTCATTGATTTGTACAAATAAATGAACAGTAGCAATTAGAGTGAGTACAACTCCATAGGAAGGCACCTGCTGTGCAATTGGCATCCTTATTAACATGCCAGGCAATCTTTGGGGAACCCTGCTAACTACTTTTCGGTACTGTTTTGCTGATGAACAGGGAGCCTGGCTGAGTTCAGTGGAGCCATCCAGCAGCCTGACTGTGTGTAGCCTTGGGGGAGAAATGTTATGAGTGCCATTATATATGCCCCATAGGAAATTCTTTTTACGTTATCTGCATAAGTGGTTTCTTGTCTTCATCAGAGGACCTGATTGTAGCTATGGTGTATGGCAAGCTCTATTCTGATCTTGTAGTGGATCTGTCTGAGTTGATTTTCCCCATACAGCTCTCATGCTACAGTACTAGGACCCAGAGAGTGTTGATAACACACACCCTTGTTATGACTATCAGTGCCCACACAACACCAAAGGTATGGGGGGGGCAAGATCTGGGAGGGGATACAACCTGGACAGCCGACCCGAGCTGACCAATAGGATATTCCATACCATATGACGTCAGCTCAACTATAAAGGGAGGAGGACGGGGGGGGATTCGGGGGAAGACGTTTGTCCTCCGAGCAACCGGTACGCGTTCTGGAGCCCTGCTGCCCAGGACAGGCCCGACACCGCCTGCGGGTGGGCAGTAGAGAGTAACGGCTTTGCTGCTTTTGCTTCGTGCATGCGCGACCTTGCTTTCTCTGCTGCTTATTAAAACTGCTTCTTATCATAACCCACAGGTTCTTCTTTTCCATCTTACTCTCTCCCCACTTGCCTTGCTGACAGAGGTTTTGGTGGGGGTGGGGGGAGTGATAGAGGGACTAGGGGTGGGCACCGGGCACCCAGCCAAGGTAAACCCACCACAGATCTCTAAAGTGTAGCTCTCAGCTGCTACATGAAAGAAATTGGAAAGGTTAGGTCAGGCATTGAGACAAGAAATTTCAAAGCTGTTGACATAGCTCATCAACCCTCAGACTCGAAGGACAGTTTCTGCTTTCCATCTGGGTAATTGTTCAAGGGAGACTAGACCCATGACCTGTACGGTCAAACCAAAGGGCTTGCGGGTACAATGAAAGGTATAAGTGACTAGCTGGGAGTTTCTGCAAGACGCTGTGGATGCTTTGAAATGGTTTGAGAGCTGACAATTAGGGAGAGGACATGTCATACATAACTCCTTGGGGAAAGGCCCCAGGGAGTGCTGCTGCTGACTCCACAGCCAGCTGGAAAGGGACATCAGAAAGAGAACATGAGAAAGTCTTAAGGAGAGGCCTGAGTCAAGAAACGCAGGGCATGGAGATAATATTATATATCAAAGAGTCTAGGCTTTTTCAAACCCTTTGCTCCATGATTTAAAAGCAGTGATGGGTAGATTGCTTGCAGCATACCTTCTTTTCTGGAGTACATCGTATTCATCTTCTATCCAGGCCTGTCAAATGTAGGACAAAAAAAAATAAAGTGCATGAACTGGCTGAAGTCTATAGAACGTTCCCTTCTGATTAGTGGTATTTTCCCATCTGCTGAATGATTTTATTTGTATTCAGTTCATTCTTTATCTCTGGTATCTTTTACCTGCAGTGTTTGTTGTGCTTAAGGCACAAGTGGAATGTTCATGAAAATATTCAGCTATAACTCTATTCAGTCAATAGAGGTGTTTTTCCTTCCCATTACCTACCACAGTGCTGACATTTTATTGCATGCTGAGATAGGAGACAACGAGAGCGAAAATTGAGTCATTTTATTCCCATATCTAAAAATAAAACCCCCACGAATGCTTTGCAATAGAACAAGTAATTGCTGCAGAATTCACAAGCTCTGTTGTTCATTGAAGGGAGAATATTCTGCAGATGAAATATTTGGAACTGAATAATTTTGTGAAGTTACAGGTCTGAAATGCTACGACTTACCTGTTTACTTTCTTTTAATAGAGGTCTTTACCTGATGTCAGTTAGATAGGGATAAAAATGTATTGTGACATTTTAAGTGCTTTTATCATTGTCATTGTAGAAAGCTTCACAGATACGAGCAAGTCTAACTTTCAGCAACCTGAAATGCAGGAAAGTATCTCCCATATAAATAGGGATGGAGTGGAACACTAAACAACTTGGTCAAGGTCATACAGCAAGTTTGTAGCAAAACAAGATGAACCCAAGTTTTGTGATCACTCAACAAAAAATCTTCGTAAAACAAGATGAAGTTACAGAACTTGGCTAAGCCTGAAGGCATAAGTATAGAATGCAAAGATCATTGTGCTCCAGAATCCACAGGCTCCTACTACAGCAGCACTGTTCAAAACCCTGTGTAAATGGGAGGTTGCTGGGTAAGAGGTGGGTTAGAGCTGCTCAATGCAAATTATTTGATGTACATGGGTTCGTTAACCTTACAAAACCGAGGGTTTGGCTGCAGTCTTGAGCACCATCTACCAGACCTTTATTTGCTGACGCATTGCTGCCAATATGCCAACAGAGGACAGTACCAGGTCTGTCTTAGATCTAGTTTAACTTCACAAGTTACTTTGGAAGTGACACCACCACAGAGACAGGGAACTACTGGAGAGAGTCCATTGCAGGCTATGAAGATGCTGAGGGAACTGGAGCATCTCTCTGATGTCCAGTGATAGGACAAGGGGTAATGGGCACCAACTGAAACCCAGGAGGTTCCACCTGAGAGAAACTTGTTTGGTGTGAGGGTGGCAGAGCCTGGCCCAGACTGCCCAGAGAGGTTGTGGAGTCTCCTTCTCTGGAGAGATTCCAGAGGTGCCTGGATACCCTGCTCTGGATGATCTGCTGGAGCAGGAGGTTGGATAAGATGATCTCCAGAGGTCCCTTCTGACCCCTACTATGCTGGGATTTCTGTGTAATATACTGGGTGCTGCCTTCCAAAAGATTTAATCCTTAGAATATTCAGATCTTCAGGAAGACCTTTTTTTTTTTTATCCCTCCATTTCAAGTGGTAGTTCCATCAAATAAAGTTCAGACAGGATTCCATTCTTCAGGGAGAGCTTCAAGTAAAGCATTGGACTGTTTCAACAGACCAGTCTCCATACCTCTTCAGACCACTGAAGTGCTCCTAAAAGGAGGTTTTCTGAGGCAATGGGATGTGACTAGAGTAGGAGATTGGTAATGGGTCTGGCCCAAAGCAACACATCATCATCATTCATGTACATTTTAATTCCTGCTTCTGGATCACTGACTTTCTCCTGTATTTAAAACAACTATGTGCTGCTCCACCTGCTGGTCACAGGAGAAGCTTGACATATGGAAAAAAGTAATGGAAATGAGTCTGTCTAGAGAAGGGGCACCGGGAGCTGATTCTTTAGTACATTTAAATGAGCTCATTATAGGTCGCTGCTCCTGTGTGTGAATCCTGCATGGAAGCTCAGACACTACACGATCTACACAGTTCTATGTTACCATCTCCACTTCTTGCTTTAAAGAAAAGATGAGAGGAGTTATTATCCTGCCAAATGGGAGGTACAGGCTGCAATTTAGCAGAGATAACCAAAAATAAAACCTCAAGCAGAAATAAGGAGATTTGTCTTCCCATTAATCCCCTCATATTTTGCCACTTATCAGTTATTTAACCAATGAATTTATGTTCCAGGTTTGAGCAGCTGCAGGGAGCAAGGGCTGGGAAGAAGAGTGTTTGAGAGTGGCATCTGTCTGTTAGCAGTAATTAAGCCAAAATATGCAAAGTTTTAGAGTTCTAACTGCTCCCTTAAGCTGTTGATGAGCAGTAAAATCTCTGATTAAATTTTAAGTGGAGGGAAATGAGCCTGGCATGGGAGGCTGAGGGAGTGGAGCGTGGGCAGTAATGTGTGCTGCTTGCCTGTGCTGGAGGGGGGACAGTGGGAACCAGCATCACCTCACCAGTGCTGCTCTGCAGAGCCAGGTCCCAGGCTCCCCTCTGTGTTTACCAGCAGCTCCCAAAACATCAGCCTTTGACAGTGTAGTGAGGATGTGGGATGGGGGCAAGGACTTCTGCACAGCTTTGTCTCCAGTAGACATACACACTACAACCAGGAAGATCATAGGATTGTAGAATGTATTGGGTTAGAAGTGACCTCTAAAGGTCATCTAGACCAATCCCCAAGATGCTGCTTTGCTTGTTCTTTCTTGCTGTCTCAAAGGATGTGGATTCCTTGGCCAGTTCACAAAGTGCTGGTGGACGTTTCCCTGCCTCAGAATGGGAGTTGTGAAGGTGAATTAATGTTTTTATAGCAGTCTCAAAGCTCTAAAACACTGTGTAAAGGCAGCTAATTGTTATCCCAGTAAATATCAGTATTAATTATCATTCTCTAACTTACCTTCCTCCTCCAGCACTCCTGCCTGGCCCCCATCCCTTCTTCCCTAAGCATTTGGTGGCCGCCTCCTGGAATGCACCAGAAGCATCATTCCTTACCATGTGAAGTGTCATGGAGCTCTGAGTAATGAATGAGCCCATTACAACTTCACAGTAGAGAAACCAGGTTAATCCTTTATCAAGTCAGTGCACACAGTGTCCTCCTTCCTTGTTGCCATTACTCAAGGGGTGACAGCAGTTCCTCATTCACAGCCCTTCAGGTAACCACTGGTGCATGTTTAGGACAGAGGTATGATGCTGCACACAGGCCTTCAGATCCTGTCATGGGGGAACAAAGCTGGCAGCAGCTGACAGCAGTGACTAATGCTCTGAGCAACTTTCTTTGAAACAATCCTTTAGAAAAAAAACCAAAACAAACAACAATGGAAAAATCATAGTCAGGATTGGAAGGGACCTTAAGGATCATCTAGTTCCAACCCCCCTGCCTTGGGCAGGGACACCTCCCACTAGATCAGGTTACTCAGAGACCCATCCAGCCTGGCCTTAAAAATTTCCAGGGATGGGGCTTCTACCACCTCTCTGGGCAACCTGTTCCAGTGTCTCACCAACCTCATGGTGAAGAACTTCTTCCTAACATCTCATCTGAATCTACCCACCTCTAGTTTTGACCCATTCCCCCTAGTCCTACCACTACCTGACATCCTAAAAAATCCCTCCCCAGCTTTCTTGTAGCTCCCTTCAGATACTGGAAGGCCACAATAAGGTCTCCTTGGAGCCTTCTCTTCTCCAGACTGAAAAACTCCAACTCTCTCAGTCTGTCTTCATAGGAGAGGTGCTCCAGCCCTCTGATCATCCTTGTAGCCCTTTTTTGGACATGTTCCAACACATCCATATCTTTCTTGTAATAGGGGCTCCAGAACTGGATGCAGAACTCCAGGTGGGGTCTCACAAGACTGGAGTAGAGGGGGAGAATCACCNGTGACCTTCTCATAGAAGGCCCCCAGGTTTGTCAGGCATGATTTGCCCTTGGTGAAGCCATGTTGATTGTACGCAGTCACCTCTTTGCTATTCTTCTGTCTCAGCAGTGCCTCCAGGATGATCTGCTCCATGATCTTACTGGGCACGGAGGTGAGACTGACTGGCCTAGAGTTCCCTGGTTCTTCCTTCTTTCCCTTTTTGAAAATGGGGGTCATGTCTCCCGTTTTCCAGTCAGTGGGGACTTCACCAGACTGCCAGGACTTTTGGAATTGTGCTGCTAGCTCTCTACTTCCTCAGGCCAACACCAAACTCAGCAACATCCCCTCAGCATACCTTCATCTTTTTATCTTTTATTCTTCATCTATTTGCTCTTCTGCATCTTGAATCAGCCAAAGGGGAACACACCACAGAGAACTCAGCAAGCTGCCCCCAACAGGAACTCTCTTTGAACTGATCAGCTCCTTGTTTCTTCTTCTCTCCAACTGGTTCAGTGTCCTGAAAAGCTCTCCAGAAGATCCTGGAACTCTGAAGCTCATGGGAACTGGAGAATTAGAAGAATGAAAAAAAATAATGCATCTGAAACTATTCTGTATTGTTACAAAGCAAAAACATAAAAGCAGAAGAACAGGCTGAAAGGATGGGATCTGCTTCTGTAAAAATGAAGTATCCTTAAGAGTCAGCCAAACAGTGAAAAGAGACAAATTTTGCTCATTCTGACATGTATATTCTGCTGCAAGATGTTATCCTGAGCTGTCCTGGGCACCTTTGTCTTGATCTTTGCATCAGGATGCACTTAATTTTATGGAAACAAATCTTGAAGTTAGAGGCTGAAATAAGAAATTTAATTGTAAAGATGAAACAGTGCAAGTCCTCCTCATCAGTTACCACTGTAAATAATCAATAAGCAGTAAAACAACATATTGAAGAGAATCTGGAAATGGTTTAAGCTACTTTATATAAATAAGTGGCTGCCCCAGGCATCATTGTTTAAAGGCCTGATGAATCTTTGAGTTCTAGCCCCACATCTGACACTTATTTGATAGATTGCCTTGGAGAAGTCAAGTCCACCCATTGTTTCATGCCCTTAATCTGTAAAATCAGTATGAGAATATTTACTCCCTAGGCTATTGTGGAAATTAATTAACATTTCCATAGTTCTTTAAAGATGTCAAGTGCCAAGAAGTATTATGATTAAGCTGCCTGGGGCTGTGATTTTGTCAGATGTCACAAATAACATGGGTCAGTAGCTGGCTGCAGACTTCCAATGAAGTTTAAGGGGTTTGCGTGATGCAGTTCTGCAGTATTAAATAATAATAATTTTCACTGAGTTAATAAAAAAAATCTACAGCACTTGATATGAGGCATTATGATGCCAGGTATGTAATTTTTCAAGTTGAAAGTAAAATCAAAAAAAATCCCCATTATCTGTGGCTGTTAAATACTGATGGGCCATTTCCCATCAGATGCCATTAATGACATTTTTAATAACTTGTTGATGGGATGCTGTATTTGGTTTCCTTTAATTCCTGTTTTGTGTGTCAGAAGGCATTTTCCATTGGTTTCACCATCATTCTTCTGTTTGCTTGACAACTTCAAATTCTTCCTGAGAAGGGGCTGCATTTTGAGGGTAATGTCATTTTGTCTCTCTCCCTGCTCACTTAAACAGCTTCAGTGCTCTTTGTGATGAAAGGCACATTACTATAAATTACTCAGAACTTTGAGGTGGGGTTTGAAACTGCTGGTTCTCTTCTCACACCTTCCCTAACACATGCTCTAAAGGGGCATTACCTTGCAAAATCATTGTTGAAAATGGGCTTAATTGAAAGGGGTCCAGTACAAACATAATTTAGTGAGATAATGGGTGTACTGCTGCTGCTTCTTGCAAATAGAGGAGGCTTTAAATTATCATCTGCTGAGTGAGTTGAAGCTGATGAGCTATCCAGGGTAATATTTTGACATAGTTGCAGCTCCAAGTGTCCAGCCATTCTCCTTAGCCTTGAGGGGTGTTTGCAGGTAGCACATTTTCAGCCTTTCCCTCTCGTCCAGAATAGAATTTTTTTTTCTATCTGCCTGATGGTGGCTTCAATTCACTGTGCCAGGTGACTCAACTTGCTTGCGTGGGTTGGAGCTCAAGCCTCCAGGCTGGAGTTCAGGCTCACCACTGTCTCCAGCCTGCCAGCCCATCTGACTTCTCCAGCCTGAGTGGCAGGGAAGCCCTGGGGAACCTGGCCTGGAGGCACAGCTCATGTTCCTGAGACAGCACAGCCCTGCTAGGAGAGGTTTGCTCACCCTTCCAACGGCAGAGCTGGTTTGCTCCTGAGAACGGGTTACCAAGGAATGCTGTCTTGGCAAGCCCAGCTTACTTTGGTTCATTAATTAGCCAGATCTGCCTGGTCTTGTTCCCTCTAAGACAAAGGTTCGCAGAAAGTTCATTCTCTCCCAAGAAAAGTAGTAAATAGTGAAATGAAGAATAGATTAAGGGAAATCAAGGATTATTCAAAGGATAAGTTTCATCAGCAGTGGTTTGGAGCTCTGGAATACTTTCCTTACAAAACCCAGGCCTCTAAAAAGATGATTACTTAAAATTCACAACTGAACATGACACTGAGTATGCAAATTACCCTACAGTACCAAGGAAATTAATTAATTAGATACAGCTCCTCTCCTGATATGACAATACCTTGAACTCACTCTGCACTTGCTGTGCCTAAACATAACTGGGTGGAACATGCCAAACATGATAGAATAAAGGCTCTTTTTGTCTATAAACAGATAAAGAGACTTCAGCCAAGCCCCAAACCAGGCCCGAATTTCTACAGAGTATTTCTCCTATGGTCAGTGAAAAGGGAGAAGTAGCCAAAATTATTTTGTGTACCACCCTATATAGGACTTGATTTCTCTTTACTGGTTCTAGAGAGATCTTGGAGATACAACCCTCTTAACCTAGCCACTGTAATTGTGTTATGGACTAAGCCAAAGAAGTAAGCTTTGGAATAATTTGAGTTTTTCAGTCCAGGTTTTCTAAGTGCAAATGACATTTCCCAATTTCTGCTTCTTTCCAAATTCAATATTCCCATAACAAACATAACTGTGCTCAGGGATGCGTGTGGCAATATCTGTTCCTCATAAGCAAAAGTCCCCAATATTTCAATGTATATTCTATTCTGACTGTGATATGATGACAAAATACATACATTATCATACTTTTCTGTGTATAACCAGGTATTAATATAATCTTACCTGTGACTCATTCGTTGTACAGGGGAAAACCCAACAAACTTACTAATCTCAGGTTGTCTTGGACATGAGTATGTTATTGTGTGGGGGAAAGGTCCATTGTGTATTATGCTTTATTTGAAGACTTGTCTTTGCAAAGGAAAATTTAGCACAGTTACCTATTGAGACGTAATCATAGAATCATGAACTGGTTTGGGTGGGAAGGGACCTCTAGGGGTCATCTAGTCCAACCCCCCTGCAGTGTGCAGGGACATCTGCAACTAGAGCAGGTTGCTCAGAGCCTTGGCCAACCTTACCTGGGATGGTTCTGGAGATGGGGCATCGACCACCTCTCTGGGCAACCTGGGACAGGCTCTTACCAACCTCACAGTGAAGAACTAATCTAAATTTATCCTGGTTTCTTAAATGTTGAGACAGTTTTTACACCACAGATTGTATTAGCCTGTGAAACTCTACAGGGGAGACTTGGTGATTTATGCAAAGGTAGTTCAAAGTGATAAGGCCTCTATATGAATCAGTCTCTTAATTTTATTACCTCATCTAAAAGGCAGGCTTAGGGAAAAGCATCCTAATCACAGCATTTTGGCTTTTTTCCCCCCCTCTTAGGAATTAATAGAACCATGTAGAGTCTAATGCTCAAGTCTAAAACGTCTGTGCTTTCTAATCCCCTGGAAATACATCATAGACTCGCCCCAGGAAGAGCTGTGTCTAACAGAAGAATGTTTCCTCCTGTAGTAATCTCTATTTCTGTATCACTGAATTGAGAGGCGGCTTCCAGTGTGAAGGTCCAAGCCCTGTGGCTGTCAAGCTTGACCCAGCTTGTCAGTGGGTGATATTTTAGAGCTCAGCAGTGGTCCAGCATCAGGAGAGCTTCCCCATTTCCCTGCTTCCCCATTTCCCTGCTTTCCCTGCCTGGCTGTAGCTGAGGAAGTGGGCACAGTGGTTAGTGCTGGCACACAATTTCACAGCCCAATTACATGCTGACTCAAGGGAGTATGACTAGTGAGTGTGATGTTTGTTATTTGGCATGTTTTTCAAAGTCCTGTAGATATTTCTTGGTGTTTGTCCAGTAGCCTCCTTAATGTTTTATGACATGTGTTCCCAAAGAGGCTGGATTTGATGTTTACATCTCTCTGGCCAGAAAATGAGCACCCAAAGCAGCTATTCCAAACCTGAGTTTATTAAGCAGTGGAAGCCAAATACTTTAGAAATCATTTCATTTCCATGCCTTACTTTCTTTGCAGTTTCTCTTTTATGACAAACAGTGCTCGCTTTAACCAGGTGCAGAACTGCCAAGGAACCAAGAGCGCTACAGTCCCTTGGTAACACACCCAATGCATCAGATACTTCAGCTCCATCCATGGTAGTAAATATGTGCAGGAACATTCCCAGACACTGATGCCAGCTGGCAAGAAATGTCCTATGCCTATACTGGTTTGTTCTTTCAGCTTCCCAAACAGGGTGCTTGCATGCAAGCTGCTTATGGAGATGTAGAAAGAGGAAGCCCCTGTTTGTGGTTTGTCCTGTGTTACATGAGGGATAAGTGTTCTTACTGCATTATCAGTATCGAGTTTGTTTGTCTTAACATACTCAGTCACAGCCCTTTTCCATGAGAAAAACTTGTATTAAGCAATTACAGGTTGGTCACGAGCATCTGGTTTGTGTATTTGGAACATACAAGTGTGAAGAGTGTGTGTTGCAAACAAAGTAGTTGTTTTGGTGCAAATATAAATGGATTCAGTTCCCTTGAATGGGCTTTTCAGTCTTCATCTTAAGTGAGCTCTGTGCATAAGGAGTCCCTCTGAATGAACAACTAGAGTCAGAAAATTAAAATGAGGTATTATGACTTTGTTACCAGGGTGTTTTTGGTTGCCTATGCTGGGGGTATTTTCTGAGCAAGTGAGTTCTAGGCTTGGGTATTAAGCAGACCTACCTGCTTCTTATTGATTGTCAGCATAGGTATGGTTTAAGAGGCTGCTGTATAAAACAGAGATTTAAAGAGGTTGCAGGACATTTTAACCTAGAAACCATTCTATTATTCCTCCAAATACAGAAAGTGAGTACTTCAGTTAGTATCTTCTCGTTTCTTTCATGTTCCTGCCAAACAGCATTGAAACTTCTATGACTTCTGCACCCCAGATCCCTATGGGTCCAAGACCTGCAAGTCTAAGGTCTTAATTTCCTGACATAGGCTCTTGGGTCAGATTCATTTTCATGTAAAAGCATTTTTGATCAGTTTAGGTGGCTAAAGCAAAATACTCTGCCAAGCCCATCACATGCTGTTCCTGACCGCTGCTGATTGACTGTGTAGCTGTGGACCTGTCCTACAGGCACTGCTGAGCCCAAGGCCATAGACATAAGCAAAATAGGCTGTGGGTGAGGCAGCAGCCCATCAAAGCCACATTCCAGCCCTTTACTTCACAAAATCAGGTTGGTTTCTGATGCCAACAGTAGGATGGGATGATGTTCAGAGTTAGGGATGCTGCATGGAGTACTCCTTCCCAGCAGTACCAGGAGTTCCTGTACTCCCTCTAGAACCCATCTCTAGGAGCAGCTACAGCCCTAGCTCTGCACAGCCTGCTCCTTCCCTGCCTGCAGCAGCACAAGTGCTCACTGCCTAAGCAGCCAAAGTAACTGCTGGCATTAACTGATGGAGGTAATGGCATTGCTGAGCAACTCTTCCTCCCTGCCAGCCAGCAGCAATACAGGTGTGCTTCTTGTGAGGGAGAAGCAGCTACTTGGTAGCTGCTTTCATGCCCATTTCACTGTTTCCAACTGCCTTGTATCTGGATGTTTAGGAGACATAGTCTCTATAAAACACTCAAACACAGGGATTGCTCCTTTTGTATGTTATATATGATGAGTGTTGAAGCCAGGTTTGCTCTTTGCACAAGGGAAGCCAAGGGGACTAGATGGAGCTACTGAGTCTGTTTATTCCTCCTGTGATTGCCAATTCATTAGAATCATAGAATTCTTATGCTTGGAAGAGACCTTTAAAATCATCAAGTCCAACTGCTAACGCAGCACTGCCAGGTCACCACTAAACCATGTCCCTAAAATAAGTTGTCATCTTAATAGAAAGAGAGTAAAAATAAATAAATTCTCAACGGTGATGCTTTTCCAGAATGCTTTGCTTAATTAATAACTGCTTGTAGAAAAGAAAACACTGGGACAAAAAAAACTACAGAGACACTGTGGCTTTTTATATCATGTCACTTTGGGCTGAGTTTCAGGTTTCTGCTCTGAGCACTGTAATAGTTAAGTGACTAAAAGGATACAAGTGGGTTTCAGATCTTGAAATTCAGTGTGCAGGGATTAAATGTGCTTACCAAAAACCTTGTTTTGCCCTCCAAACTCCTGCATCCCATTATACCTGTGGTCTGTAACTACTCTTTCTAAAGCTGGGAGCATAGGAATTGCCCCAGACAGAGGGTGACAGGTTGTCCCCAGGAGGCCATGGAGAGCTCCGGCTGTTGGGCTTTCATGGCACTGGCACCGAGAGGCAAGAATTCTTCATGGCTCCTGAGCCCTGTCTCAGTTCTCCTGGACAAAAAGAACTGCAGGATGGAGTATGGGAGTTTTTTTCCCATTTATCTATTGTTTTGATTTAAAAGAAAATCCCCTGTTCCCTACTCTAGCCATTTCTGCAATAACTGAAAATGTCACTGCACCAGGATAGATCTGTCAAGCAGAAAAATGCAGCGTAATAATACAGCGAGCACTACATTTAATTACACATCATCATCTGAAGCAAAAATCAAAGCTACTCAGTGAAGAAGTCTAACTACTTGGCTTACTGAAGATTGAATGTTGTTCGTAAAATGTTAAATAGGATCCTAATGGCTCTTCTGAAAGAGACAACTGTCCATAGAGAGCAGAGTTATCACTGCCAGGCTCATTGTACAGCAGCATTTAGTGACAATTTGGGGGCAGTGATTCTGACTGAAGGCAGTGGCTGGGAGCTATGGTGAAGTGATGATGACTCAGGGTTTTTTAAAATCCTTCCTGCTAGCAGATTTTGGGCTATAAACAATCACCTTTTCTTTTGGTTAGTAGAAAATATCATTCCAGTCAGTAAGCAGATGAGGGTTTTGGAGGATGGATGATAAAGCACATAGAGCAGAAAGCTTTCAGGAAAATGGGAAGTTACTATACAAGGAAGAGGTAGAAAATGAGAAGAAACTATTTTTAATACATATGAAATCAAGAGGCTTTTATATGCCTGAGTTATTATTGAAATCTGACTGGATGTGATTACAGGGAGCTGTTGTTTCATGAATGATTTTTAATCCTGCTGGCAGAGTCAGACAGGGTGTAAATTCGTGAGGCGATTTGTATGCAGATCACCCTACTGCCTTGGTATTGATTTGAAAGATGCAGGATGGATGTTCCCTGCTTTATAAGGAAAGCATCTGAAAAGGGGAGGGGGAGAAGATGCTCCGAGTCCCAAGTGCTTTTGTTAAACACTGTGGGATAGGCTTGTCAGCATCAAAAGGAAACATGGGATGTCATTCCAGCAGCTGGAAGAAAGTCTATGCAGGATGCTTCACCTTAAAAGCAGAGGTGCTGACGTGTAGTACGATGGTTATGGATGTATGGGCTAAGGGCACTGGACTAACCCATTCATTTTTCACCTTTGAGGGCATTGGTTTGGCCCACAGTGCCTGTCACAGTGTAATGACCCAAATGAGTCCTCTTTCTGAGATCCCTTTTGTCTAGCACCTCCTCTTAAAAGCTCCACAAAAAGAAACAGATGCAGTAAAAATTGAGATGGTACTTTAAAGGAAGGATAAGAAATCTGGTTTTAACCCAGAACATGAGGGGAAGTCACAGGCACTGAATATTATTCCAGTTATGTAATATTCAAAAAGAATCAAGTGTTTAGGCAAATAATAAAGTCATCACCTCTTAGATGAGATATGTTATTCTGAGGAATACTAAAGCTTTCACAACTGAAGATTAGTGCAGATCCAGTAAATTTAGGCTACTGAGCCTAGAGCAGAATGCAAGGATGGTAGTTAATGCCTTCTGCCTTTTTGTAGCAAAATAAATCATAGCAGACATTGCAGGACAGCTGCCAATAAACAGCTTGAACTGAGGAAGAAAATTAAGATAATGTGTGAGGACTTTTTAGCACCCTCATCACCAAATCGTTTTATCTCTTGAGTTAATCTTTCATGCCAAAGTAAGCTCTGATGAAGCTCTCATGTCTACCAGTGTCTTACCAAATACTTTTAAGGATATATTGTACAAACTCACTAAAATCAAGGAGAGTTCTCCCTCACTTGTCCAATTACCTGTGCTAGAAGTATTAAAGTACTGTCTTACCATGCCAGCAAATACTGGTGTTCAAGCAGGTAGATAATTGCTACCATTTTCAGAAAGAGCAACACAAAAGCAAGGTGACAGGAAGGAGGAGTTTTGGTTGGGCATGTAGCTGGTTAGATAATGTCCTGGACAGGACAGTGATTAGATCCTTAGCAGTCCATCAGATAGACCTCATTATGGCAAGAACAATCTACTGATCTTTCCTGCATGCTGAATTTTGGGTAGTTGTTGGGATGAGACCATTACTTGTGCCTGTCCTCAGGAAATTGTCCATTTGTAGGAGCCTGTTGAGTCCATAATAACCTCTGGGAGGCTGAGCACTCACCCTCCATGTATAATTTACAGGATATTCAATGGCAGTAGAAATTTCTAGCAAGAAGTAGTGCCTGGCTGTAGAGATTTGTCTCAGTCACTGAAGACAGTCATCTTCCATCTGATATGCAATGTAAAATGTAGCAATAATGCAATTTGAACAGGTTTTAAACCATTAAAAAGATGTGGTGGCTTTCTCCACTATTTCTCTCCCAACATTTTGCAAAAGCTTTCTGTGGTTTCCAGGGATCCTGAGAGTTTTGGCTTTACATTTTCTTTGCAACTGCAAATCCACTTGGAATATTTAACAAACACTGAAGTAGGGGACTTTAGGGCTATTGATGATACCTCTAGAAATTATCCTCAACTTTCCACATCCTTCCATCAGAAACATTGTTTGACATGGCTACAGGCTGCCATAATTCAATCTGACACACCAGATCAACCCATTCACAGTCTAAGTCTCAACACTGTTAACAAGTCAGTCACCTTTAGGGATGTAAAGTAATTAAATTCTTTAAAGCTCCCCCCCTATTTCCATGGATAAAATTCACCCAGTTCTTTCAAAAGCTGACCCAAACCATGGGTGACAGTCAGGCTCATTCTCTGTGCAAATTGTATTAAGCCTAGTTGCAAAAGTGTGGGTGGTAAGCAAATATTGACTTGATCTTTCACAAATGTTAAATTACATTGGGCTTCATAGCTCATGGGTGAGACATCATGGTCTTGTAGATGACTATGGGTTGAGCAGTCTCCTGGGATCTGCGTAGGTGTTGGTTTAATATCCCAGAGCCTAAAGCTGTGCTCACAAGCAATTGTTTCTTTATAGAAACATTCCTCCTTCCCTTGAATAATCACCTGCCATCAATGTTGAAGTCAGTAACTCTGCTACTTAGACTGCCAAGAAGGGCAGGTGCACAGAATGGTTTTGTAATGTTGATGTTCATTGAGACCAGCTCATCAGTAAGATCTTGTAGCCAGCACAGGTCACCAAGGCGCACAAATAGCTGTGGTTTCACCAAAGATCTTCTGTTAAGAGAGAGTGGGTCTTTGCACCTCCAATTTTCCTCTGTGTAAAATAAGGGTTTCCATTTTTTCTTCAGATCTGAGCTCATTAACATTGGGAAAATGTTATTTTATTACTAGGCCTCTTTCTCTTTCACCTTTACTAATTCATTTCTCAAACCTCAGAAAAATAAGTCTGGCAAGAAGACAGAAAAATAAAGTATCAAACAAGGGCATAGTGGAAAACATCCTTATGACCACTTGGAAGAAGCATTTCTTGAAATCCATGTTATTGTGGTGATAATCCTGTATTGATTTTCAGTGAAATAAGGAAAAAAAAGTCAGGTGGTTGTATGAAATAAAGCACATCCTGACCTAATAGAAACACTTGCTCTGGTTCCATTTTTCAAGATTTCTTGGTTTTTCTGCAACTATTTGTGTGAACTTCTTATGTAGTCCATCATTCATCCCAATAATCTTGTTCTGCTGTGCATCTTTTTGTCCTTTTCACTTGCCAGCACTCATCTTCTTTCCAAACACAAACAAATGATACATGGGTACCTAGCTACAAATTGAACTTAATCATTTCAGCTGTGCCCTGTAAACTGTGATCCAGCAAAATTAAGGCAGTCATTTTCAGGTAGGAAATTATACCCCTGTGGAGTTGATGCATCATCAAAATCTTGGTCAGTCAGCCATGAAAACAGATACCAAAGCAAAAACTATTTTAGTTGCAAAAAGATGAAGCAATTATTAATATTATCTGGCTCTAATTGGTTTTAATAACTGCATCAGAGCAGCATTAAAAGTTCAGACTTCAGATTATCATAACAAGCCAATGCAGATAGAAGTTTGTGATATATGTCATATGGGTAATTAAGTTTTTGCATGAATAATTTGTCATTTGAGGGGAATGTGGCATTTTTTGAATGACATGTAAGATGAAGTCCTGGACATCTCACAGTTCTACTGACAAATAGTTAGATGTGGTTTTTAGGCAAGCTTCTGCCAGTTCCTCCCCTGATGGCTTCTGAAGCCTCTGGCAATCTCAGCTAGGTGCAGCATTGTTCTGCAGGCTCCCATCACCTCCCATTACCATGTAGTGCTAAAAACAGAGTAGAAGGTCCTTTTCCAGACAAGACAAGTGGTTCTGGGTGTTTTTTGGGGATGTTTTACGTAGGGCTTGGTTTTGATCTCACATGTTCTAGCTTATTCTGGCTAAAGAAGAATATCTTCTCATATCCACTTTCCCAAGCCAGCAGACACCAACTTTGTAAAATGTTTAAGTCTCATCTTTGTAAATGAAATGTTAAATGTGAATGGGGGTGAATTATTCCCAGATTAGTTTTTCTCTTGATGACTGGCAATGTCCTTTGTTTAGCTTAATGAGCTACACGGGTGAGTTTCATTCAATATGACTAAAGGCAGCTGAGTCATGTCCTTGCTCTACATGTTTTGCAAACACAGATAGATAGATACAGTAGCTGTTTGTGATTCCACAGCTTGTGTCACTGTGTTAAAATTCCTATTTAATGGAAAGAAAATGGATATCGACCTGTATTAGCTTGACTGCTTGTCAGGTTCTGCACTCGGGTTGAATTATTAGGAAATAGCCGAGGAAAATTGATTGTATTTTAAAGGTCCTGTGAAAAGTTTGAGCACGGTGCATTAGGAAATGGTGTTAAGCAAACAAGAACTAATTGTTTTCAGCAGCATTAGTAATTGTCCATTCTGCCTTACCTCTTCGAAGTGCATTAATTTTCTGAGTGGGAACAATAAAAGTTTCGAAGTGCAGCTATTCCACATATAGAAGAGGGTTTGTGCTTTGCAGTGCCTCTGCGAGAAGGCCACCCAGGAGCAGATGGTGGAGGTGAAGATCGTATTCGTTTTAGTAGTATAGTTAGGTAGCAGATCTTCAAAATCTCTTTGCCTTAGCATCATAGACAAGAAAAGCTACAGTAATCATCCAAAATAGTCATGGCTCCCAACCTTGTTGTGGTTAATCTTGATCTCTACCAATGTATTTTTATCCTGCCTTCACACGGGGGTGGAGCTTCTTTCTTGTCCCTCACAGGAATCTGTACTGAGTCCTGTGCTACTGAAAGTGTTCATCAATTATCTAATAAAAAGGTAAATAGGGAGGAGGCAAAGTCTGTAGACGATACAAAATTGTTCAAGAGGAGAGCAGACAATGAAGTCCTGTAGAAGGGTTTTGTGATACTAATCAACTGGGTTACAAAACAGCAAATTAAATGTCAGAAAAAGGCAAAGTAATGTGTAAAGAGAAACTAAGGCACAATGGCCATCTTTGAACTATTATTTTTCTTAACATTTAAGGAAGAGACACTAGAGTTAGTGTGGGTAGACCTGAAAATCAGCTTAATGCCCAGCAACAGTTTAATGTTATGGAATAGAATTAAATATTAAAAAATAGAATATTATGGTCTATTAAAAAAGTATAGGGGGAAAAAATGAATATTGCTACACTAGTATGTAAATCCAGTTAGACTGACTTTTAATACCCATACTTTGATCAGGCTGTAACACAGCTAAAACCGTACTGAAAAGAGCCAGGAATTACAGAGAAAGGCTTATGTCTAGTTAATAACAGAACTCCTCAGCATGGGTAGCAAGATATAGAAGGGCAAATACTGTCCTGTACTGGCTGTACTCTTATGTTCATTCTTCAACTTTTCCTGTTGACTGTTGTCAGAGGCGCTATAGTGAGCTCAGTGAGCTTGGGAGACTTTTGCTCTGCCCTACTACTAAGTTCTTATTTATTTTACCCTTTTCTCTGCCTCAAGACTAGTTAAAATTGGCTACAACAGCTTAAAGTTCTTGGCAAACTGGGGCAGATTCTTTGAGTCTTTGGAGTCCTGGATATTTCTGCAAATGCCGTCATGTTCTCCTGTCCCTCAGACTGCAGCCATCTGTCACTCACCAAAAAGCTTGAGGAGGATGTTCTGCTCATTTGGAGGTGTGTATCAGAGGGATGCAGATCCCTTATCACTGTTACCTTGTGTTTGCCCAGAGGCTGCATGTCAAATAAATAATTGAACCTGGCTGAGGCACCGCAGGAAAACAAAGCCATCAGTCATCTCAGCTGCATTATTGATCACCAATAGCAAGATACTTGCTAAGACAAATGCTTCTGTTATTGCACTAGTGAATTTTAGTCTACCCAGACTAAATAAATCGTATTGAGCTGTTTGTTTTTTTAACATGTCCAAACATTCCTGCAATAATTTTTACCTTTCTGTCCAGCCATCTATAGAATCTCTGTATCTGTTGGTTTATTATATAGAGTCCTTCTCTAAGTACTTACCTTAAAAGCTAGGAAAGGAATTCCATGTCTATGTACCTCTTATAGCCATGAGATCATCTTATTGCTTTGGCTGCAGAGGAAATTGTGAACAAGGTGATTATATAACTCCAGCATTCCATCAACTCCGAATGCACATGTCTTTCTACTACCTTATAGGACAGGAGCTTATCAGGTTCTTGTATCTGATGTTATATTGTTAGCTTTACTTTACAAACAGCCTTTTTATCCACTATCAACATGTAATTATTGTAACAGCAGTGCTCAAAGGTTCTTAGCTGACCTGTTCCATAGAAGTGCTTTGGTTTCTCAGAAATACCCTCCTTGCCCTCGCCTTCCCTGCAGTATCTGCTCACTGGGGATGTGACAGACGCTGCCTGGGTCCTGCTCTGGGGGAGGTTGAAGATGCTTCTTAGCAGTAAATCCAACCAGTTGCAAAGATACAGGGAGGAGCACTTGATCCTGAGCCTCTGCAGTGTCAAGTGCTGTTTGCAAGACACTGTCACAGCAATAGAGACAAATTCTCAGTGCCTTGAGCATGTGTGGAAGAAAAATTTGCAGCCAAAGCAGGGGCTGAGAATGGCTCTTGCAAATCCTAAACCCATGAGCTTCCCACATTTTTTTTTTTTTANTCCATGTCTATGTACCTCTTATAGCCATGAGATCATCTTATTGCTTTGGCTGCAGAGGAAATTGTGAACAAGGTGATTATATAACTCCAGCATTCCATCAACTCCGAATGCACATGTCTTTCTACTACCTTATAGGACAGGNATTTTTTTTTTTTTATTCCCCCTCCCCCCAGGATTTTTATAAACTCTGAGCCCGATCCTTCACTAGAATTTTTTGATTTCATGTTAAATCTTGCCAGTTAACTGGGCGTAACTATTTAAAAAGATTTCTTTAGGCTCTTTCTAGAAATTTCATCAAAACTAAAGGCATGTGTGGGCTAATTTATATTATGGGGTAGTAAGTTCCAAATATCACATTCCTAGGAGGAAAATGATCTAAGGATGGAAGTGAATACAGGTGAAGAAAGAAAACGTGCTGAGTGGAAGACAGCAACAAAGCCATTTCTAGAATTAGTTTGCACAATGTGCAGGTGGTTGAAGCAATGCTGAGTCTACAGCTGAAAGCTCCACCTGTGACTTGCTGACATTTTATTTAGTAGAAAACTGAAAATTATTTCCCTCCCTGGTAGAACTACATGGCAGAGTCTTTGGAGATTTGCAGGAGTAGAGAGGCAGTGAAGGCAGATGAAAAACCCCTCACTGGTATTTGGGGTCTTGAAAGCTGCAGTCACCTCAGGTATGTGCTGTTGTGCACCTTGCTGCTCTTGAAGGTCTCTTCCAACCAAAATGATCCTATGATCTTTTTTCATTAAATCCTCTATGCAGCATAACATAGATACATGCTGGTCTGAATTAGTAGAAAATACCATAATCAAGATTTTTTTTTTTTGCCCTCTCAACTGATTAAGTATGAGCATGGATTGATACTACTGAGAGTCACATAGCTATCAATCATGGTGGCTCTGTGGAGCTAAGGAGATGTGAAAACAGCTGAAAACAGTTATTCAAAACTTCAGAAGGAGGTGAGTCTCTGGTACTAGAAATACACAGCAAATAGTAATACAGAGCGCATTTTAGCTCTTGAAACACTTCAGAAAGGTGATAAATACTATTGTGATGTTAAAACCCGGCCTCTGTGGATTTTAACAGCTTTTTGAGTTTTCCTACGACTGCTTTCTTAGCTATATCCTTCATTTTGATATGTGATACCTGATTTTTAATTGGTTCCAAATGGATTATAGACTCTTATCCTGTAGGTGACTTGGCTTGAGCAGTTCCTTCTTTCTCCTCATTAGAAACTACTGTGGAAATCAGTGAGATTGCTATGGAAAAAAGAAAACTCTTGCCTGAAAGTCTCTCCGGGTTTCCTTTCAAGAGCTAATGCTTTTCCATCTAAAACGTCCTCAGTGGCCTTTTAGTGCTCTTGAAGTCAATGACTAAATTCCCCCAGGTTTCAGTGAACCTAGTGCTGCTAATTTATACTGCTGAAAGATGGGTCCTGTATCTAGAACAGGGGCTCTTATTCCTATTATTGCTTGTTAACATTCACTTCAAATAACTGAAAGGACAAAAACCTTCCTTTTAAAGAAAAACATAACTTTAAAAGAAGTAATGGTAAGATTTCTAAGTAAAGGGCTATTCTCAAGTGTGACTAACATGAGGAGCTACCAGCTGCTATGGAGGGGTCTCAAATGTGGGTTTATGACACTTGTTATGATGCCCATCACACAGATGACAGACAAATACATTGGGGAGCTGACTGACATCCATCAGGCAGCTCTTTGAAAAGAGCCTGGACATTCTGACTTTTGTAGTGTGGGTGTATGCTCTCCTGTGCAAAAACTAGGTCTGGTTTTTACCCCCTGAGCTCAGGAAGCTCATGTGTCACTGACCTTGTCTAAAGCTTTCTGTTCTTTGTCTTGGCCAAGCCCTTACACTCATCCACCCCTCTTTTCAAGATTCAGGAAAACATACAGGTCACATTTTCTTCTGTTTCTTCATCTCCATACATCTCTACACTTCTAAGACAAGAATTCCAAGAATCAAATTCTCTTGACAGTTTCAAGCCACTATTTTGACCCACCTTGATGAAGTAGGTCAAAAAAGGTGAATGTGATCAGTAGCTACCTCAGGCAAACCTGCTGTAATAAGAGTTCAAATTATTAAATGTGTAAATGCAAGCTGAAAATCCACAGGTTTCCCCTCTGAGACTTTTAGCCAAAAAATTTTGCAGTCCTCCCTCCTTTTGGAACAGATTACTTCTCTATGCCTTATGAATTCTCATGCTGACTGGTGTGCAAAGCATGGACATTGAAGATACTCTGCTGGCTGCATTTCACAACTGGAGGGGCTTGTTGAGAACCTGCTGTCAAATCATCAGCCCAAGTGATACCGAGAACGTGCTGGCTTCCTGACCACCTTCACAAAGTGGGCAAACTGCTTCAGTACTACATAGAAACAGGTTTTGAATTGCTTTGGGAGCTTTTGGGATACAGAAAGGTGAGTGACCTTTGAAATGGTGTTCATATAGGTTACCTAAGTTCCAGATGAGAGGCTGTGCAGGGATCTAACCTAAATGCTGATTCCAGAAGGTGACCTATATTGTCCTTTGATAGAGAGACCTCCAGGGATGAAGGGACACTCTTTCAAATTGCGTTAGTGTAAACAGAAATAGTATTTTGTTTCTCAATGCCCTGGAGCACAGCTGCCTTCTGCTCTCAGCATTGCTCTCCTAAATAATGTAAAAATTATCAGAAGGGGTGGATCATGTCTACAGAAATCAACCATAATAATGCCTACAGAGTCACATTCATATCCATTCCCTTATTTATATTTGCTAGCACCTCTCAAAACCTGATGGCCAAATTGGCTTAGCAATCACTGTCCCTGCTTGCTGTGTCTTGATGGAGGCTGACAGTTGAAATGATTTAGCTTTTGTTACAGCATAAAGACATTCCCTTTTTTCCTTTTTCTTCCAGGGGATAATAGACCTTGTCATAAGCTATTACATCTTCTGATTAAAAAAAACCACAACAAACCACACACCAAAAAAACTCCACTCCTCCTCTCCCTTCTCCTTTGACACAAACCAATATTTATGGGTCACACACATCTTGGAGGGCATTTCTCCTGAGCCTCACAAGCTCATACGGACAGTAATTAAACTTTCTGATGAAAATCTGGCACACAGGAAAATCTGCACCTTTTCTGCTTTCTGAGTCAGCCACCGATCAACACTCCCACATACTTCTAACATTTATTTTTGGAAATGAAATTCCTCCAGAATGAAAAGGGAGACTAGATATTTCCTAAGGATCAGGAACAGTAAATGGTTCCCTTGTCATTTAGTCCATTACCTTCCCTAAACTGTGCTATTGCAGTGTCTAAAATCCTTCTCATGGAAAAATTTAAGTTGGCACCTTGTGCTGCAGCTCAGGGAATTGCTGGATCATGTACTGAAGGGGCTCTAGGAGCTCATGGACAAAGCGTTGCTACAGCTACTGCTGGGCATCTAAGAACTGCCAGCATCCTATTTTGTTTTTAACCACACCTCCTCAAATCCTCTGTCCTATATGCTGATTTATCCTGCTTGGTTGGCATATTTTTAAACTCCTCACTTTATTACCACATGGAGGCAATTACCATACTGGGATCCTGCTCTGTGTAATATCAAGGGTGTTCTTTACATCCTACTATTAATAGTATTTTAATAGAATCAAAAGAGAATAGTATTCTTAACACTGTATTTTCCTCCTGCTCTTATTAAATGGTATGAAGAGTCCAGCTTCAAATTAAACATTTATCTTGTGAAGAGAAAGGCATTACAATAATACAGTGAAAGAAAGTGAACTCCTGAATTAAAACTGCAATAAATCCTTGATGTTCCAAAGGCAAATCAGATCTGTATAGATGCAGTATGACTTGTTCATAAATTCTGAGGTTGCAGATTACCTGAACCATAACTGTACAGAACTTGGCTAAGGTTGCAGAAACTCTGATGTAGTCTCAGAAGGACAATTACTTACTTGGTTGTGATGGTACACTAGTAATTCTGTACATTGTGACAGTAGAGTAGGTAGAGACAAGGTTGAGTTGCTCAGTTTGTTGTTACTTAGTCTGGTGCGGAGTTGTAGTACCCATCACTAAGTAGCCTTTACTACAGGTGTGCAATAGAACATTAGCTCTATTTAACAATGCACATCTAATCATCTCATGTGTCTACATGTCAGTAAGAGAAAATAAATCCCCATAGGAATAATCTGATGTTCTCATCTCTCATTGTTATCTTGTGACCGTTATAAGAAAGGACTAGCATCTTACCTTTTGATCCTTGTGAGAATTTAACTGAAATATAGGTGCTTTCTGTCTGCCCAGAGCACAGCCACTGGTATTCAATAAATCTAATGATAGTCAAAACTTAGCCTTTTTTATATGCATCTGTTTTCATGACAAACATTATAATAAGAGTACACAGAAGCATAAAATACATACCAGTGACAGGAGTGCTCAGAATGCTTCTTTCTACCTGGTAACAGATGGAAAGAAAGTGGTACATGACTGGCATTTTTCCCCCCTCTATGTTCTCTCTAAAATGAGCTAAAATAAAAAGTAATAGTTTACACTGTGCCAAGAATTTTGAGGATTTTTCCAAATCTTCATATTCCTCAATGAAGTCCCTGAAAGGGCTATTCCTATGGACAGGTGCAGAGTCTGGTTTTCAGTGTCTTGTGTATGTTTGATCAGCTACACTCACTTCTAGAAGGACATTGAGGAGCTGGAGCGTGTCCAGAGAAGGGCAACAAAGCTGGGGAAGTGTCTAGAGCACAAGTCTGGTGAGGAGTGGCTGAGGGACCTGGGGGTGTTGAGCCTGGAGAAAAGGAGGTTCAGGGGAGACCTTCTGGCTCTCGACAACTCCCTGAAAAGAGATTGGAGCCAGGTGGGGTCAGGCTCTTCTCCCAAGGAACAAGCAACAGGACAAGAGGAAATGGCCTCAAGTTGCACCAGGGGAGGTTTACGTTGGACTTTAGGAGAAATGCCAAGACTTGCATAGTACCACGTGATTTGTAACAAATCAGTTGCTGTGGTGTTCTCATAGTTCAACAGTTCCAAATATTCCCAAGCTATCATTCTGGAGTTGTAATTGTCTTCAGGGATGGACACTTTGAGAAATCCAGTTGAGATAAGGGGAACATTTCTGTATTGCCTTCACTTCGGACTGGTATTTCCATTTGTCCTCTCTGATTCCTTGAGTTAGTTCTTGCTCAAGAACTTCCACAAACTGGATTGTCTGTGCTTATTTTTGAGAGCATACACATGTTTTGTGCTTGTTTTACTTTGACCTCCTCACAAAAATTAGATTACAAATGATTCCTGGCATCCTAAATGAATTTCTTATCGATCTATGAGTTGTGTGTGACTTCAGGCAATCCAACAAGCTTCAGAACAAGAAGAAAAAATAATAAATTGGTGTCAATAAATTCAGAAAGATGAGTGAAAGGGATTGTATTGAAAATGGCTAAACCAGGAATTTTTTTTAGTCTGAGATACCATCACAAAGGATGACAAAGGATGAAATGACCTTGTTAGAAAAGGTGCAGAACACATAATATTGCTCTTTTAATTAGGATGGGAAGACAATTCCATGCAAAACCATGATG
The DNA here is from genome assembly GCA_013401335.1 of Brachypteracias leptosomus. Taxonomy (NCBI): domain Eukaryota; kingdom Metazoa; phylum Chordata; class Aves; order Coraciiformes; family Brachypteraciidae; genus Brachypteracias; species Brachypteracias leptosomus. The sequence goes on along the minus strand of VYZX01019901.1, from coordinate 216,019 downwards.
CTGAACAAATTCCTAGCAGTAAAATTGTCAGAATGTTCTTGACTTCAGTTGCAAGCTTCAACCCTGTTGGGATTGTGCTGGTGACCAGGAATGTTACTTTATCAGGATCTGTCTCCCTTACTCGTCACTGCAGCTTTACAGTCTTATTGGTTTATCATTGACCTCAGTTACATCTGCCTGTTAAAATTCATCTGAATTCTGATTTCATTTTTACTGGCTCTGTGCCATTCAAGCTTGAGTGGAATCCCTGAATTAAAAAAAACAAGGGACTTTCAGACTTAGTTTTTAGGCAGCAGCCGAGTCCAAAGTAGAGTAATTTACTTATGGTTGCCACAAGTCAGCCTTGGAGTGAGGCAGTCAGCTTGATCTAGGAACAGAGCAAATGGATGAGCTGGCTGGAAATGGGATTTATGGAACAGATCCTCAGCTGCAGGCGCTGGAGTTGTGACAATTCACAGAGGTTGAATTTCTGGGTCTGCCACTAAACTTTGACTTGTAAATGATGAACGTTTTCATGACACTAAGTCAAGTTTTAATAGAAGCTTTAATGAAAAAAGCTGCCAGGGGTGTAAGTTTTTGATTTGGCTGAGGAACATAAATAAGTCCTATAGGTACAAATAAACAATGGCATGATAGGAGGTTTGTCTGCTCACTTTCCCCAGAGGGAGAAACACTGAAAAACAGAGACAAAAGCAAAGACATTTGCATATTGTTATTAAACAGCCAACCTTTACATAATGAAGGGCGTATTTACAGCGCTGCTCAAATTGATTGTGCTAAGGCTGGTCTGTGATGTTAAAATATTTATAAATAGGCTTTAATTCAGCTTCACCTCTGTCAGAAAACTCAGTGGAAATCCTCATTACCATACTGAATGTATGGATTGACATGAATGCTGGTCCCTAAAAGGCTCAGTTGTTTAACGTGACTGCTCCAGCGTTAAAAGAAGGGCTGGATTTATAAATAATGCTGTATTCAGAGGGGTCCAGGACACACTTGGGTTGTACTGTCTGGGTAAATGAAATTATATACCCTATACCCCTCTAACACTGCCAGGCTTGAGATCAAATGGAATGTTAGAAATTAATTATTAGGCCTGTCATCCAGGGTGTCTTGTGCAAGCCTTAGATTCAATAAATATAAATATATCCATAATTTAAACACAGTATTCCCTGATGCTATTGATTAAGCTGCAATCTTGAAACAGGATTCAGGCTCAGATTTTTCTCTTTAATTCATTGGAGCCTTCTCTGCCCTTACCTTAGAAAATGAATAATCATAGCTTGAGAGCGATGGGCCATGGGAAGCGCTGACAGATTGAATCTCCTCGTGTGCCCAACCTGCTGTCTCTGCTGGGCATGTCAGTTTGGCGTGTTTGCTATCAAAGAACCTTTTCACATTTGCTGCTGGGGCTGCATCTTATGGGAAGGGAAAGGGGAAAAGGCTGAGTGGAGAATTAGAAACTAGATTTTGGGATCAGAGAAGACCAATGCTGCTGTCACCTCTATTGTTGTGATTGGCACATCACCTCCGGCCAGTAATCTCTTGGGTACTCAGGACTTCCCCAAAATGAACTTGTTAAGCTTCTGACAAAGCAAGCACAACATAACCTGTCACTTACTGTGCTCTTTGTTTGTTGTGCTCTTTACACAGGTTGGTTTCATTCAGAGAGATGGAAACTCCAGGATTTTGATGGTTATTCAAACCAGTGAAATTTGCTTTAAACTTTTGAAATTCTGTTGTTATTGGTGCATTCCAGCTGATTTTCTAAAGGAAAGACATTCTTGTTTTTACTGACTCAGGAGAACACAGTAAATGTACAAGCACTGATGTAAATAATCTAGAAAGCTTAATCTACAGCCACTCAATTCCTTAATTAGCATATGTTTACTTTGTTAGAAAATGATTAATTCTACATATTTATTACCTAATGATTATCTTACAATTTATGCCAAGCTGCGCTTGAAAGGCAATTGAAATGCCTGTCTTTCCAAACCATCATGAAAGGTCTCTTAGAAGCTGTTTTCCTCCTCTACCGTTACTAGTTAGTTGTTTCTAATCACCAGATCCCTTTTCTTTCTAAAACTAGTTGATCTTCTCTTTTTATACCCAGACTTTACTAATGAGCTGGAAGAGAAAACAGAATTTTTACTTTTTTATCAAGTCTTTCCAAATTTCTCCTCTTAAATAGAATCAGTAATTGAAATAAACTTTCTGAATAATGAATAATATTTTCTCAGGAAGAGGCTACAGCCATTTTGACTGAGTTAGCAAGTCAACAAAGTGGATTTTCAGAACCTGACAACTTAGTGGCATGATAAGCATTAAGCCTATGAGAGCAAACATACTACGTTTTGTACTGGTATGGAATGTGTGTGCTTTTAGTACAGCAAAAAATTAAGTCTTTATATAAGTTTTCATAACTTCATGATTAGAAATGAATTTGATAATTTTTTTTTAATTCAAAGAGTTTTTTCATAATTATCTTTTATTTGGTCTGTCTTGAAGTGCTCCTCTTCTTTTTGGCAGTAAAATCCACAGAGCTCTGGGAATAATTTATACAATGAATGACCCAAGTTTGATGACAGAGGCGTTTATCAGGTTTAATAGAGGCAAAAGTCTCCTTTTACTTCCCTTGTAAAGACAATTCAAATACAGGAGGGCAAATGATATGTTAGAATGGAAGAAACATCAGTAACATAGGAGATGGAAGTGACGTACATGGGATTTGGAATCTAGCCTGGCTCTGAAGATCTGACAGAGAAAATATTCTCTCTCCTGAAGCGAGCCAATGAGTTCTGACCTCCTTGACAGAGAGCAGATTTGGTGCCCCACCATCTCAGTGCAGCTTCCAACCATGCCCACCCATGAGGTTACGCTGCTGGCAGGTTGGGAATGTGGTGCTGGGAAACAATTGTCAGTGTTTGACAGGGTGCCACAAGCCATCTTAGCCTCTCTTTACATTTGCATTTCAGGGGAAGTGAGTTCTTAGCACTGTTAGCAAGCTGTGGAAGCCTTGCTTCAAATGACAAACGTGTGTCATCACAGCACAGGAGTAAAATATTCTGCAAGCTCTTAGAGAAAAGAGCTGGGAGGTCTTGGAGCTGGGAGGGCAGCCTGTGACCCAGACGGCATCTGGAAACTCAGAGATTCTTTGGAGTCTGGGTTAAAACCCTTCTCTTTTTGCTAAACCTTTTTTCTCCTTTCAAAAGGGTTAGCCTTTGAAAGGCATAAGGCAAAGGAATATTACGATTTGCTGAGCAAGAAATTCTTTTAGCATTTTCAGAGGGGAGAGTTAGTTATTGCTCCAGCCTACTTTGAAGTCTGAAAAGATGAGCTGAAGTCTTGGTGCAGTGGCTCATGCTGCAGCAATGGGCTCTTTCTTCTTGACTGGGACCCAGGGTTACAGGGCTACCTTGAAAACAAGCGGTATAGGGAAAAAATAGCCTACATATTTCGGGACATACCAGTCATATTTGTGCCGAGGATGGGATAAGGGCTCAGAAGCTTTGCTCTTCAAGGGCTGGGAGAATGTTGGTGTAACAGTGCAGCAGTGGTGAAAAAGCCTCGGTGGCAGCAGCATGTAGCAGGAGAAACCAGGGAATGCAGCAAAGCGGGAACGTGTTCATCTAAATGGGGCCCAACCACAACATAAAACAGGTTTAATCACACTTAAAGTTCTCCCAACAAGTAGTTCTCTGTTATATCACAAAGGGAACAGAAGAGAGCTTTGCTTGGTACACACCAAACTAAGTAGGAAAATCTGAGTGTGTTTTTTCTGGTTCTTCCACTGATTCAGTCTGAGATGCTGGACAAATAATTTATTTAAGTCCAGGCTGTTCATACAAAGAGGCAATAATCTTGGACTTAGCTGCTGCACTGGATTGTCCTGATTAACTCAACTTATAAAGCACTTTTAGGTGGCACTTGGTTGAAAAATGCTTTAGAAAAAGTATGTATACATAAGGCTTCACTGTGTTTGTCCTGCTTCCAGTAATTAAACCTGGCAGTATATTTACTATATGAGCATTGATAGAACTGCTCCAGCATATAATTAAAAAGAAAGGAGAAGCAACTTTGCCTGACAAGTGCCTTCATAAGGCATGATTTCATTCCACACTGTCTGCTTTGTAATGCCCGTCGTTACAATGTAAGCAACTAATTGGTATCTGTGCAGAGGTGTCTCTATTGGCACATTAGACATTGAGAAGAAAACATCTTTGCAAACAACAATAAAAATACCAATGGAAAGACTTGTTTTTAATACCATACTGAATGCAGTCTGAACAAATGAAGAGCCTTGATGTGATTTAGGATGATGCCAACAGTGAACACAACGGTAAATTATTTTTGCAACCTGCTCTCAGAGTCCCAAATTGCCTTTTTACTGTCTGCATCCCTAATGATGGTTGATACATCCCAGGGAAAAGAAAATACTGATCTCTTTTATCTTGATTTAGTTACTGGGCTGGGTTCTCTCATATAGTCAAGAGCAGTAAAATCAACAACAAAAATTTCTGCTTCTGCAATGTAATAATATAAAGACATCTTAAGAAAAGTAGAAATCTCTGTCCATGAGGAGAAAGCTTTTATAGTAGTAATTTAACCTGGCTGTTATTTACACTGTAAACCTTGTCTCTATGTCTGAAGCTATGTTTACTGGAAAGATCAGACAAGTTTTCTTGCCATTTTAGCTGGATTTAAGGAAAGCAAACTGACAAAGTCCCAAACTACACCGTGCACAGCACAGAAATGTAAAGTTCTTAGAATTTGTAATGTATAGGGTATTTCTTTCCATTTCTAGACTTCGGAGTCTGTAGAAATAAATAGGATCGTTCAAATGGAGACTAGAACAAGTGTGGTCTGTCTGTCGAGTTGCTGACCTAAAAGTTTGTTCATTTACATAACGATCAGCTCTGCAATATGCTGTGCCAGCTGTACTGGGTAGATAGCACAGTGTCCCAAATGGCTGGGGTGGGAGGGGTGTGATGAGTGCCAAAATTGTGTGCATCATAATATATAGTTTTCTAGAACTTGGACTGGAATTTAATAGCAACAGCTGTGAGGCTTATTTACTATGAACAAAATTGTTCTAATTAATCACAACTACTTAAAGGCGTATTTTGAGCTGACAAAGTGACTTTTTGTGTTGGTAGGTGCATCTGACTGCAGACAAAAGCACTTCTGTGAAGTTCCTGCATGAAGCAAGGGAGCATTCTGCAGACAAACCCCTGCTAGATATACTGATTTGCCCATGTAATACAATACAATCCTGAGCTAAGATACTAGCTCAGAAGTACTACTAGTATATCAGCACAGTTCTATACAGAAGCTAATTAGATGTTCTTCTTAATTTGTGTAACTAGTGTGATTAAAATGCAGACTCACTGCTGTTCAGGGCTCTCTGGCACGTGTGGATGGTGATTTGTTGACTTCACTACAGGTGAATGTTTGGGGAGATGGGAAGGAGATGTGGACTGCACTGCACACTTGACTTCCCCTTGTAGGCAAGTCCTGAATCTATAGTATTGTGTAGCTTCGTCTGCCTTACAGCTTCATTGGTCTGATGTGGAGATTTGCTTGGAGATGAGTTCTTGCTGGCAAGGGTTGACTTCTGGACATGGAAAAGCATAACTGAAAAGACAATAGGATCAATCCCAAATGCTGCTTTTGGGTCAAGATTCACTAATAATGAGTATAATAATGACAATAATAAAGACATGGCTGTTCACATTAGGTATATGCTTCTGTGTTTTTCATAGCAGAAGTCTATGAGGTCAGCCCTGCAGCCAACCTGAACCTTCAGGTAAAGCAGAACCAGTTCCAGGTTACCCTCAGGCTGTACAATGCTGGGGAACAGGAGCTGGGGTACCAAATAACTCTCATCTTCAGAGAACCCCCATGAGGACCATATGAGGGACTGTGTCAGCCATCCTAAGCAAAATCTTCCCTGGCTAGGAATGGGAGCCCTTAGTTATAAGCCTTTCCACATTTACTTAAGGTGAAGTTCAACCCCATACTGGAGAGAACAGTAATGTATGGAACAGTGAGCTTCCCTGGGGCAGAACTGGATTGGGACAGTGCTGAGATGTGAGCTTAGAAATAGACCTTTCAGATTCTATCAGGCCTTTTCTTCTTTGCCAAAGCAAGGTCATTCTCCTTCATATGTTTTCCAGTGCCTACTCCTAAAATTTCTTAAGTATTGGGGCTTTTCACTGGGAAGAAACTTTTCTCTTAACAGATACACTTATCCAATGGGCTGTGGCCCTCTTACATCTTATTGTTATTCTGACAATGTTCAGTATGTCTGCTTAGGGGATGTCACTCTCCTTTGTGATTTCAAAGATATTTCACCATTCACTGATGCCCTTGACAATAAAATTCCTTTCCTCAGAAGCTGTGAGTGCAGCAGCAGTTTAGTATAAAGGAATGCAAGTATAGTGTATAATATAGTGTGTGTGTGTATATATATGCATGCTCCTGAAAATTATATTAAGAAAAAAAAAATCAAGTTCACAAATCTCTAAAATTCTGGAATTACCAGAATTAAGGTTTCCAGTGCAATCGTTATTCAGATCCCTTCTGCATATGCCTTTATGATAGTCTTTAATTACAAGATCAAATGTTTCCCATAGGTCCCCTGCCTCATTTAATGCACTGATTGGATAGCACTTACTGAATGGCAGCTATTCAATAGGGCTTTTCATCCTCACCACTTAGTGCACGGTCTCCCATGCTTTGTTTACTCTATGCCACCCAAAACCTTCACTGACTATAGAATCTGCTGCATTCATAATGCTGTGTCTTGGTTATTAGCAAATATATTATTTCGATCATTCACGTGAACGGAGTTGTGTTGTTACTCCTCTATTTTACAGATGGGAAGCAAAGGCAGAGTTTTGCTCTTCTGAATTAGTCTGGGGTGTCCAACCCAAGGAAAAAAAGTGGTATACCAGAGTATTTAATGGTTTATATCAGTTTATCTGCCACTGTCACCTACTATATTTGCTAGTGGTCCACACTTTAGCAAATCAGTCACCAAGGATTAAATTAGGTACCCTTAAAATGAGGAAGCATCTGGAAGAGAGAGANAGAGAGATGACTAATAGCAAATTGAGGATTATTTTTAAAACATCATTGAAATGTGTAATTGGGGGAGGGGGGGGAGGGGAGTGTCTTTTTTTTACATAAAATTGCAGTTTAAGGCTGAAGTTTGTCCAAGTTCATTCCTGTCTAGTCTGGTTATTTGCATGTCTTTATTCTTGGGATCTGAAACATGCAATGAACAGTGTGACCTCAGGAAGTTATTTATAATTATTGGCTAATCTTATTAAAGCCTAACAGGGCATTCAGCACTGAAAAGGGGGGGTCTGTCTATTTATCTGCCTTGTGATGTAGCCCCTGATATTTAGTGATTATAAAAGGAAATATTACTTCCTTCCACTCTCAGCTTTGCTCCATCAATGCTC